>CM021102.1:414048296-414394864 GCA_007115665.2 Sequoiadendron giganteum | reverse complement strand
TTGCGGATTTCAAAGGGCATTATGAGATTGTAGATTTACTATGACTATCCTTTCAGACTCCAAATGATTATCAATGTATTTGTGAAGGAATTCGATTGTTTGTTTTGGAAAGTTTAGGTCATTGTTTTGCTTCTCTGGTTCGAAGAGTTTGGAACCCTACACTGGCCACCACCATGGAATCTTTCTCTTAGCCATTCCATTGCATTCACTAGAATTCTGACCTTGGACTATGTATGGGGAATGTTAGAAGACCATTACAATGGTCGATTTTTGTCTCTGCTTCCTATTGTTGGGTGAAGGCCCGAGATTGGAAGGTGTCTTGGCCGTTTCTCTCACTACTGGTCTGGTAACTATGAACATGATAGTCACTTTCAGTCTTCACATGTATTTATCTTTGTGTCTTCCTTCCAGATCTGTTACTTCTCAAGCAAGATTAATTTAAGCGAAGTTTTCTAGCTAAAGAAAAGTGAAAAATGAGTCTATTCCTTTCATGGCTAAATCTGAAATGATTGCTCCAAATCTTGACTGCATTTTTATTGAAGGTTATCATGTCGTTTAATGAATAGTGACTTTGAATCTATGGGTAATCATGAGGTCTTCAAATCTGTTCAGTTTCTTACATGGGTTCATTTTCTACTGTTCTTGAAAGCATGATTAAAATATTTTGGTTATAAAGCATTGTGTTTCAATTACTTTTTTTTAGCAGTAGTTTCAGTGGCTATTTTTTGATGGAATATGTATTATCTTAATACTGGTTTGTTAAGCACTGCTTGTGCAGGCTGTTTGAGAAGGAATCGTGGGTAATCAGGCATTTCTCTATTTTTGCATGCTACTTGGGTATTCTTCTCAGAATAATTTCTCCTACAGATCTTTCCCACAGGAACTCTGAAACACCTGACATTATTGCTCGATAGAAGTTTGGTAACTTGATAATCCTTTTAGTTTTATTCTCAGAAAAAGGAAACCGAGCAACTATTGTAACCTTCCTTGAATGTAATGATGTATTCTATAAAAAGATGAAAACAGAGATTAGGGCTTTATCTGCACTATAAAAACTAAAAACAAAAAGAGCAGTGCAATGTAGTTCTAAAAATTGGAGAAATAGAGTAATTATTTTTTGCTGTAAAAATTGGGGAAAATGGTGAGTTAACTGTTTTGAATAGTATCATGGAAAATGTATGAAATAGAGTGTGTGAGAAAAACAAAGTGTAGACAAATCACTAAGAATACATGTTTTGATGAGAAGTTGTATTGAGATTGTAAGTGAAAAAATTAATGAGATTTTTCTCAAGCTGTCTTAAGGCTTGATAATGGGTGGAACTCAAAAGTGTCATGTTTGACATTTGAGAATTCTGCACATTGTCTGTCAAGAGGCACTTGATAGAAATCTGGGAAACAAATAGATCCTTTGTATCATTGTATGCACTACTGATAAACAAAAAAGGGGTTGGTGCTCCTTGAGTTGGTGTTCAGAAATCAGCTATGAGGCATTGTCAAAATGATTATTGAAATGAAAGCTTGAAAAAGGCAATAGGTTAAGGAGTGGTTTTTCTACCCCAGGAGGGTTTTCCACTCGGCATATCTTGTGTCTATTTGAGTATCTTTGGTTCATTTGATTCAGTGCTTTAATGCTTTAAATTTCTTTGTTTCACTATTCTCATTTCAGTTTAAGTGATTGCATTCAATATATGAATGAGTTTATCATTGATAAATGAGAGCATACATCTGGTTTATTTCAGTTTCAGTTAAATTTGGTAAAGAATTTAATAACACTGATTTACCCCCCCCTCTCAGTGTCTTTTCACTCCAACATCTTACCCTAGTTTAACAAAATTCCTTTTCCTCAATGTATTTGACCAGAGAATTATGTCTTATTTTGGCTGCCTTTTATCTTTGCTTTTGTCATTGACCTGGGCCAATCTATCCTATATTGGTTCGACCGGATATATAATTTTTAAACTTTAAAATGGTGTTGCTATATATTTGTAAGTTTTCATCTTTTACATTAATAATATTCAGGATCTACCTTTTATCTATAAAATTATACTAATTAAGAAATTAATGTCTTGGTTTTGTAGATAATTCTTACACAAATCTTCATGTAGTTTTTTTTTTTGTAGATCAAACTTTTAAATACCTTTTATTCAAGTTAATATTCATTGATTTTGAAATATTTTTTTCTATAGGACAAATTTGGGTCATTCAAGTTTTTTTGGTTTTTCATTCATCCTATAATATAGTTCTAAATATTATTGTGCTAGGACAATTCTTGGACAATCATATTGGATATTTTTATAAAATATAAAATTATATATTTCCTCTTGGTTGGTGATGGGTTCTCAGTTCAAATTCTTGTTGGGTTAGTGTCCCTATTTGAGTGGTGCTAATTTTCTTTGACTTTCCTTTTAACTTCTCCTCTTGAGGTGGATAGGGTTAGTGTGGTTGGTGGTGGGAGTTATTGCAAAGGGTGTTTTCAAAGTTGTTCTTGTTTGGTTTTCGTGGTACCTCCTTGGGTACCCCTATTTTACCTATTCGTTGGGTTGGTTGTTTGTTGGGTTTTGGATTTGTTTGGAGTAGATTGGAGTTCTGGTATATGTTTCTTACTACTATGAGTGTTGTTTCTTTGACTTTTTGTTGGATATGGAACTCCTTTGGGGGTTTTGGATTGGGTTTTGCTTCTTTGACCTATTTTATTTTGTAGGAAGTTGGAGTGTTGCCCCAAGCTCTCTTTTGGGTGGAGTTTTAGTTTACTATTGGGTTCTTTTTCATCCCTCTTGGTAGTTGTTGTTTATTTTTTTAGAACCAAACTTATCTCAAAATATCTAAGGACTTTACCATTTCCAATAATCAATATTCTAAAGGGATTGGCGAGCGAATGAGTGGAAGCTGCAAACCCTCTACTCCTACACTTCAGGCTTTGTAAAACACGAGAGGGTTATTCCACAATGCATACTTCTTAATTCATACAATTATAATCAGATACATTGATAATAACAGATACTTCTCATTAAGCTGCTTAAGATCCTAATACATTAAATAAGTTGGTGGCTCATTTATCAATGTATTATATTTAAAACATGAGAAGTTGGGACTATAACATGTAACAATTACAATAGTAACCACAAAATTTTGTAAAATGAAAGTGATTAGTTGATGAATCAACATAGAGAATGAATCATGAATACTTCACATGAACCAGTGCCTTTATCCTGAGCATCGAGTCATAACCAACCTATATGATAAGATAAAAATTCACAAATAGAAACACATAATTTCAAGAGATACTACATTACAAAATTATCCTATTACGTTCATGACTAATAATACTTATAAATATCCTAGCACTTGATTCTTATGAGTTATTAATCTCATTCAAGAACTTACATCAATTCATTGAATCAATAAGAAAGAATGAAATCAAATATCCACTATTAAACAATGGAGACAAATAAAAGATATCTTGGATTAATTTCATTTATAACTCATAAAATGAACACAAGGAGAGAGAATAGCCATGAAATTGGTATTTCTTAGTATATATTTTTCTTTGTTGTTATCCAAACTACATTAAAAATTATGAACTCTTGAACTAAAGACAAAAAATCTAAGAAAATACTTAGTATATCTCTTACAATTCACTTTTTCAATTGCATAAAAGAATGAACCCACACTTCCTAGACCTAAATTCCTTCTTATAGAAATGAAGGGATTAAAAAAAGCCTTAGGCCAAAAAGTACACATGTCAAAACCCTATCTGGCCACTAAATCAAAGATTCTTTCATTCAGTTACAACATACTCCAAGAGGTGGGAGACATGTGAAGAAAATGAATGCAGTCCATATTCATTGCAACATATCAGGTCCAATCTTCAAAATGGGTTCAACCAATCAATTAACTCAAAACTTGTGCCCATGTGCCAAAATGAAGAGAAGGAAAAAAATGACGAAAATATAAAAAGATAAAAGGTAAGAACACGTCTGCAACCCTGTCATCAAATCAACCTTAAATAAGATACACAATATTTTCCATACTTTAACATAAGTCTACTATGTACTAAATTTGGGCTATGTAGTGCATTCCCATCTATCTATTATTCACCATGGTTGCAGACCTCAAACTTTCAAATCATTAATTTTCCATCCTTACTGTAAAACCTCCACTCCTTCTGAATATCTACTTTTCTATGTTAGGAATTCTTCTTCTGTGGGCCAATAAAAACTCATTACATCATCAGCCCTTTGTCTGTAAGGTTCATATTTGGTGACAATCTTGTTAGCCTCCCTATAAAATTATACCAACACAGTCTCAACATGGACTAACATATCCATATTCACTCTCAATGTGTCCATATCAAATTTTTGACATTTTTTTATAGCTTGATCTGAAATAACACTGCTTACTTCATTTCTCCATTCCTACAAAGTATTAATGCTACCATCACTCCTTAAGAAAGATAGGAGAAGTCCATGATGAGATTCATGAAAATATATCACCAATTCCCTTATCTTGTTCTCTAATGTTTCAACATTCCCTCTATATTCCTCAATCTTATTTACCAAGAAAATAGTAGGTTTAAACCTCTTAGGTGGATTAGGATCTTGCTTAACTTGAATCCCCATCCCCATAAAGTCTTGTTTTCTAGGGATCTAGTTTTCCATAAGTGGGATGGATTTTTATCAATCGATACAAAACCTTTTTATGGAATCAACCATGGATGAATAGCTATAATGAATACTATTTAGTCTGTTGTTCAATTTTATGTTGAAATGTTCTAGGACTGCTGTGTTGCTCTTAAAATTATCTTCATCATGAATTTTACACCTTTCTCTATATTCACTTAATTCTCTAAGAAACTCTTCCTTTTTGACATCCCCTTCATCCTGTGACCCATCTGACACATTGGGTTGTACTATTAAAATGAGAATATTTCCCATATTATATGGTACAATTTCCCATGAAGTACTTACATCAGTTGTAATTTTAGGGGATATATCCTCTTGTACAGTAGTGGGAGATTCAATATCATCTTGTTTGAGCTTTCCTAGTTTCAATTTTTCCAATACATCCTCTAACAATGCTATCTTTGTATGTAATTGTATATTATTTCTCTCAAGATTTCCATATTTGATGAACAAAATTTTTAGTTCTATTCCAATTTTATCCTTCTCATCTATCAAAGAATCCACAGTAGGCTTGGTGAATTGTGCAACATGAACAAACAAATATTTCCAAGGCCGATGTTTCTGACACTCTCTTGATTATTAGACCTCCCTTGTAATCAGGTGGAGGCTCAACAATATCTGGTTTTCTTGTGTTTGATGCTAAAGACCAAATAGCCAAGGCTTCCCACTCTTCACTGAAAGAAAACCCTTGTAGTGCAAGTGCAACTTCCTCCTCTATATCGTAGAGTGGTCTATCACATTTTTTAATTGTGTCAAAAGCAATGGTTGAGGCTAAGTCCCATTTTGGTAACAACAAGATACCACTTGTTCTCACCAATTCTTGACCTTCCTTAGTAGTCATTCTTTGAAACCTCACTCTCATCCCATTTAATACCTTTTTCCGAATGACAGTATTAGACAACTCTAGATGTAGGCTCCTCTCCATAGCTAAACATTTTACATACTCATCTCATTTAGCTCTATAGGAAAAATCCATAAAATCTTGATTTTTCAAAAATGAGTGATCATCCAATAACTTAGTACATGCCTCAACTCTCATTTCATCAGTTCCATCTAACCCTGTGAGATCAACATTACTTAATATTTTCCCAATTGACTAGTTTCCCTTACTATAGATGTAGTTGGCACTCCTTCCTGTATTTCTTGCTCAGATACCCAAATGTCATCATCAGAGCCTTCATCATCATAATCCACTAAGCTAGTGGTCACAGTTTTCTATTTTTTCAATGGTGGCTCCTTAGGTGGTACTTTACTAGATGGAGGAGAATCAACACCCATAGTTTCAGGCCCTTGTTGGACTCAAGGGAACACTAAGAGGGGGGGTTAATTAGTGCTCTACAAATATGAACTTTAATCTGATATTTAAACCAAAGGAAAGATGGAAACATACAAAATAATCATCCACAACACCATAACACAAGGATTTTTATGTGGAAACCCTATTAGGGGAAAAACCATGGTGGAGGTCAATCCACAATTTGAGTACTCAAATATAAATTTTATAAAATAGGAATGTACTTGCATTCAGGCTCACTGCCTAGAGCTTACTGTTCAAAGTAGGAAGGCTCACTTCCTTACCAAATATTCAGATTAAGACCATTTGGAGGATTGAACTGAAGGAATAGCATCTACTAATACCTAGTTACAGTTTTAGTTAAGCTCATAGATTATATTTTGGACCTTCTGTCTGATTTTGCACTTCTTTCTGCTTTGCTCTACTATTCCAATCACAAATCCATGCACATATGAATTCACATAACTATCCTTCTAAATTTTGCATCACACTCTAGCATACTTTGCATCTCACACATTCCCTTATTCAAAATGATACAACAAATCTCTTATATATATCCACAACCAAATATTTGATCATATATATGTTGGCTTTTATAAAACATAAAATACTTTTCAATCATCAGCTAAATCCACAACTAATTCTTAATGCACACCATCCATAGTCATCCATAGCATAGTAAGGACCTAAGTAAACATGTTGGAGCACAAAAAAATTTAACCAATTATACATTAAATATCCGCAATAGCTATATCCACCAAGTCGGTCTTCTAGCACTAATAACCAGAAAATCAATGCACCAAATCTCCTATATCATACACCAATAAATGTGCACCTAGATAATTCTTGGATAAGATAGTATCAACATAAAAATACTTTTCTCTAAGATCCACAACCAAAAATGATAATATAGTGAAGAATATAGATTGACAAATTTGACTGTACCTGGATACCCTATTCTTCACTCTTACATCCACTATTAGGATAGGAAAAGGAAGTCTTCATGGTGTCTTATAGGTTCCATGGGCTGAGGCTAGAAATAATCTAAGGATAAATTTACATGGGAAGATGGGGGTCTAAAGTCACTATGTTTTACGATGAATATTTTATTGTTGACTAGAAACTTTAAGCACTTATGGAAAATTCATGGGACCACATTCATGGAGCGAATCCATTTGTAGCCTAACTTCACATGAAATTGGTCTAAATTAGAGATGATAAATAATGATACATTTGATTTCTTCAGTCCTACTTGTAAAGGGAGTGTGATCGATCCCATCGTAGCATGATCAAAACCATCATGTAGTTTAATCCATGCTTTTGGTTTATCATATCTATCTTGAGTGAGCTCATACACATATAAGAGTTTTTCTATGATCACATTCTCTCCATAGATGGGATCGATTAAAATCCAAGGAGTAGGCTTTTTATTGATTCTATCGGCTATGTAAAGAGGGCCATCAAGTGCATGTTTAATTGTTTCTTTGCAAGAGAAATTAATGTCAATGGTTTACTATTTACAATGCTCTATGTCAATCACTCCTATCATTGTATGAATAGGACTTTGTTCATTAGTATGCTCAGGATTTTGTTTATCACCATCCATAAGATTTGATTCTTGATTTCTCATATATTCATCATTAGTGTCAACATTCATAACATCAGGCTTAGTTTCACTAGCCTTAACAAATAATCAATATAATTGGGGTAATATTATCTAAATATTAAAATATAAATATAAATATATAATAAAATATGTAATATATATTTATATAATATAGTATATAATTTTTTTTATATATAATATATAATTATATAATAAAAATATAATATAAAATACTATATATATATAAAGCTATTTGATACTTAGATCAAGACTAGTTTTCTACAGCCTTTCAAAAAACAAAAAAATATAGAAACTCTTTATTACATACAGCCTTGGAGGGATTTTTGTAGTCTATAAACTAAAAAAGAGTGCAACATGAAACGACAAATAGAAACTAACAAAAACAGTGAACAAAATGAAAGGACCCTTAGTGTGTGATATTTAAGCCCACCCTTGTCTCTTGTCCATCAACGACTCTTCTTCACAAACCAGCCCTCTCATTTTTAGTGACGGGTTTTTTCAATGTTGTTCTTGTTTGGTTGTCATGGTACCTCCTTGGGTACCCCTATTTTACCTATTTGGTGGGTTGGGTGTTTGTTGGGTTTTGGCTCTATTTGGAGTAGATTGGAGTTCTACTATATGTTTGCTACTACTATGAGCAGTGTTTCTTCAACGTTTGTGTCAGAGATGGAACTCCTTTGGGGGTTTTGGATTGGGTTTGCTTCTTCATCCTATTTTCTTTTGTAGGAAGTTGGAGTCTTTACCTTGGAGTGTTGCCCCAAGCTCTCTTTTGGGTGGAGTTTTAGCTTACTATTGGGTTCTTTTTCTTGCCTTTTGGTATTTGTTGGTTATTTTTTTAGAACCAAAATTATCTCAAGAAATACATAAGGACTTTACCATTTCCAATAATCAGTATTCTAAAGGGATTGGCCAATGAATGAGTGGAAGCTGCAAACCCTCTAATCCTACACTTCGGGCTCTGTAAAACCCAGGAGGGTTATCCCACAATGCATACTTCTAAATTCATACAATTATAATCAGATACATTGACAATAAAAGATACTTCTCATTAAGTTGATTAAGATCCTAATACATTAAATAAGTTGGTGGCTCATTTATCAATGTATTATACTTAAAACATGAAAAGGTGGGACTGTAATATTTAATAATTACAATAGTAACCATAAGATTTTGTAACATAAAAGTGATTAGTTGAAAAATCAATATATAGAATGAATCATGAATACTTCACATGAACCAATGGCTTTATCTTGAGCACTGAGTCATAACCAACCTATATGATAGGATGAAAATTCACAAATAGAAACACATAATTTCAAGAGATACTGCATTACAAAATTATCCTATTAGGGTATGTGCAGAATCATGATGGGCCAAAAAGTGGCGATATCTAAGTGATATGATGGCCGATGTGGCTGACAACTTTTTTTTACCCAAAAGTGATGAAATGAAAAGGGTTTTTAAAGGATATTCTTAGCTTTCCACCAATATAAATTATGCTTTACTTTGAATTTAATAAATAGTTATTATTCATTTTCTATTTGAATTACGACTAAAGTCTTGATTGATAGGCTAATTGAAAAAAATCTATAGCTTGCAAATGGTATCACATTTTTTGAATCCAAAACATGCATCACATTCTATGCTTCACATAATATAGTATTAAAAAAGAAATAATTGAATTTCATGAATTTTTGACCATGTTAAGGTGGTCAGACATACAAGTTTTTATATTTTTTAAAATTTGTAATAAAAAATTCATAATTAATTATTTACTTAGAAAAAAATTACAAAAAAATATGCATCACATCAGGACATGAGTCCCCTACTTATATCTAAAATATTATAAAAAAATATTATCATTTTATTGTGGCTATGGTGGTCAGACAAACACCTACTTCTTATTTTTTCCCTGAAATTTAAGTACTACTGCATTGAAATTTCAAATTTTCACCAAATAGATTTTAAAAAATAAAAATAAACGTAGTAGTTCAGAAACTACATTCAACTTGCTACAGATTCTATTCTTACATATTTTTGAAATAATATAGATAACTTATTCAATTTTTTACGTCAAGTTGCCTAACTCTGATTTTCTGAATTTTATTGCCACTTAAGGGCATGTTTTTTCCATGATGATCCTGCACATACCCATTACATTCATGACTAATACTACTTATAAATATCCTAGCACTTGATTCTTATGAGTTATTAATATCATTCAAGCATTTACATCAATTCATTGAATCAATAAGAATGAATGAAATCAAACATCCACTGGTAAATAATGTAGAAACATAAAAGATATCTTAGATTACTTTCATTTATAACTCCTAAAATGAACGCAAGGAGAGACAATAGCCATAAAATTGGTATTTCTCAATATATATTTTTCTTTTATGTTATCCAAACTACATTCAAAATTATGAACTCTCGAACTTAAGACAAAAACTCTAAAAACATACTTAGTATATCTCTTACAATTCAATGTGTCAATTGCATAAAACAACGAACCCCAACTTCCTGGCCCTGAATTCCTTCTTATAGAAATGAAGGAGAAAAAAAAATCCTTAGGCCAGAAAGTAGACACATCAAAACCTTATCAGATTGCTAAATCAAAGGTTCTTTCATTTAGTTACAACATAATCCAAGAGGTGGGATGCATGTGAAGAAAATGAATGTAGTCCATATTCGTTGCAGGATATTAGGTCCAATCTTCAAAATGGGTTCAACTGAGCAATTACCTCAAAAATTGTGCCCATGTACCAAAATGAAGAGAAGGAAAATCATGAGGAAAATATAAAAAGACAAAAGGTAAGACCACGTTTGTAGCCCTGTCACCAAATCAACCTTGAATAAGATGCACTATATTTTCCATACTTTAACATAAGACTAATATGTACTAAATCTAGGCTATGTAGTGCATTCCTATATATCCATTATTCACCATGGTTGCAGTTCTCAAAATTTCAAATCACTAATTTTCCATCCATAGTGTAAAACCCCCACTCCTTCTAAATATTTTCCTTTCCATGTTAGGAATTCTTCTTCTATGGGCCAATAAAAACTCATTACTTCATCAACCCTTTGTTTGTAAGGTGCATATTTGGTGACAATCTTGTTAGCCTCCCTATCAAATTCTAGCAACATAGTCTTAGCATGGACTAACATAGTCATATTCACTGTCAATGTGTCCATATCAAATTTCTGACAATTTTTTATAGCTTGATCTGAAATAGCATTGTTTAGTTCATTTCTCCATTTCTGCAAAGTCTTAATGCTACCATCACTCCTTAAGAAAGATGGGAGAAGTCCATGATGAGATTCATAAAAAGATATCACCAATTCCCTTATCTTGTTCTCTAATGTTTAAAAATTCCCTCTGTATTCCTCAATCTTATTTAACAAGAGAACAATAGGTTTAAACCTCTTAGGTAGATTAGGATCCTGAATAACCCAAACCCTCATCAGCATCAAGTCATTTTTTCTAGGGATCCAAATCTCCATAAATGGGATGTATTTTTCTCTATCGATACCAAACCTTTTTATGGCATCAACCATGGATGAATAGCTATAATGAATACTATTCAGTCTGTTGTTCACTTTTCCATTCAAATGTTCTAAGACTGTTGTGACAATCCTCATGTTTCTCTTAAAATTATCTTCATCATGAATTTGACAATTTTCTTTGTATTCACTTAATTGTCTAAGCAACTCTTCCTTTTTGAGACCCCCTTCATCTTGTGACCCATCTGACACACTGGGTTCTATTGTTGAAATGGGAACATTTCCCATATTATATGACACAATTTCCCATGAAGTACCTACATTAGTTGTAATTTCAGGGGATATATCCTCTTGTGCAGTAGTGGGAGAGTTAATGCCATCTTGTTTGAGCTTTCCTGGTTGCAATTTTTATAATACATCCTCTAACAATGCTATCTTTGTATGTAATTGCAATTTGTAGCTTACAAGGCTGATGTTTCTAACACTCTCTTGATTATTAGGCCTCCCTTGTATTGAGGTGGAGGCTTAGCAATATCTAGTTTTATTTTGTTTGGGACTAAAGACCAAATAGACAAGGCTTCCCACTCTTCACTAAAATCAAACCCTTGTAGTGCAAGTGCAGATTCCTCCTCTATGTCATAGAGTGGTCTGTCACATTTTTTGATTGTGTCAAAATAAATTGCTGAGGCTAAGTCCCATTCTGGTAACAAAAAGATACCACTTGTTATCACCAATTCTCAACCTTCCTTAGTAATCATGTTTTCAAACCTGGCTCTCATCTCATTTAATACCTTTTTCTAAATGACAGTATTTGGCAACTCTGGATGTAGGCTCCTCTCCATAGCTAAACATTTTACATACTCATCTCGTTTAGCCCTATAGAAAAAATCTGTAAAAGCTTGAGTTTCCACAAATGAGTCATCATCCAAGAACTTTGTACATGACTAAACTCTCTTGTCATCACTTCCATTTAACCCTCTTAGATCAACAATACTTAATATTTTTCCCAATTGACTATTTTCCCTTACTACAGATGCAGTTGGCACTCCTTCCTGTATTTCTTGCTCAAATACCCAAATGTCATCATCAAAGCATTCATCATCATAATCCATTAAGCTAGTGGTCAAATTTTTCTATTTTTTCAATGGTGGCTCCTTATGTGGTACTTTACTAGATGGTCGAGAATCAACATCCACAATTTAAGACCCTTGTTGGACTCAACGTAACACTAAGAGGGGGGGTAAATCAGTGTTCTGCAAATCTGAACTTTATTAATCTGATATTTAAACTATTTCAACATTAAGCCAAAGGAAAGATGGAAACATACAAAATAATCATCCACAACACCATAACAGAAGGATTTTTATGTGGAAACCTTGTTAGGGGAAAAACCACAATGGAGGTCAATCCACAATTTGAGTACTCAAATATAAGCTTTACAAAATAGGAATACACTTGCATTTTGGCTCACTACCTAGAGCTCATTGTTCAAATTAGGAAGGATCATTTCCCTACCAAGTATTTAGATTAATACCATATGAAGGATTGAACTGAAGGAATAGAATCTACTAATACCTAGTTACCCTTCTGGTTAAGGTCATAGATCAGATTCTTGACCTTCTATCTGATTCTGCACTTCACTCTACTCTGCTCTACTATTCACATCAAAAATCCATGCACAGATGAATTCACATCACTATCCTTCTAAATTTTTCATCACACTCTATCATACTTTGCATCTCACACATTCACTTATTCAAAATGATACAACCAATCTCTTATATATATCTAGAACCAAAGATTTGATCATTCATATTTCAGCTTTTATAAAACATAAAATACTTTTCAAATGTCGGCTAAATCCACAAATAATTCTTAATGTGCACCATCCATATTCATCCATAGAATAGTAAGGACCTAAGTAAGCACATTCGATCATAAAAATAATTAACCAATTATACCATAAACATCTACAATGGCTATATCTATTAATTCGGCCTTCTAGCACTGATAACCATAAAATCAATGCATTAGATCTCATAGATCGTACACTAGTAAATGTGCACCTAGATAATTCTTGGATAAGATAGTACAAAAAATAAAAATACCTTTCTTTGAGATCCACAATCAAGAATAATATTCCGATGAAGTATACAGATTGACAAATTTGACTATAACTGGATACCCTATTCTTCACTCTTACTTCCGGTAATAGCTAGCTCTTTGTTTTGTCTTTCGTTATGGACCAATACTGAACTGACCAGATAACTATCTTAGGTTTTTATAAATGACAACACTAGAATCCATATGCCAACAATCTCCCCCTTTGGTATTGATGGCAACACTTAATGAAAAATGACTAAGTGTCAAAACCAATATGATTAGATTGCCAATCTTCAAAATTTCAAAACATAGCTCCCCCTAAGATTAATGAGGAATTTTCCATTGCTCTCTCTCCCTCTTTGACATCAATGAAAAAATGTATTCAATCTCCCCCTTTTAAAATTGATCAAAAACTTGTTAATTCAAAACTATTTTCAAAATTGGAGAAAGAACAACTGCTCTCGAGTTAGAAGATTATCTTGTGATTTTCTTTCAAATCTGAAATAAATTTCTTCCAAGCTTCTATTGCAATCCCAATGATTATGATCATGTTGTTATTCATATATGTCGTTGAAAATCTTGATGAGGTGTTCTAGAATTGTTTTTGAATCCTCTAGTTTCTCTCGTTTCCTCAGTATCTCAATCATCTATTCCTGTCTACATTCAGTTGTCCTTTACTTCCCGAAAAGTGTCCACAAGCTTGTTTTTAGTGAATTGAAATTTAGTATGCTCAGACTATAACTCTTGAATCCTTTTCTTGATTGTACCATCTTGATACTAAAACATATCAAAAAAATTTCCAATCCCATTTAACTCCATTTCAATTTGTTCCAATTTTTCTTTGTATTTGCCAACTGCATGAGGTCAGTGGATGCAATAGTTATAGATGTTATTTTCTTCACTTATCCATTGCCTTAGTTCATTCATTTTATTTTTCAACTTGGTAAGTGATAGCCTAAACTACTTCTTCAAACGCAAGATTACTTCTTCTTCTTCTTTGTTTCGAGATTCAGAGTCCATGGTTTCCTTGATGCATTCAATCATTTATTCAAGTAAAATATTCTTCAAATTCTCCAATTTGATCTGGTTGTACACAACATGAGAACTTAGTGTACTTAGAATCATATCCTGATCATATGAGGGTCTGATAGACCATAATTTAGCAATTTTCTGCATTCCACCTTCCTTATGAATAAGTTGATGTAACTTCTGTTTTGTCAAGTCATCTTCTTCTTCTTCGCTTGCTTCTGTCATTTCCTTTTCTTGTTCTAGTTCAGCTGATTCTAGTTATTTTCTCTATGTGTCCTCAGTTTCTTTGTCAAATTCCTCATCTGGTATATCCACAATTTCTTCTTCTTTTCATTTTTATTTAATTTTTGGAATCTTGCATTCTGGAGGACTAAAAACAACATTTTATTTTTCTCTTTTATTTTTTCTCTCCATCTCAATGGAAGAGGAACCAACTTCAAGTGCCCTTACTGGAAGAGAAATACCAACTGAGCCAAACTTTCCTAGAAAACTCTTAAAGAAATTTTCAAATTCTTGATCATAGTTAGCCAAACTCTTAGAGTGTGTGTAGATTTGTTTGCACACCGGTTCATTTACTTTCCACATCACATTATTGTTCATTGGTAGGCAATTCAAAAAGTACATTACTTTACATATGACCAAAGTACCAAACCTGAAAAGGTAATCTATCATCTATGTTAGTTGCACATTCTCCATTGGTTGATCTTTCAGCAATCCACAAAGGTCAAAGTCCTGATCTTCCATTATCATTTTGTGTGAAATGTATACCACACTTGCCAAAGTAGAACCTTCTTTGTTTCTGAAGAAAATTTTGTAGGATATTCCATGTGTAATGTATCTTGTCATAGAGTTTTTTATTGTTAAGATTATTAGTGCCCTTTGATCTCCAATAACTCCAGTTAGGGTTTCTACTTCTTTATTCTTGATGGATTTATTTCTTGATATATCCCCAACTTTGCATAATCCAATCAAATTTTCAATTACTTCCTTTGAAATGATGTAGGGTTTGTCTAGAATAAAAGTGTTTTCATTCAATCTTCTCAAAATTAACTTAACGATTTCTACATTCTCAAAATAGGGAAACTCATTCCAAATGTCCAAATACCTATGTTTCGCTTCTCTCGACCATTTCAATTCATCAGATGATAAAACAATTCTTATGGCTCTAATATTCTCACTATTATATTCATCTAAATTGATTGTCCCTTTGATTTTTTCCAATTTTCCTTTCGTTCTTATGTTTTGTTTCTATAAATTGCACACCAAATTATATGGAAGTTCCAAAAACAATTAAAATACCTGGTGGATTTAGAGATTCAACACCAAATTAACTTCAGTCCTTCAAAATTTTGGTATTGAGTTCTCTTCTTCTTCTCTTCTTTGATGCAAAGTGGAAAATGAGGGTTCCACTGACCTTTTATAAACTCACACACTTAACTTTGTTGTAATAAATGAATTTTCCCTCGGTATTTCACATACCCTATTTTCTTAGACAATGAGAGAAAAATTCTTCTACGGACCTATGATTGCTTGAATTCCCTTGTGAATTTTTTCCAAAGCCTCTGTAGTTCATTAATATATATTTTTGACAATCTTTCACATTTCGGTACTAGCTTACGAACATGGGAAAAGGGATTTTCTTCAAAAAATCCCCCTAGGCCAATGGCCTAAAGTCAATTTCCAGAGGAATTACCAGAAGTAGGTTTTGATATAGAACTATTTCCTGCATCAAACTCAATCTTTCTTACCCATGTCTTCTTCATCTGATCTCTTGTTTCATCCGCAGTCACTTTTCCTTTTTCTTTATCATCTTTCTGTGTATTTTTGCCTTTGTATGCCAGACCTCTTCTATCCACATTTTTGTTTCTACAGAATCTTCCAATGCGATCGTATTTTTTGCAATTGTAGCACACACTATTTCCTTGTCTAGACCAATCATTCCATTGATTTCTTCTTGATTTTCATTGGTTAGCAATATGCCTAGATATTCCACAGGTATAACATTCAACATTCTTTCTACTGACAGAGTAGTTTGACACATTTCTACATTCAATTGATTTATGACCAAACTTTTTACAATTGAAACACTGAATGGAAAGTTATGAATCTCTTGATTTCATTTTACTTCTACATTGAGCTCCCATATGACCAAATTTATTTCAAGAAAAATAGTATCCATTAAAATTTTGAGCATTAGGTTGTCTTAGCAGATGCCTTTTTGCTTTTTCCATCATATTTCCTTGCCTAAAATTCCTTTGTCCAGATCTGAAACATTCTCCTTTCTCATATCCAAGGCCTCGCTTGTCATTTTCATTCTTCTATCCTTGAGTCAACTCATCAAGCTTAACTAAGTTAATCTTAAAATTTTCCTTGTATTCATTTGTTGTAACAAGTTCATCTCTGAGAATAAAAATCTATTTTTCAAGCTCTTCTTCATTGTTTCTGGATTTTTGAAGTTCACTCTCCAATTGAATGATTTCTCCATTTACTCTTTTGCATTCATCAGATTTTTCTTTTAGGGAGTGAGAAAGTTTCTCCTCATTATTCTTCCTTTCTTTAATCTCCTTGGTTAGCTTCATCACCATAGATTCCATCTCATGTTTTAGTGTAGCATTATCTCTGGCAAGCTTCTCACATTATTCAATTATTTCCTTCAAGGTTTGATTTAGGTGAACATCATCCATGCTTCTTCTCTCTTTTCATTTAATCTGATCATAAAGATCCTTTCTCTTCTCCCTAGATTTAACAATCTAATCCTTCAATGTCTGAATGAATTTATTAGCATCTTTATAATTCGCTCCCAATTCCCTGACTTCTACTTTAGACTGATTAAGATCATCAACTTCTACCACAAGTTGTTGTTGAGGACTACTAGAGTCCATTACATTCCAAGATCCACCTCAAGCTGCTAAACTTCTTATGAGGAAATAGGCTCTAATACCAATTTTTGGACTCAAGAGAACATTGAGAGAGGGGTGAATCAATGTTCTACAAATCTTTACTTTATTAATATGATATTTAAACCATTTCAACATTAAACCAAAGGAAAGATGTAAACATACAAAATAATCATCCACAACACCATAACACAAGGATTTTTACATGGAAACCCTATTAGGGGAGAAATCGCAGTGGAGGTCAATCCATAATTTGATTACTCAAATATAAGTTTTACAAAATAGGAATGCACTTGCATTCAAGCTCATTGTTTAGAGCTCACTGCTCAAAGTAGGAAGGATCACTACCTTAAAAAATATTCAAATTAAGACCATATAAAGGATTGAACTAAAGGAATAACATCTACTCATGCCTGGTTATAGTTTCGGTTAAGCTCGTAGATCAGATTATAGACCTTATGTCTGATTGTGTACTTCACTCTGCTTTTCTCTACTCTGCCCTGCTCTGCTCTTTGCATCACAAATCCATACACAGATGAATTCACATCACTATACTTTTGAGTTTCCCATCAAACTCTAGCATACTTCACATATCAAACATTACCTTATTCAAAATGATACAAACAACATTTTATATATATCCGCAACCAAAGATTTGAGCATTCATATGTCAGCTTTTATAAAACATAAAATACTTTTCAACCATCGGCTAAATCCACAACTAATTCTTAATGCGCACCATCCATAGTTGGTCATAGCATACTAAGGACATAAGTAAACACATTAGAGCACAATTTTTTTTAACCAATTATACCTTAAACATCCGCAATGGCTATATCCACCAAGTCAGTCTTTTAGCACTGATAACCAGAAAATTAATGCACCAGATCTCCTAGATCATACACTAGTAAATGTGCACCCAAATAATTCTTGGATAAGATATTACAAACATAAAATACCTTTCTTTGAGATCCACAACCAAAAATGATAATCCAATGGAGTATATAGATCAACAAATTTAATTATAACTGGATACCATGTTCTTCACTCTTACTTCCAATAATAGCTAGCTCTTTATTTCGTTTGTCGGTATGGACCAATATTGAACTATGGACCAGATAAATGACTTAGGTTTCCATTAATGACAACACTAGAAACCATATGCTAAAAACCCTATCAACATTGGTGGAGATGGGGGAGACATTTGTGGCATAGGAGAAGGGGGTCTATGCTCCTCATGTTGAGTGGGAGCACAAGGTTCATTAGGTTTCTTTGTTTTACCCTGTCTTCTTATGAAAAACTCTATTTTTGGTTCCTCAGGGGCTTGTGATGTAGATTCCCCTTCAATAGCAGAAATTTCTCCCCCACTTTGATCTTCAGCAATTGGAGATTTCCCTTTATCTATACTAACCACCCCCTTAGTTTCAAGATGGCCCACTATTGAATCAAAATTTCTTGTAACATGCTCCACCTTTTCAACTAAGTTCTCAGTCTCAGGGTGGATTATGAAATTAGGATCTTCCTACTTTATCTTCCTTTCCATCTTGTTAAATTCAATCCACCTCGTCAACCTCTTTTCTTGCTCCATACTGTCAAATATATTCCTTATCACATCCTCTAGATAATGAAAAATATGAGCACATTTGTAGCTTTTGTTTCTATCATTCAACTAGGCCATAAAACTTTCAAGGTCATATATGACCCTCTCAATTGTCCTTTTCATGTGGTATCCTTTAATCACTTCAATGATATTGTTCCAACCTCCTTTATTCATCATAAAATTAGAAAAACAAGAGTATAAAGGAAAGAAAGTTCCCTTTCCTTGATTTAACAAATGTTCATTCTCAATGATTCCTAATTGCCGCATAACCTCAAGGAAACCTATTGTTTCTAGCACAAACCTTGGAAACAAATGAGGTCCTACCTTAGAACCATATACTCTTAACACAATAAAAGAAGGGAGAAAAATAACATCTCCCCAGGGTATGTACAAGATCATGATGGGTCAAAAAGTGGCGATATGTAAGTGATATGATGCCCCATGTGGCTAACAACTTTTGTTTTACCCAAAATTGATGAAATGAAAAGGGTTTTTAAAGAATATTCTCACATTTCAACCAATATAAATTATGCTTTACTTTGAATTTAATAAATAATTATTATTCATTTTCTATTTGAATTATGACTAAAATCCTGATTGATAGGCTAATTGAAAAACATCTACAGCTTTCAAATGGTATCAAATTTTTTGAATCCAAAACATATGTCACATTATATACTTCACATAATATACGATTAAAAAAAAATGAATTTCATGAAGTTTTGACGAAGTTAAGGTGCTCAGACAAACAAGTATTTGTATTTTTTAAAAGTTGTAATAAAAAAATCATAATTAATTATTTACTTGGAAACAAATTACAAAAAAATATGCATCACATTGGGACATGATTCCTCTACTTATATCTAAAATATTAGAAAAAAATATTATCATTTTATTGTGTTTAGGGTGGCCAGATAGATACCTACTTCTTATTTTTTCCTTGAAATTTAAGTACTACTACATTAAAATTTCAAATTTTCACCAAATAATTTTTTTCTTTTTTTAAATAAACCTAGTAGTTTAGAAACTAAATTTAATTTTCTATACATTCTATTCTTACATATTTTTGAAATAATATAGATAACTTACTCAATTTTTTATGTCAAGTTGGCTAACTCTGATTTTCTGGATTTTGATCGCCACTTAAGGGCCCATTTTTTCCATGATGATCCTACACATACCTCCCAGTTATGCTCAATGCCTATCTCAGTTCTTATTTCCTTTGGTCTCAAGAAGTCATGTAAAGCAACAGGAACTCTGGGAAACCTCACAATCAAAGCCTTTTTCAATTCATAAGTAAACAAATTTTTGAAAGTGACATAATCATATGTCTTATCATCCTTATTTAAAATAGTGGTCCAAAATTGCACAATAAAATTCCAATCACCTACCCTTCTCTCCAAATCAATTTTCTATAAAAAATACACTGCACCCTTGTATAAGAACATATGCATCAACAGTGAGCACCAGCTGCATCCTACCCAAGATTCCCCTTTCTTTAATCTGACCAACCCATCATGCATATTTTCATAAAGAAATCATGCATAATCATATACTGCATAATATTGCAGATGCTAGATTTGGGCAGCCACATACATCCAAGCCATTGGGATTCCAAAAACAATATCATAACCAATTATTGGACAAATGGAATAAAAAGTCCTCTTAAAATAAGGAACAAAATAATTGTCATGGAAATGCTCCTTATCATGTGATCCTATCAAAATACTTTGTCCTACAAATTTTGCTAGAAATATTGGTAAAATATGGACCCTAAATGAAGCCTTGGTCTTCTCATACTCTTTTCTAAAAGCTTCTTCATTTATATTGTACATTTCATCACTCCATTTAGTGAGCTTGAAAATAAGACCCAATTCCTCCTTTTTGATTCTAACCATTTCTTTTCCATCAAAATTTCCAATAGTCCTCATGATTGGGTCATAATTAGTGGCTATTTCCTTCAACAAGTCAACATACATATAAAAATTTGGCACAATTAGCTTTCCTAGATCATAGTTCCAAGGAATTCCCACTGGGACACCCATATTTTTGTTCTTGAACCAACCATAAAACAATTCCCATCCAATATAGGGTAATTTAGCATCTTTGATAGAACCTTTTTTTTCAAATAAACCTTCTACTATTTGTGGTCCCTTGGAAATCAATTGACCTCTAGGTTTATCATTAGTGGAAGGTGGTAACTGGTCCATAAGGTCTTTATTCAGAGGTCCCTTGGGAATAGAAACCTCTCCTTTGGATGAAGATGTTTTTGATTTAGGGGCCATAATGCAAGAAATGTAATCAAATAGGGTTTTTTGGTCTAATTGAGCAAGGCCTATAGATTTTGTAAGGGTTTCACACCAATAATTCAAATGACAAATTAATGAAATCCCCTTTTATAAACGTCAAACTTAACAACCGAACTAAGGAAAAACCCTAACAGACTTAAGCTTGAGAAAATAGAACCTCTCTATAATGTCAAAAGGAAAATGATAATTGACTTATTGTTTTTGCACAGGTTGACATCCCTGGTTCTGATGTGAGAAAAATTTGAGTGACTACAGTCTTAGGTCCTAGAGTGTATTGAGTGTACTTGTAATACCAAACTATGCCTTTGATGTAAATATTAATAATCATGCAATTCCTTACTTTGGCAGCTCAATGTCCTTTCAGTTATTAATACTCCCTCATGCAAACCAAAATGGCTTGCTTTCCATCAAATTTGTTTTAAATATTGACCTTTAATTTATTCAGCCAATTGATTGATCCACGATCCAAATTTAATTAGCTTACTATGAAACATCTTACTGCACATAGCTAAAAAAATTTCCCAATGACATGAGGCCACATGGAACCAAATGTTCATAACTTGCAGGCCATATCATCTCTCTATCTTTGCAATCCCAATCCATGTGTTTTTCTTCCCTTACCCCATTGAGTGATAACTCACGTGAAAATTTTATCAACGGGAGGACGGGGAATGACTGAGATTGAATTTGGTGGCATCATCCTACACACTACTTTGCTAGATTCAAATTTTATTTTTTGTATAATATCAAGGGCTCAAATTAAAATATATTTAGGCACATAGGATATATGGACTTTAGTAACACACATGTTACCCTCCACACTGTTAATATTTATTCCACATGGAAAACACCTACTTCCCTGTCGAGAAACTGGCAAGGAGCATGGGGGCCACACGGGATAGCGAGGAGTAGTCCAGGTTGGTCCACATCATCCACAATCAATTGTCAATCAAGGTGACATTCAACATTATTAATTCTCGAATCGATCATAGAGAAGACAGGTGGCAATTGCCCGCTATCTCACATGGTCACTTTAGTAACCAAGAAAAATAGACGGGCCAACGGTGAACAATCTAGATTTGGCTAGTTCAATTATCACCAGCCATTGATCTAACTTTAGCAAACACTTGTACACCCTATCAGCGATTTCAGTCCTACCAATCATTAGTAACACATGTTCTTTGCCTGTGAGCCCAAATGAATAACAAAATTTAAGATAAAATAGGATAGGCATGTGGGCGATGATTTGGATATTCTTCATCGATCACATGGCTCGAAGGAGATTTATGAACCTGCACATGTAGAATGTTTAACCTAAAAGGGACCTACCCTACGACAATTAGCCCATGGCCACAACACAAGGACTTGATATCTTTATTAATGGGAGATATTTAGCTTGAATTAGGATAGCCACCAAATAATAATCCAACCCAATTAGCCAGTAAAACCAAACCAGGGGACTGGTCACTCAACCGGATTTGATGTTAAAAGTTATAACTTGAAGAGACCGATGACCGATAGAAGGAGTCAACCATTGAATAAAATAAATACAAAGATATAAAATCAAAGGGTTTTTATATAAGACTAGAGTAAACCTAAAACCCTTTGTAAGTAGGATATAGAAACCTAGGACTCCCTAGACTCGGCAAGATCAAGAGAATGGAACAATTTTTTTAAGGGGTTCCATGATTGTCTCTAACTGAGGACGTATGCCTCTTGCAGGTATAGTGAGATTCCAAAATCTATGGTTGAAGCAAACCAAGGAACTACTCAAACAAGGCAGTAAGACATAACTAGACACAACATAAAACAAACACGCCTATACAAAAAAGTACAAAATTTATAATGTACATGGAAAAACAACATACTCAAGAAAATTATGGTTTTGAGAACTATCCATGTACTGGAAGTTTGAAAACTTCACCTATTAAGATTTAGAGGAAATAAGAATCCTCCCTGTGTGCACTAGCTATCAGATAAAGGCCTATCCTTAATGCTTCAAACTTTCCATGCTTTCCCTTGTCTTGATCTCTTTCATTCTAGGCCAACACCATACTATTTACCTCAAAATTTCTAGGAGATGCTCTCTTGTCATGTAGATGTTTAACTTGCAATTGTATCTTTATATTTTTACCTTGAGCTTCTCTCCTTGTTTCATCCAATTGCACCAAATTGTCTATCATGTGTTGCATATCATCACCTATCTCTTCATCATATTCTTGGATAAACTTATACATCTTCAACAGGTTATTCTGCGGTAACCTAGCATCTAGACCATAAACTAAAAAAAATGGTGAATAACCTGTTGCCTTTTTCACAGTCACTCTATCTTCCTAGAGTGCTAAATTTAGTTTGGAGTCCCAAGCCTTCTTGTTCTTTTCCATCACTCTTAATGATTTTCATTAAGCTCTTATTGCTAGATTTAGCTTGACCATTTCCTTGAGGATGCTAAGGCAAAGAGAAAGAAACTTTTATTCCATGTTTCTCACAAAACTCTTTGAATTCATCATATCTAAAACAATCCTCTTAGGAACTCCAAATCTGATGAGAATATTATTCAATAGGAAATCCACTACCACCTTGCTTGTGGCCTTCTTTGTGGGTATTGCTTCTACCCATTTCATGAAATAATCAGTAGCAACAAGGATCCAAGCATGGCCTCCACTTGTCTTTTATGGTGTTTCTCCAATGAAATCAATCCCCCTTTGTTAGAAAAGGGTTGGGACTGTTATAGGCCTCAGTGGTAAATTTCCTGAAAAAATTCAACTTTCTAGCAAATCTTTGGTAGGCATCACAAGTTTTAACAAACTTGTGAGCATCTTTGAAAACTATAGGCCACCAAAATCCTACTCTTAAGATCTTGTGAGCAGTGGTCTTTTCCATATAGTGACCTCCACACACCCCATTGTGCATTTCTTGCAAGAGTTATAGTTCCTGCTTCCCATATACACATTTGAGAAGTACACCATCAAAAATCCTCCACCATAGCTCATTATCAATGATTACATATTTAATTGCATGTAATTTTAGTGTCATTTTTTTATTGTTAGTCATGTCTATAGGACATTGCAGAGTTTGTAAATGTTGGATAATTATTTTGTACCACCCATATGTTTTCATATCATAGATAGGTGCAACATCAATTACTTTTATTCCATTGGTTTGATTTGCATCCAAATTAGCTTATGCCATAAACTAAGTGAGACCCTATCCTCTTACTAATTTGGTGATTTGAACATCAATGTTAAATTCTTGGATCTTGTTGATCCATCTACACCTACTGAGTGAAAATATCTTTCACAACAACACTTGGTACAAATGCTATGACAGTAGCTCCCTATAGGTAAGTCCTGAAGTTCTTCACTGCCTCAAGACTATAGCATATGATTGTTGCTCAGTTGTGTCATATTTCATCTTTGCGGCTTTCAAATAATTACTAAAAAATGCAATAGGCTATTCAAAACCTTCTTCAATTTTCCGTAACAATACAACAATAGTATGAAAAGAAGCAAAAGAGAAAAAAGTGCATTGGTTTAGAGAAGTCTAGGAACTTCAAACCTAGAGCCTCTTCGATAGCTTGTTTAATCCTTGTGAATTTTTGACTTGGATATTCACTCCAAAGTACCTTCTCTCCCTTCTTAAGCATCTTAGAAATAGGTCTTGTGATCTTAGCAAAGTTAGTCACAAATCTTCTTAAAAAAATCATTTGTCCAAAAAATGATTGAATTCTCTTAACATTTTTTTTGGCTGAGGGATTTTATCTATGGTCGCTACTCTCTCAAGGTCTATTCTCACTCCATATTTTGAAACAATATGTCCCAATAATTTCCCTTTAGTTAACCCAAAATCACACTTCTTTGGGTTTAGAGAAATCCCATATTCCAGTGATCTGAGAAAAATATTTTCTAAATGCATACAATGATCTTCTTCCTTTTTAGAGTAAGCAGTCATGTCATCTTGATATACAACCATAAAAAATAAAAAAAATCTAAAAAGGCTACATCCATAGCTCTCTGAAAAGTAGCACCTATATTTGTTAAACCAAAAGGCATTCTGACATAAACATAAGTACCCCAAGGAGTGGTAAATGCAGTCTTATACTGCTCAGACTCCTTTACCTTTACTTGATTTTAACCTAAAAAATCATTGATCATTGATAGTAATTCACAACCAGTTACCTTCTATAACATGTCTTCCATATTCAGTAATGGATAGTTATCCTTGAGTGAAGATACATTCCGTTTTCTAAAATCAACACAGAGTCTTATGTCACAATTCCTTTTCCTTATTGGAACCAAATTAGACACCGATGAAGAATGTCTTATTGGTTTTATGATGCCTACAACTCTTAACTTTATCAACTCTTCTTGCATCTTCAAAGCTACAGTTTGATTAATCGGTCTTTGCTTTTGCCTAAAAGGTTTAGAATTTTCTTTTAGATGAACCTCATGTTCAAATAGTTCCTCTCTGTAAGCTTTGAGGTCATCATATGACCAAGAAAATACATGTCTATATTTTCTGAGCAAGACAACTAGCATTTCTTTTACCTTTGGCTTCATCTTCTTTCCTATGTAAACTTTCTTAGGAGAGTTTTTAGTCCCCAAATTAATTTCCTCTAGGTCCTCTGGGTGAGTAGTAGTTGTTTTGACCTTGCTTCTATTCTTACTATCAAAGACCCTTTCAAGAGCTAATAGGCCTTTAGGAATTTTATTTGTTTTTAATTGGATGATCTCTTTTCTAAAACACTATATCTTTTCCATAAATATTCTCAAAAAATCCATTAAATTCAATCTCCTGACTTTCATATTTATCTTCACAATTCAAAAATTTGAGAATATCTTCATCATTATTGAGTATTTTCCAATTGTAGATATTGTTAGGAATAGAAGACCTGACTTGTACCTCCACTTTAGAAATTCCTATAAAATTGATGTCATCAGGTCTTAATGCAATGCTAGCAAGTAAGTCAGCTAATCTATTTTGACCTCTTTCCATCCAGTCAATTCCAAAAGTGTCAAATTTCTCAATGGAATCATAGAAAACATTTATGTATTGCTTCAACCTATTATTCTTACAAGCATATCTAGCTCTTACCTGGGAAATTACTAGCTCAGAATCACCAACTACCATCAACTTATTTATTTTGTGTGTCTCAGCCAATTTCAATCCTAATAACAGGGCTTCATACTCTTCCATGTTATTCGTACAAAAAAAGGATAATGTGAAAGAAAACTTGTAAGTATTACCACTAGGAGCTACCAAGAATATCCTAACACTCAACCCTTCTTTAGAAATTTCACCATCATAATACATTTTCCAAAGTCCATCCTTATCACACAACCCTGACATTTCATTTTCTATTTGTGTAGTACAACTCTCTATATCTTTTGGTGCTTCTTCTATTTTGAAATCACTTATGTCAGTGTCAATGAAAAAAATAGTGTCATCCTCAAGAACATGCTCCAACATATGTGGCACCCTTGGTTCTCTCATTACTTGAAGATTCTTACCATCAATGGGAAAAGTGGCATAAGTCATATCACACTGCATACTGCCTCACATGGATGCACTCCATTTTTGAGATAACAAAGTTCCATAATTAGGTGGGATATCTACCACTACCACACTCATTTTAAATTCTTTATCTAGGTAGGCTGCTAGTTTATAAGGAATTTCATTTATCACACCAAAGACAAGGACCTCATGCATCCATAATATAACACTTACCATGTGTGGTATCAACTTTCAATCCTAGTGCATTCATGATTTTAGCTGGAATGATATTATTGGATGCCCTAGAATCTATAATACATTTTTTTATAAAGTTTCCCCTGATTATTAAGGTGGAGTGGGCTCCACCAAATCATTATATTCTATAGAAGCACCATTGATAAGGGCCAATTCCTTATGCTTATGTTCATCTATTCTCATCAAATCAAGAAAAGGTACAAAAACCTTTACTTGGCTAGGTAATTGAAACATATCAACATGGGTATATTTAGGTAATTCAATTGGGAGTGTACCTTGTTCACTATTGCTTGCCTTTTGTTGATTTCTTGTTGCTTCAACTCTATGTTTAGAATCTTTTCTTTTGACATTAGGATTCTTCTTTTTTGTCTTTACCTTTGTAACTAGAAATTTGAACTCTTGAGGAACCTTCAATTTTTCTACTTTTTTAGCCCAAATTTTATCTCCCTTACTTTCCTTATCTTTAGTTGTTTCCATTTTTTCATCAGGATTGTGTTCTTTACTCTTGGTGTTTTTTTCTTTGATGAAAAGACCAACAGGATTACCTTGCTCACCTCCAACTGTTCTATTTCTCAAGTGATAGGAACTTCTAGTCTGAGCTACTAAAGCTATAGTATATCTTGCAATCTCCTCCTCTAAGGGTCTTCTTAATTAAATAACTTATTCAATTGCTTCCAAATTGTAAACCTCAACTTCATTGTCAACATCCTCATCAGAAAATACTTGTTGATGATATGTACTAGCTACTTGCCTTTGGTCATCCACATCCATTTCACAAAAATCTTCATCAAAAGAGCATTCATTGTTGGCTACATTAGAGTCACCCATTGCCATAAGTACATTATTGTCTTCTTCATTATGTTGATCAAGATCTCCAGGAATGTCTTTGTCTACCTCAACCATCTGTGCAACTACACATTGTTGAGAAGAATGTGAAATTTGACAAGTCATACAACATGGAGTATCTTCAACAAAATTCCCTGAATTTTTCTACAGAGGATCCAGAGGGACTTTATTTTGTGTGTTTCTTTGATTATTTGGAATAGGATTTCCATTATACCAATTGGTATTGTATGGGTGGTCTTGTAATCGAGGAGGTATTTCATTTCTTTGATAATTTTTTGGTTGCACCTTTTTCTTTTTTAGGAATCTTATCATTTGTAGTCTTCATAAAACTTTCAAATTTGTCCTCAATAGTTCATCCTTTAATTCCTAAAATTTTATCATCCTTTTTTGATCCTTTGAAATTTTTTGGATCATCTCTCCTACCAAATTTACCAGTTACTCTACGAATATTCTCTATATGCTCCACCATCTTGAAGGCTTCCCTCAATGTCTCAGGGTTCTTATCTAGCATGCAGTAACTCATTTTTGTATCAAAAGCATTACAATAATTTACCATACAAGAATGATCATTCAATTGTAACTGAGGAGGAAATCTCTTTCTATCATTTTAGAACCTTTTATTGAACTCATCAACAGATTCATTGGAACCTTTAGTAATAGTGTTAAATTTATTCAATAAGAAACTTGAATCAATCTTGTCACCATATTGTTCCCTAAAAATCCTTTTGAATTTTCTCCCAAGAGCTAATTCTCTCAGTTGGAAAGCTTTTATACCACTCTCGGGAATCTTCAATGAGATATTGCATAAAAAAATTCATCATAACATCTTCTACCTCTACCTCAAAATCATCCATAACATTTGCAAATTCTTTGAGATGGTCTTCACCACTCAAGGAATCATTAATAGGGAATTTTATTAAAGAAAGTCTAAAGTTCGTAGGGAATGGGTTAGGGTAACCAGGTATTCCAATGAAACATAATTTTTGGTATCTATCTACTTGGAGTGGCCTCCTAGTATTTCAATCCCTATGACTATCCTTTTTCTCACCATCTCTCTTATTTTCTGAATGGTTGTTATCTTCACCTTTCCCACTTTCACCATCACCACTTCTTTTCTTATTTGTTTTATCATCATCCTCAAAATAAGAGTTACTATTCTTATATTTTCCTCCACCTCATCCACTAAGGATATGCCCCGCAAACTTATTTTCTAATTCAATACTAGTATGTCTAGAACTTGAATTTTTTGGGTTGGATGTGGACATTTTGAGGAAGGCAATCTTCCTAGCCATCTCTGCATTTGAAGCTTCCATCTTGACTTTCTCCAAATCTTCTTGCAAATTTTCATTCTCCATTTGTAACCTCAATATCTCTGTATTTGGAGGTTTAGAACATGGGGTTGGAATGATCTTGGCCTTTTTTATAGGGATTTAAACAGATAAGATATTGGTACTAGTATTGGTATTGAAAAAAGTTTTCTTAGGTTGATCAATAGGTTTCTTCCCATGATCCACAAATGACGTCTTCTTAGTAGTAATGGGAGGTTTTGGGGCTTTATTAGTTGAGACAGATGTGGTATAGGTATTAGTAGCAGACATTCCCACTGGGATTGTTTCTACAGGAATATCATTGATTATTTTAGAAGTGAACCTAGAAATATTCTCCTCAAAAAATTTACGTCTAGTTGCATCTTCTCTCATTTTCTCCATTTTTTTATTTCTAGTATCTCTCTCTAGTTTCTTAGCTTTTATCCTATCTTCCCTTTCCTTTAATTCTCTCAATCTATTTTCTTCTTCTTCTCGAAGTCTCAACTCCTCTTCTTCCATAGCTTTCATATCTCTATCTATGTCTTCCTAATTTTCCAAGATATCTCCATGCTCACTTGGGCGAGGAGTATAGTAAGGTTGGTCAATAGGATCTTCCTCAAGAGAGAGATGCACTTGTAGCCTAGTCACTTTACCTCCTGGCTTAAAAAATTTATTATTAGAAAAAGAACCAACTCGAAGGGTCAAAGGCTTCGAAAACTCCTTATCCTTTCCCCAGAACTCCCACCTATCCTCCTCTCTTGAAACATTAAGCTCAGTATCAAACATTTGCTTAGTTGGGAACTTCCTTGTTCTATGTTTGATACTTCAACATCTCATGCCTTCTCATGGGTGTTGGCACTACTTACTTCAATATTAAACATAGGAGAAGCTTCAACAGGAGAATCAATGGACTTTCTTGATTTTGAACCCTTCTTTACCCAAGCGAGTTGCTTCTCTTTAACCGGTTCAGATTCTGCCTTCTACTCAGGATGTTTCTTCGCATAACTTATTGTCTTCTTCATGATTTCAAGTATGTCAGAATCCCTTTTCTTATGTTTCTTTTGAGAAATGAACTTTACACTAGTGTTAGAGAATTCAAATTCGCTACCCAAGATACTAGGAAATACTAAGTGATTGGTTCCTAACCTTGTTCATGTGACTTTAAAGATAAATTTAAACATAAAATGACACAAGGTGACATAATGAGACAAGATTTGATGCATAAGACTAGGGTGATATGACCAATGCAAAAAAATTTGAACTATTTATTCTTCAGAGGGTGAGTAGTATTATAACACAACACTTGACTCTGACGATACCTAATCTAAACTAGAGACTTTGGACTTAGCTCTCCCTAGTAGAGTCGCCAATATGTTGGTTATTTTTTAAGAACAAAACTTATCTCAAGAAATACCTAAGGACTTTACCATTTCCAATAATCAGTATTCTAAAGGTATTGGCCAATGAACGAGTGGAAGCTGCAAAACCTCTATTACTACACTTTGGGCTCTATATAACCTGGGAGGGTTATCCTACAATTCATACTTCTGAATTCATACAATTATAATCAGATAAATTGGCAATAAAATATACTTCTCATTAAGTTGCTTAAGATGCTAATACATTAAATAAGTCGGTGGCTCATTTATCAACATGTTATACTTAAAACATGAAAAGGTGGGACTATAACATGTAACAATTACAATAATAACCACAAGAGTTTGTAAAATAAAATTTATTAGTTGGAGAATCAACATAGAGAATGAATCATGAATACTTCACATGAACCAATGCATTTATCCTGAGCACAGAGTCATAACCAACCTATATGATAATACATCAATTCACAAATAGCAACACATAATTTCAAGAGATACCACATTATAGCATTCTCCTATTACATTCATGACTAATACCACTTATAAATATCCTAGCACTTGATTGTTTTGAGTTATTAATCTCATTCAAGCATTTACATCAATTCATTGAATCAATAAGCAAGAATGAAATCAAACATCCACTGGTAAACAATGGAGACAAATAAAAGATATCTTGGATTACTTTCATTTATAACTCATAAAATTAATGTAAGGAGAGACAATAGCCATGAAATTGGTATTACTTAGTATATATTTTTCTTTGTTGTTATCCAAACTACATACATAAATATGAACTCTTGATATTAAGACAAAAACTCTAAAAACATACTTAGTATATCTCTTACAATTCAGTGTGTCAATTGCATAAAACAATGAACCCCCCACTTCTTGGCCCTGAATTCCTCTTTATAGAAAAGAAGGAGAAAAAACAAGCCTCAGGCCAGAAAGTACACATGGCAAAACCCTATGGACCGTTAAATCAAAGATTCTTTCATTCAGTTATAACCTACTCTAAGAGGTGGGAGACATGTGAAGAAAATGAATTTAGTCCATATTCATTGTAGGATATTAGGTCCAATCTTCAAAAAGGTTTCAATTGAGCAATTAACTCAAAACTTGTTCCCATGTACCAAAATGAAGAGAAGGAAAAGCATGAGGAAAACAAAAAAAGACAAAAGATAAGACCATGTCTGCAACTCTGTCATCAAATCAACCTTGAATAAGATGCATTATATTTTCCATACTTTAACATAAGCCTAACCTATACTAAATCTAGGCTATGTAGTGCATTTCTATCTGTTTGTTATTCACCATGGTTGTACACCTCAAACTTTCAAATCATTAATTTGCCATCCTTAGTGTAAAATCCCCACTCCTTGCAAATATTTTCCTTTCCATGTTAGGAATTATTCTTCTGTGGACCAATCAAAACTCATTACTTCATCAGCCCTTTGTCTATAAGGTGCATATTTGGTGACAATCTAGTTAGCCTCCTTATCAAATTCTAGCAACATAGTCTCAGTATGGACTAACATGTCCATATTCACTGTCAATGTGTCCATATCAAATTTTTGACAATTTTTTATAGCTTGATCTGAAATAACACTATTTACTTCATTTATCCATTCGTACAAAGTATTAATTCTACCATCACTCCTTAATATAGATGAGATAAGTCCATGATGAGATTCATGAAAATATTTCACCAATTCCCTTATCTTGTTCTCTAATGTTTCAACATTCCCTCTGTATTCCTCAATCTTATTTACTTGGAGAATAGTAGGTTTAAACCTCTCAGGTGGATTAGGATCCTGCTTAACCCCAATCTCAATCAGCATCAAGTCTTGTTTTCTAGGGATCCAAATCTCCATAAGTGGGATGGATTTTTCTCTATTGATATCAAACCTTTTTATGACATCAACCATGGATGAATAGATATAATGAATACTAGTCAGTCTGTTGTTCACTTTTCTATTCAAATTGTGTAGAGTGAAAATCTTTACTCTAAAAATGCAAAAAACTAAGTAAATGAAATGAGAAAAGAGACACAAGAAGACCTCAAGATTAGGCTACATTGAACACAAATAAAAGTAAGATAGAAACATAAATGATTATACCTTTTACTTATGTTGATCCTTGGTTGGCCCTTGATAGTGTTTTTTATGTGTTCTTGGATGACAAGCTTGTGATGATAATGGTGGTTAAAGGATTAATGGTGGTGGGTGAGTGAAATAATGGCTACAAGAATGTAAATGAAAGTCCTAAGATGTTGCAATAAATGGCTAAAATGCTTGAATGGCTTGAGAGAATAAGTGTGATAATGAATGCATAAAGTCATAAGGTCCCTTAATGAATGAAAAGGGGGGTTATTTATAGAAGAAATTGAATTCTCTAGAGGATTCAATGGTCAAGATTGAGCCACTATGGCCAAGATGGAGGGCTATGGTGAGTTGAGGAGTCACAAGCACTCACATCTTGTCATGTGGAGGATGAAGTGTCCAAAGGACATGGTGAGATGGAAAGGGTACAAATGATGTGGAAAAGGTCATGTGGTTCCAAGGTCCTTGGGATTGAAGAGGATTTCCCAAAAAAAGGGATTTCTTGTCCCCAAGTGGGGTAAAAGTGACAAGTGAGGACTTTTAGAAAGTCCACTCTTGTCACCATGTGGATCGGAGAAGACATTGGAGGAATAAAAGTGAATTTAAAATTCACAATCTTGGAAGAAACCCATGGATAAGACAAGGTCTTCCAAAAGGAGGTCTTTGTCCATGTACTTGATGTGACCTTTGAGAGGTCATGGGGAAGACAAAGGCATGGGGGGAATAAGTGTGAATTTTTAATTCACATGGGGAAGAGGTCAAACCAAAAAATGTAAGTACCATGAAAGGTTGACTTAAGGACATGCTAGAAAAGGTAAGTGATTAGGATTAGGATTGTGCAAATAGGTGATTAGGAAAATTAGTGATGATTAGAGGCAAGTGGCTAAATATGGAAGATGTGACATTAATCCTAATCAAGGATATGCACATCTTGATGAAGGATTAATTAGATTAACCCAGATTAATGAAAGGGTTATGGAGGATGGGAAAATGAGAGAGAAAGAATGAATTTAAAATTTAAGAGGATAATTGATTAATTTATTTAATTTAGAGAGGAAATGGTAAAGGATAAAGTATTTCATTAAATATTTTTGAGAACATTAGGGAAAGGGGATAATATTAATTAAATGTGTAATTTAAGTAATATAGATGGATTAGATGAATAAATGATAGTATTATGACAATATAGAAGTGGTCAAATTTAAGTGTCTAAATTTTTCCCCTCTTCAAAATATTGTTAGAATAATAGTGTTTCAAAGAAAACTAAATGCAAATGACTCTATAAAGGAAGTGATTAAAAGAAGATTCCCCAACATGGGAGAGGTTACGTGAGATGCTAAAATGGAGGGGTGTGAAGGGAGATGCCCCAATTATGCAAGAAAATGACCAAGAAAGAGGTATGGATGGATTTAGTAGGGTATGCCCCTTAAGAGGGTGGTAGGGGAAGAAAAAGGGGGGCCCAAGAAACTTCTCAATATGAAGAAACAAAATACACCATTGGATAGAGCTAAAAAAACCATGAAGAATTCTTTTTTAATGGATTCAAATGGAAACATGAGGCACAAATAGCAGCCTTGAGAAGTTGGAGGATTAATCGACGAAGAAAAAGGTTCAATAGAGGGAAAAAATACTCTCTATTTTAAAAAGGGGAAAAGGAGGGAAAGTTTAAATAGTAATTTTAGAATTACTATTCCTCATTTGTATAGCTGCTAGTTGAGAGAGAGAGGAGAGAAGGAGAGATAAGATGCCAAAATATTATGACAACAACATCATCCACCGCGAGGACGAGGTGCAGAGTTTCTATGCCGAGCGCACCATCTCATGCCAGGTTAGGCTAAAAAACCCTCTTTATGATTTCTAGCAATTTTTAATGTATTTTTTAAGTATTTATGCTAGCTAGACATATGGGTTTGGGAATAGGGGTAGGTTATAAAAATTAGTAGAAGACAAAAATGAATTCGCCTAACGGGTTGGGAGAAATGTCAAATAGTGACGTGGAGGGAAAAGAAGGGTTTAGGAAGAAAACTAAGGTAGAATAGAGGAAAAAATTTGGGTTTGGGCCCAATAGGGGTGACCATGCCTTGGTTAGGGGTGGCCTTGCCTTGTGCAGGGGCGGTCGCATGGGCAGGGGTGGCCTCACCCTACATAGCGACGACGGTGCTCGGGAGGGGTGGACCAACCCCGCACCCAGGCTGCGGTGCTTGGGAGGGGCGGTCTTGCCCCGCGCCTTGGCATTGATGCCCAGGAGGGGTGGCCTTGCCCTGTGTGAGGGTAGCCTAGCCCAGAAGGGTGGCCCTACCCCGTGTAGGGGTGGTTGCACCCTAGGATGGGCGTTCGTGCCTGGAAGGGGCAACCGCGCCCTAGGATGGGCGGTCACGCTTGGAAGGGGTCATCGTGCCTCGAAAGGGGTGGCCACACCTGAGAAAGGCAGTGTCACCCCAACAAGGGTGACTACACCCAAAAGGGTAGCTCCATTGAGGGTAAAGAGGGGGAAATAGAAGAAGGAAAAAAGTTGAAGTGTTAGAAAAAGAAAGAAGTGGAAGAACTTATGAAGATTTTTCTGGGAAGGAGGGTTAGGTGAAGTTAGTGAGAAATATTCCCATGGTAAGTTTTTGGGTGACTGACAGGGTGTGTGGTTTGGGTGCAGTGGTTCGAGAGCTTGTGGACTCAGGAGAGGAGATCCAAGGTGATGGAGGCGACATGACAAGTGATGATGGGAGAAGATCATCAGTCTTTAGCCTAGGTAGGGATTTTTCACTTGTTGGGGTATCCATCCATCAGGGCGCATCGAACGATGCTAACAACCGTGATCGAGCATTGGGATTCAGTGATGTCGACGTTCCATCTCTCGACAAGGGAGATGACAGTGACACTAGAGGATGTGTGGTGTATATTGAGGTTTCTGATAGTAGGGCATATGGTGAGTGTAATGAGGTCAGAGGGAGGGGTATTGGATCATACTATGTAGGTGTTGTTCGGGCGAGAGGACCTTTTGGTGGAGAAGAACACCTTGGACATGGATAGATGCTTGGGATTGAGAGTACCACCATTGTCGTTGTACCTATGCAGGTTGATCAGTAGGCTACGGATACCGGATAGAAGTGGGATATTCTATAACCTCAGCTACATGGAGGTTATCCAACACATTGTTAAGGAGAGGGATGGAGAGTTTGCATGGGGCTATGTGTCTTGGAACAATTGTACAAAGATATGCATATGATATGCTATTGAGGGCTCAACGTGTGTCAGGTGACATTGTTGTAGGTATGGGCCTAGGAGCACATCAGTGTATCCAGGCTAGATTTGGTGAGAGTGGTTCAAAAGGATACGACATTGCCAATGGCCTATTGGTATGGAGCAGAGTATGACTGGGTTTGGCGGTATCAGGGCTTAGGGGATTTAGACGGGTGGAGGAGATTGTTTGATGATTTGGAGTATGATGATATAGTGTGGAGGCTATATATGACACAATGTTTCATGAAGTGGAAGAATGATGAGGATAGACATAGAGGATACTTCATGTTCAGATGTTACATTGTCGGGAAGGAGCCTCAGATAGTGGAGTCACACCGACCATACCAAGTGACGAGGCAGTATGGGCTGATATAGGATATCCCAAGGGCACCTAATAAGTTTAGATGGATTTCATGGGAGCGACCATGGGGGGAGCCAATCTTAGCAGAGTTTGCATGGGACTATTGGTGACACTGGTGCAGGAGTTAGTGGAGTACCTAGGGAGGTCTCTAGGGATGGTAGATGCATGGATCACTGTGAGATATGTAGCATTGTTTTCACAACACTGACCTATATGGATCACACCAGAGGTATCGATCATGGGGGCAATAGGATTTGGATCGGAGGATGAGGTCAGTTGGCTAGAGAGAGGGGAGGTAGGAGGTGGAGGCCAAGGGGAGAGCTATAGGAAAGAAGGGTCGGGGGGTATCAGAGGAGAGAGGCAAGGGTCATCTGAGCAAGAGGAGAGCAACCAGGGGAAGCTAGAGTAGGAGGAGATAAATAGATAGAGCCAGATGTAGGTGGAGCAAGTGAATGGTGGAGGAAAGAGGCAAGGGAAGCCCGAGCAGGAGGATAGCAACCGAGAGTAGCTAGAGTATCAAAGCAATAGGAGAGAGGGCAAGGGGAGATGAGGCCAAAGATTTGTGGAGGGCAGCAAAGCCATAGGATAGAAGGTAGGGGGGAGTTGAGGCCAGAGGTCAAGGGAGGGCAGGAAAGTGGAGGAGGGGATGAAGAGTACTGGTTGAGCCCGATGAGGAGAGATAGGATGCAAAAGTGATTAGGGAGAGAGATGAGGCTGAGGTGATGGAAATAGGGGATGAGGGATGGGTGGGGGAGATGGACACAAATGTATTATTGACGCAATATTTTGCTGGTAGCGGCAGTCTTATGGGAAACTTAGCTATTGGGGGACATTGTGTGCTTAAGTAATTGACCTCCGGGTTTTATCGAAGTTGGCTCTTCATTTTAGTGGGGGAGGTAAAGGGTTAAGAAGATAACTGAGAACATTAAATCTAGACTACAGCTGATGCACCAAATCATGAACATAATTACTTGAGCATAGTGCTGAATGAAAAGGCTCAAACCATGAAATGTTGTTTTATTTAGTAAATTTTCTCAAAAGCACTTTAAAACACAAGAACACCTTCTAACTGCAAAGCATAATCCAAAACAACTTCGGCCAACATAGAGGAGTTGAAACATGATCTGTATTTATTAAGCTATAGAAGATTACAAAAGTTGAAGAACATGCATTCATATATTATAGGAAAATAAATGCACAGTCTAGCTATCTTATCAAAAACATGAAAACAAAAAAGGTCAAATTGATTGGGATAGTCTGAAGATTTCAAGTTCAATAAAATATTACAAAGGCTATTCTGAGTGCTTGGGAGTTTTTATCTATCTAACAACAACCACCTCATACAAGAGAAGAATGGTTGTTTATATAGGCCAGCCCATCGTCTAAAAACCACAGAGAAAGACGCCCTGATCATACATCGATGCTCTAAATCTCCTTCAGCCGACACCGAATAGAAATATCACTCAGTAGTGCACCAGCAAGACCGTCCCAGATAAGAGAGGGTGATGTTGCAGTAGAAGAGAACACGTAGCACGTGGTATTGAAGAAGAAAATGTGGCATCAAAAAAGAACCAACGACGTAGGCAACGACTCCCAAATAACTAATGCACAGGAATATGCCATGCATCGGGCACATGGAGCTTGGAAAAAGAATCAGGGACGCCCCAGAAAAAATCTTTGAGAGGAAGCCATGTGGGCGATGTTGAGCAACAGTAATTGCATAGTGGGCCCAGCTCGGGAAAAAGGTAGAGAGATCCACGCATCATACACATGGAGCTCGGTAGAAGCAAAACAATACAGAGTAGTAGGAATCTTTGTTAGGAGGCCACGTGGAAATCGTCGAGGAGTTGCAAGCGATAGAGAATATGGTGAAGCCATGAAAGAAAAATAATAACCATGAAGGCTTAGCGGTTTTTGTGAAATAATGTTCACAGTTTTGGTGACTCACAGGGACATTTCGCTCGCAGAATGAAGAACCCCAGAAACCTTGGTTCAGCATCCACTATCACTCATAGCTGAGAGAGAGCAGCTTACAGGCCGGTCTAGACTTTGTTTGATGGCACAGAGAGAGCTCGTAGATTTTTGTGCGCCAATTTGAGATTGATGATTTCCTTAAAAGGCAATCCGCTAGACACTTTCGCCTCCAATTCAAGATGGAAAAAGAGTTGCGCCAGATGATGCATGATCCCCTCAATATTTTCGATGGTTGGAGACTAACCAAAGGATTGGAAAATACAGAGATCCTACTTCTTCTCTTTTATTTTTACAACATTGTGCTCAAAAATTTCTACAGCTTGATTTATGATGAAGGGCAAAGGGAGGCCTTGCTGTGTTAAGCGGGAAAATTTTGCCCGCTTGTCGTTGATAATCTGATTCAATTTACCCCTGCACTCTACCACATGTTGGATGACCTCATGCATGGAAATGAGGATGTTTACAACCAAAGTCATTGTTTTTCGATCCTCAATACCGATGCTGCTAAGAGCTTCATTGAAGGCTATATACAGCTTACCCAACAACTGCCTGGCCTCTAGAACTTTGTTGAAAGTTATCTCCTACACCTGCCGCATTGTTTCACCAACTATTCTACATAGGCTAGTTGCTTGTGCCATAAACTATAGAGTGGGATGAAAATTAAGGCACAATGCCTTGACCTTATCCTAGTATGATGCATATAACTCCTTGGAAATTTCCAGCAAGCTCATTTGTGGGGCTAGAGGTTGGGCTATCAAAAGATGTAGCTCTACAACTTTTCTACTCAAGTCTTCCTTCAACTCCAATAAGCTCCCGTCCAATACGGACACTTGGCTCCTTAGAGTGTAAATTTCTTTCTCCTTTTATTCCAAGGCCAATTCAACCTTTTTCTTCTTCTCAATTTCTAACTCTAAAGAGACGTTCATCTCATTTACTTCGTCATTTGTGCTCTGTCGGAGCTGCTTCATACCTTCATTCATCTATGTTAAGTCAACACAGTTTTTCCTCATTCGCCCGACTTTGCTCAACCTCATTTTGTAGGACCGGAACAATCTCCATGCCCATAACCTAGAGCTCTTTGATCTTTCTTTAAAAAACACTCCTCTCCTTTTGTAGGTGATTTATCTCATTTTCCTAGGCTTTATGCTTGTTTACCCAAATATCAACCTTACCCCTCATCTCCAATAATTGCTCCTCCCTTTTCTTTGTTTGGCGATTGAGCTTGAGGAAGTCAGTAGTCACCACCCTCTAGGTCTCTTCCATCAACTCGACCTTGTCCCACTGATGAGCTTGCTGCAAGTCCAGCCCAATGGCATTGATAGAATAGTCACTTGGCAACATTTCTCCTACCGATTTGATCACGTTGGGGGTGATCTTTGCAAAATCAATGAATTCTGACTCTCATTGAAAATAGTTTGCAAGAGAGGTTATGTTGGTCTTCCCACATCCTTTTGTCTTCTCTTCTAAATTCGGCTTACACGGACATTCTTATTTGCCTCCACTTGAGATAAATATTCCTGGGAAGAGATACCTAGTCCATCAGCAAAAGGAAACTCCTGAGGGACTGCTAGTGGGAAAGATAGCATGCTCAGTGCATCGGTGGATTTGCTAGGCCTTGTAATAATTGCCAAGGAGAAAGGTGGGATACACTGGCCACTCGAAGATGATGAAAACATGGCAGGGAAAAATGTCGAGGCAACACCAACTGATAGGCCAGGCCTTAGGGATGAAAATTTTTGGCTCATAAGGTTAGGAATTTCGCCCAATTACATTTTGGGGGTGGAATGAAAAGAAGAGGATGAAAATGGAAAACAAGGAGGGAAAAAAATGGACTCTCTAAGATATCCAATAACTGAAAAAGCTAGTGCAGATGAAAAAGTTGGGGCAAACGAAGAAGCTGGGGCAGATGAAGTGGAAACCAGAGACATAGTAGAGAGAGAAGAGGGAGGAAATAATACCTAAGGCTCCTGAAGACCCGTAGTTGATGCCACCGCTTCTACATGTTGCGACTCCATCCCTCCAGAGGTCTCTCTCATTTGTTGTTTTTTCTCCATCGAAGAATCCTCAACATTCAAGATCACCTTTGGCTTATGATCAAAACTTATTTGCCTCTTCCTGCCCGATCTAGAGGAGCTAGAAGGCTCCGATATTTGTGTATTTGAAGAGCCTTCCTGTTGTGTAGATTATCCACTGACATCTTCCTCATGTGTTGGCTCTTTTTTAGTGATAGGGGATCTCTGAGACACCTCCTCGTCGGGTTTCATGGTAGCACCTCCCTTCTCATAGAATTTCTCAAACTCTAAAGGGTTCAAGGATTTCTCAATGTCTGAATGCTCATGAACCCAAAGGTCATCAAACTGGTTGTCTAACTCTACTTCCTGAAAAAGGCCACTTGTGGTTTTTATTTCCTTCTTGTATATCCTGAAGTCCCTAACTATATCAAGCTTCCACCTGAGCTTATTCAACTGGCTAGATACATACGGGCTCATTTTTTGATTTTGGTTGGCCTTCCCCATGTTGTGATAAAAATTCAGCCATGGTGGTCGATCTTCCATGGTAGGAAAATATTCAAGGCCCACATAAAATTTTAAATTTCCCTCTTCAACATTTCTTCGAGGGTCCCAGAATGACTGAGGCTAGTGTTGAATTTTTATGCCAACCTCTGATAGATTATTTCTCGGGTTGTATTTCCATGTGTCATTAATAATCACCAGCCCAAGATGACCCAACTTGGAGTACACAATCTCTGAGGTATTAATCTTTGAGGTCCTTTTCTTCACCAGCAAAATTGAAGCAAACATGACCGGCAACGTCAAATAGGAAGTTAAATGCCTTCCTCCCTAGTAGTCATTCTTGATATTACATAGCTTTCATAATGCCTCTAGGGCTAGTACTCTATTGGAAAGAATGTGTGGGAACTGAAAGGGTTCCTAGACAAAACCTCGCATGTGAAGCATAGTGAAATCTGTACCAAAGAACCAATCGCAAGGTGGCAAGAGACCTCCCAACTATGATTTTTGTCTTGGTGACAAACACACAGACATGTTTCTCCTAGACCTATCCAAAGCCCACAAAGTTAGAGCTAGGAATGAGTCTGAAAACGCATAATAATTGAAATTTTTTGACAGGATGGGAGTCCATGTCGAAACTGGCCTTCTTGCACCACTTTTGTCAAATACGGCCAAGGCTAAGAACTGCTTGAAATAATTGGGATTCTAATGCAAAATCATGTAGACCAAGAAGGAAGAATACTTGAATCTAGACCCTACCTCGAATTCAATTAGTTGTTGGTTCATCCCATCAATTATAACCTTTGTGAAGTCCATGAGCGGAGGCATGTTGTTCTTCCTTAGCATAAAGTAGAGACTCATTTGGAATTCGAAGACTCCTTTGTCTGTATCCATCCCACAAAGCAATGCCAACATAGAACAAATAGAAGAAGACCCCGATTTCAATGCAGCTAGACCAATTGGGAATTTGGGATGTGCTAAAACATTCATCAGCTGAGCGGTCTTGTTGTGATAAAATTATTGCGCCATCCAGAGCATTCCCCACTTTTCTTGCATTCTGTGAATGTAAAAAAAAATCAAAAATTTTGAGTGAGGTAAGTGGGGTGCATAACATATCTTGTAGGTCTTGGGTGCTAATAACTACCCCCAAATTAGGCCCACTTATAACTCCAGTGTGGGGGTTCAAGCCTGTTGCGCATGCAGCCATAATTTTTGGACAATGATGCACTAGAGGGACCATGTACTGGGGAAGACCACAGTGCCATAAATGTTTGTGGAAAGGGTCTGACATCTTCATCATCCTTTCACATGCAACCTCCCTCAGGTTCTTGGGATTCTAAGATAACTCAGGATCCAAAACATTATCCCAATCTTTTGATACTAGGCTTGATTTCTAGGAGGAACTGTGCTAATTGTTTTCTGGTCTGCTTGACTGGTAAAGGGCCAGGATGGTTTTGTTCAGATGCATGGAGTGGCATAAGATTCTTGGTCATATATATATTTACACAGGGTGTCATTAATCTTCGCTCATCGATACTCTCTGGGACTAGAGCCTGTGTCAAACTTTTTGTAATTTCAGCCATTTTCTGTATTCGCAAGATACTTAGCAAACCTCGCAAATGTCTTAGCTTCTGAAAACACTTTCTCTCTTTGCGAATAACTTAGCCATTTTCACTCTTTGATAAAATCTCACAATAAACGTCTTTCATGCGCCAAACCTGCTTTTTGATTTTTGTGAAAAATGACATAGCAAGTGTATGTGCCAGCTTTTCACACCTAGTTTTTGCATGCACCACCATCTTTCGTGCATGCGAAGAGATCGCCAACCTACCAAAATACTCCCTGCATTTAATCGAAATTATTTTGAATGAGGTGGCACTTAATTTTTCTCGGAAAACGTATCGAAACAACCTTGCCATATCTCTCGCAAGCTCCTTTGTGTTTATTGATTTCTTGACCATACTTGGGCGCATCACCCAATAGCCTGCTCAAAATATTTTCCTTGATTCAATTGGGATGACAAATTATTATGCTTGCACCTGGCCCATCTTCATTTAATTTGACAACTCAAACGAGGCAAGTTGCAACTGTACCTCATTATTCCCATCACTTCACATGCCAAGACACTGAATATCGAGGCTTGCCTCATTAGGTGAACCTCGACCAGTCTATAAATAGGGCCATTATCAGCCTTGCTAATCATAATTAATCTTAGTATTATTTACTTAGTAGGACCTAGTTTTATCTTAGCAATTTTCATTTTTTATCTTAGAATAGCAAGCAATATGGACATGCCCATCAAACTTGTTTGCAAAAAGACCCAGGCTGCATATTCTAGGAAAAATTAGGTGCAGGTGCCTGAAGCATATGATAGGTATCAAAAACCTATTATATGTAAAGGCAATCAAATGGATCCTGGGTAAAGATTGCATAGAGTACAAGGAGCAATATAGGGTAAACACCAGTATTTGCTCCCACTTTGTCGCTTCGCTTCTGGACATCAAGGTTTCTAAATGCAAAATTTTGAAGCTAACCAAGTAGGTCTTCCCTCGATGCTACCTTGGTAGCCTAGAGCATGTAGTGTGGGCTGGTGAATTGAATTGTGGGGTACCTTATGTTTGCAACCTTTGTCAGCTACTACTGCATGGAGGACCTATGCCAACCAGGCCCTTTCTATTCAGCTTTGAGCTTGAAACGCATGAAGAACATTCCTCCAAGGTTTATGTCGGCTACTACTTCCTGATGCAGATGCATCACATTGAACCCTTTTGAAATATGTAGTGGTACACAAACTTCAAGAAGATGGTGTTTCCCCACCTCATGCCACCTGTTTCTATTGCTGGTCCCTCCTCTGTCTGAAAAAAGTAGAAAGATAACCCAATTTTTTTTTTGCTTTTCACTAGTCTCCACCCCTGCTCTCGGATATATATGTATATTTTGAAATATGGCCACTGGCCTCTACAACATATAATGTAAATGCTTCGACAATTAATATAATGCACATGTTTTTCGCATTTTTTTGGCGATTTATACTGCATTTCACTTTCTTACAATACTGTAGTTGTTTTCATAAAGCACTGAGAAGACCCAAAACTTTAAAGCAGGAAAAAAAAAATTACATATTTACAATTCACTAATCCATTGCATAATCAAAACTAATTAAAATTCTTAAGGTGTATTCCATTAACTATAATACTCAAAGCATTACCCTCTATGTCTTCTAACTAGAAAGAATTGAACTATTTGTAGTGAACAATTTTAAAAGGTCCTCCCCAAAGACTATCAAAATTTCCATGTTGGTCGGGCTTTGCTCCACACTCGCTGAATTTGAGTACCAGGTCCTCACATTATAGCTTCTAGTCAGCTGCCTTTTTATCTAACCATTTTTTAACCACCTGTTGGCAGTTGTTCATTGCTTCCAAAGCGTGCTCTCGCTTCTCTTGTACCTTGAGTAACTCAGAAAACCATACCTCCATTGCTCTGTTATGTTCAATTTCTAGAGATTTCAGCAATTGGAGAGTAGGGATCTCCATGGCAATAGGTAGCAATGCCTCTTTCCCATACACCATCTCATAAGGAGATGTCTTTAATATCTACTTAGGTGTGATCAAATCTTCCCATAGTGCAGTTTAGAGGTTTTTATGCCACTCCCTCTGGTATTCTGATCCTATCCTTTTGATTAACCTGATGAGGTTTTTATTTGTAGACTCTGCGAGGCCATTCCCTATGGGTAATAATTATAGGATATTTTCAAGAAAATCCCATACTTTAGTGTGAACTGACTCATCTTAGAGCCAAGAAAAGCCTTAGCATTATCAAAATAATTTTTTTTGGCAGGTTAAATCTGGCGACCAGCTCCTCAAGAAAATTGATAATTTCAATTTTTGTTGCATTCTTTAGTGGCATGGCTTCTACCCATCTGGTGAAGTAATCAGTTGTTGTCAATATCCACCTGTGTCCAGCTGATCAATAAAGGGTTGATCATGCCAATGAAGTCAAGACCGCATTGAGAAAAAGGTTCCTCTACTACTATGGGTCTTAGCGGCATAGCGACATTCTTCCTTTTTCTGACATATAATTGACACTCACTGCAACACTTTACCAATAAAAATGAGTCACTGAACAATGTTGGCCAAAAATAACCAGCACAAATGATTTTAATTGCAATGGTTCTTGCAGAAAAATGTCCTCCAACTGGGCCTGTTCCTCATTCACACACCTTAGTAGGACATCGTTGAAGTTTATTTAGAAAAGCACTCCTTCTAAGAGAACATAGCTGCTATTTTGAAAATGATAGAATGACCTCTTAAAGGAAGGGAGATTGGTCAGATACCTTCATGTTTGCATGAAGTTTATCCTATTCTCCAACCAATCTTCTTCAAACCTTTCATCATTTAGTAACACAGGTTATAAGACCTCAATCTCTGCCACTGATTCACTATTTTCGGTGAGGTAATTGCACAATCCTTTTCCCTTAATAGTCTTGATAGGCTAACCTCAATATCATACTCCAAGATCTTGGTAATCTAGTTAGCTCTTTTTTCAGTGATCTCTCCTTCCATATTATATTCCCGCACACTAGGATTTCGTACATAAACAATCACCTTATTACATGATATCAAGTGCCATAAGTTCTTAAGCCCTTTCACAATGGAAAAGGCCTGCTTTTCAAAAAAAATGTACGTCACCTCATACTCCTTTAAGGTGCACGAGTAGAAAGCAACAGGAGATTCCTTTTTATCTTTATCATCCTTCTGCATAAGCATGGTGGCAATAATGTTGTCACCACCAAAAACATACATGATAAAGTCCTTCGACAGGTCTGGGTTGATTAATACAGGGGCTAAAAAAATAAGCTCAAAAGCTTTCCTGGCCTCTGTTGTCCACTTGAAAGTCTAGTCCTTTTTTAGCATCAAGGTAATCGGTTGGACGATCCCTGCGAAGTCTACAATGAATCGATTGATGAAATTGACCTTTCCCAAAAAATATTGCACTCCTTTCTTGTTCACGGGTAAGGGGAGCTCCCTGATTGCATCAACTCATTCTAGATCAATAGCAATGCCTTCCTTCAAAACAACATATCATAATAGTTTCCCCTGAGGAACCCTGAATACACATTTCTTCGGGTTTAAAGAAATCCTGAATTCCTGCCATTTCTAGAAGACAAGCTCTAGATGATCAAAGTGATCATCGACAGATTTGGAGAACACTGTCAAGTCATCCAGATAGATAAGTATAATCTTATGAATTAAATCCTTAAAGGTAATATACATAGCCCTTTGAAATGTGGCTCTCGTATTTGAGAGTTTGAAAGACATTTTAGCATATGCATATGTTCCCCACTTTGTAGTGACTATTTTTTTGTGTTGGTCCTCTTCCTTTACACAAATCTGATTGTAGCCGGAAAAACCATCTAGCATTTAAAACATTTTGGAACCAGCAACGATTTGTAAAATTACCTCCATAGAAGTCAAGGGGTAATGATCCTTCAGGGATGCCCTATTTAAGTCTCTGAAGTCTACACATATTTGGATGTCACCATTCTTCTTCTGGAGTGGCACCAGGTTAGACACCCAAGTGCTATGCTTGATCGAAAACACTATCCGAGACGTGATCAACTTATTTAACTCTTGTGACATGAGTGATTCATCTTCGGGTTCATGGGCCTTTTCCTCTGACAAACTGGCGTCGCCCCTTCTAGTAGCTTGATTGTATGTTGGATAATCCTAGGATCATATCCCTTGAGATCATCATATGACTAGGCTACTACGCTCAGATATTTCTTGCAAAAGTGCTTAAACCTGTCCTTATTCTCTTGAGATACTCCCTTGCCCACCTTGAGCTTCCTGTACTCACTGACATGGAGATCAGTGTAGTTGCCTTTGTTGGCTACAAGCTTTCTTTTATCTTTCCTCGCATCATCTGAATCAAAAAGACTTTCCAGAGTAACTAGGCCCCTAGGGAGCTTATTGGATTTTAACTGGATTACTTGATCTCCGTAAGCTTCAGAGATCTTCAGTTGCAATGGGTTAGAAAATTCCCCAGACAGCTGAAGAAATGACGCAATATGAGCATCACTATCAAACACTTGCCAATCTTGATCATTGTTTGGAACAATAGTTCATACAATTACCCACACTTTGTGTTTATTCTTTAACAACTCAGAAGCTAGTTCAAACTGAGCCCTAACTATTGTCATTCAGTCAGCTTTGGAGTTCTTCTCCCTCAGTATAGCCTGAATATTAAATGCCTCAAATATATCAATAAGATCCCAAACCCTATGCCAGTATGATCACATTCAGACATTTTTTGTAGGAGAAAGCCCTAGGATTTGGTTGGTCACCAATTCCAAATCTCCGAACACCTTTATTTGATTTGCACCCATCTGTTCTGCAAGTTTCAAACCATGGAAAACACCTTCATATTCCACTTCAGTGTTCGAGCATGCGAACTGGAAGCGATAAGACCTCAGGGCCTTTTCTTCGGATGGAGATGTCAAACATACTCCTGCTCCTGCCCCTGTTCTGCATCTTGCTCCATCAAAGTGCAAATTCCATAATTCTAAGGCTGCCTCACCTCCAGATTCTTTAGTAACCTTAGGGATAATCTATCCTTCCTCATGTATGACATAGGTTCTGAGCCTTGTTGCGTGATAATTACCAAAAGGATCGGTGTCTATAAACTCATTTAACTGTGCTTCTTCACTTTCCGTCTAGGAGCTACTCAATTCTTCTTCTTTGAAAAATTCTACATTGAACATCTCTTCTCGGGTAATTGAAGTATGTGTCACTTCAAAATTGATAAGGGCCTCATCATCGACATGTTCGAAATGCAAATTTTCCGACAATAGTTTCATTTTAGCTCCATGTTTAGTTCTCAAGATCAAGTGCGACCAATCTAGTGCTAGATATCCTCCAACATTTGTAGTGAACTCTCAGGACAAACATATCCCAAGTAGAGGAGGAACATCAATAAGCACTGTGTGTTGGTTCACAGTAATACTGTGGTAGGAAAACAATGTCATAGGCAATCCTTTGATTACCCCAATAGTATCAACCTTATTAAAATCAAGTTGCATAACTCCCTTGTTAAGAGGCTCATATTTTAGCTCCAAAACATCAGCTACTTTCTTAGGCATGACAATGGTGCTAGCACTAGAGTCAATCATACAATTATGCAGCAATTTGTTACCAATGATAAGTGTAAAAAAGAAACGCCTAGGTTTAGGCTTACTTTCTTTTCTGACTTTGAGATTTTATTTCGGTTCATTTGTTAGCACCTTTTCTAGGTCCGGCTTGGATGTATTTTCTTCATTGGGCTGACCCGACATCTTCACATCTTCCTCTATCAACAATGCTTTGTGTAATAGTAGCTTTTGTTCTAGAATTGCCAGGATATCCCATAAGGAAACTGTGTTCATTACTGATGAGTCATGGTTGCTTGCTCCTTCTACTTGCCAGCTGGGGTGTCCAACTGTTTAACAATGGCCGAGGTGATCATAGGAGGTTTTTCTTTCAAAGGAGGTGGATTCAGAGGATTAGGAGTAGCCGCCTTAGACTGTTGTGGAGTCGATGACCGGCCTGCCAACGTACTGGGTATTGAAATAGATGAACTCTCAGTCGGCGAAGATGTGAATTCTCTAGTGAGTCTCCGCTTCAAATGGGTATTATAATCTAATTGTACTCGAGGCACTTGAGCTACGGGAATGTCATTCGGAAAGGTCAATTCCTCTCCTTCCATCCATGAAAAGAGATCTTGATCCAAAACTATATCTAACTCCTGTTTAATGGACATTCCTTGCATTTGAGCAATGAGTACTACATTGTCCATTTTTTGAGAGGCATATGTTTGGTTTCCGGGATTAGGTACGTTACCTTGGCTGCATTGGCCTGCAATTTTCTATTGCAAATTCTCTCATGGACAATTTCGTGGCATGTGTGCATCATTGCAAGGAAAATACCATGAATTAGTATCTTCAGCTAAATTATTTTGTCCTACTACTAGCTCCTTGTTGGAACTCGGATGGACACTCTGCATTGGCAAGGTTATAGGAATGATTTGATTGTTTGGTTGGGCTTGGTCATTTCTGTGTGATCTATCCTGCCACTAATTTGACTGGAACAGAGCTTTTCCACCTTGATAATTTTGGTAAGCTTAATTCTGATAGTTATACTGCTACCGCTTCATGGTAGTTAATTCATTCATCATAGACCGCATCTATTCTCTCATCTCATTCATCTCAGCCATCAAGGGGTTAGGCACAAGAGCTACACTCGGAGCTGTTCCCAGGTATACATACATAGACTAGGGAGGAATTGTTGGAGTACTGGACGAAGTTTCCTTAGCTTCCACGACATTAAATTCTAGGAACAATGGCATGATAGGTCTTGGTGCCAACTTTCTAGTAGCAATCAGGTTGTTCTTCGTAGTGACAGCCAAACCGTAAGCATTAGGTAGAGTATTTCCACCCAAAGCTTGAAGCATCATGGAAATATCGGCATTAATCGACTTCAAATAGAACATGAAAGCCAAATCCGGAGGTAGTTGGCTACCAACAGGACCTCTCTGCCAAGTTGAATGAAACTGAGCATTGAAATCAGCTAGAGCCTCATGAGGAGCTCACTTTATACTAGCTAGTTGATGATATAGCGATGACTTATCACCATCATTTGAAAAATGCTCGTAGAACAGGGTTCCAAGATGGTCCCAAATAGCAATAGTGTTAGCTGGAAGAGTTATATACCAGTTCAAAGCCTTTCCTCAGAATGAGGTGGCGAGTAATCTTAGAGCCACATTTTTGTCAGAAACTCCATGCACTAGACATATGTCTACTACATCTTGCAAGTGCTTTGTCGAAGTCTTTGATTCATCTCTAGAAAACTTAGGAATAGCTTTTAAAGTAAAGGACAGAATAGGAGCCCACGCTGTAGGAGGTACTGGAGCTACCAAGGGACTTCTAGCGTCCTAGGCTACATAATTTCTAGTGGCCATAGGTGCAGGAGATGGAGGAGACGAGGGAGGTGGAGTACTACCCTTCTGAACTCTTAGATTTATAGTTACTAATGATAGTATGAGTAGGCCAGGGAATTTTGTAGTTGGTGATCTAGTTACAAGCCTATGGGTCATACACACTTATATCAAGTGAACATGCTAGTTTGCATCCCACCGAGCATGCCAGAAAAAGAACTGTTGACGCAAGATTTTGCAGGTAGCGATAGTCTTATGGGAAACTTAGCTATTGGGGGACATTGTGTGATTAGCTAAGTGACCTTTGGGTTTTATCAAAGATGGCTCTCTATTTTAGTGGGGGAGGTAAAGGGTTAAGAAGATAACTGACAACATTAAATCTAGTCTACAGGTGATGCACCAAATCATGAATGTAATTACCTGAGCACAGTGTTGAATGCAAAGGCTCGAACCACTAAATGTTGTTTTATTTAGTAAATTTTCTCAAAAGCACTTGAAAACATAAGAACACCTTCTAACTACAAAGAATAATCCAAAACAACTTCGGCCAACACAGAGGAGTCAAAACATGATCTGTATTTATTAAGCTATAGAAGATTACAAAAGTTGAAGAACACACATTCATATATTATAGGGAAATAAATGCATAGTCTAGCTATCTTATCAAAAACATGAAAACAGAAAAGGCCGAATTGATTGGCACAGTCTACAAATTTCAAGTTCAGTAAAATATTACAAAGGTTATTCCTAGTGCTCAGGATTTTTTATCTATCTAACAACAACCACCTCATACAAGAGAAGAAAGGTTGTTTATATAGGCCAACCCACCACCTGAAAACCACAAAGAAAGATTCCTTGATCATACATCGACGCTCCAGATCTCCTTGAGCTGACACCGAATAGAAAAATTGCTTAGCAATGCGCCAGCAGGACCGTCCTAAAGAAGAGAGGGCCATGCAGTAGCAGAAGAGAACACGCGCACATGACATTGAAGAAGAAAACATGGCATCGAAAAAGAACCAATGACATAGGCGGTGACTCCCAAATAACCAGCGCATAGTAATATGCCAGATGTCGGGCACACGGAGGCTAGTGAAAGAATGAGGGATGCCCCAACAAAATTCTTTGAGAGGAAGGCACATGGGCGACGTCGAGCGACAGAATTTGCATAGTGGGCCCAACTCGGGAAAAAGGCAGAGAGATCCACATGTCATACACATGGAGCTCAATAGAAGAAAAACAATATGGATCAACAAGAATCTCTGTTAGGAGGCCACATGGCAATCGTCGAAGAGTTGTGAGCGATAAAGAATATGGTGAAGCCACAAAAGAAAAATAATAACCGCGAAGGATTAGCGGTTTTTGTGAAATAATGTTCATAGGTACATGATATTCGTCCATTGGCTATGATGCCACTAGTAGCAAAGGATTTGGCAGGATGATTGAGAGGAGTAGAAGAGATATTACATATCATCGAGTAGAGGTTGAGAGACTTAGAGGCGGCAAGGAATAGACTAGAGGTTGAGGTTCTTGTGTTGTGAGCCCAACTAGTAGAGAGTGAGAGGGAGTTTTAGGTGGTGGCCGATGCAATTCCTCGACATGAGATGGAGATGTGGAGGGAGGGAGAGAGACTATAGGTAGATATAGAGGAGTTGTGAGCATAGGTGAGAGACTTATGGGTAGAGGTAACTCCTTTGGAGGGAGAGGTAGTGAGGGATCATGAGGAAGGAGAGTCAGCGAGATAGGAGAGGGACATATTAGAAGCTATTGTGATGATACTACAGGTAGCGGGTCAACGAGAGTCTGGGGGAGGGACAAAGAAGAGATTGACAAAGGGTTTGGTAGAGGCAAAGAAAGATATGGAGGACCTGAGGAGGTAGGTAGAGGGATTTCTAAGAGAGAGGAGGGAGTTGAGGTAGGAGCGAGATGAGCTTCATGTCGTGATAGGGTGGAGGTGGCAGAGGAGATAGTGGGAGATATGGGATTGATGTAGGAGACGGAGGATACTATAAGGGCTCAGGTACGGGCGATGGAGACTGAGAGGGATGCCTTACAATCACAGGTGCAGGTTATATAGGGGGAGAGAGATGCAGTAGTGGAATAGGTATAGGCTATGGAGAGAGATGTAGTATAGAGACAGACATAGACAATGCTAGGTGGTGAGATAGGGGAGGGGGTTAGATACTATAGGTTCAAGTACAAGCGATGTAGGAGGAGAGGGACAAAGCCTTGGAGTAGGTGTCATGGATGGGATCAAATATTGAGCAGCTATGGTTAGTGTGGGGTGCTTGGGTACAAGAGAGAAGATCCATTTGTGGATACCGAGATAGGTATAGGATGGAGCGGGACTCATCCAGACAATAGATTAGAGAGCGAGAGGAGTATATGAGAGAGGCGAGCTACTATATGTGCACCTATTATTTGGTAGTACCAGATCCAACACAGTGGGTACCTACCTATGTTCGAGAACCACCACGGATGCCAGTGCCATCCCAGTCAGCAAGGAAACATACTCGAGGATATAACAGCATGAGGGAGACACATCCACATAGAGCGCCAGTGCCAGAGTCTCCATAGAGATCAGATGGAAGTAGCTCATGGTTTAGAGGATCAGAGGGATAGGATCCCGAGTATTGATAGGTACAAGATGTGATACAGTAAAAAGTAGCAGAGATCAGAGCAGAGCCATATCCCTGTACTCGTATGTTCTTTTTTATGCTATATGATGGATATGTGATGTATATGATGGAAATTATTATGGATGTCATGATGGATATTGGATTTTTGTGTTTTTTGATATGATATGCGAGAGCCCTTATTGATGGATGATTTATTTATGCACATGTATGGTTATGGTTTTTATGATGGATGAAATGATGTAGGAATTTATGTTTATGCATATGTGTATGCTTAGATGGATGTATGCATAATTATTATGTTGATGCCTAATATTTATGATGCAAGATGTGATGGATGATTTATTATGATATGCATGATGTCTAACACTTATGATGTTGGATGGGATATGGTATGATCTGTATGATTTTTATGATGTTATGGATGTGGAAATGAACCACATTAACCCCATCCATCATCTTGACCCTATGGAAAAGGATTGAGACCAAATATGGATGCTAAACTAAAAGATTGATAATGATGTAGGATATTCGGAAATTGGCTAAATCTCGTGACACAAATTGATTCCATTTGTGAAGTACTAGCGGGATAAAGACATACCTTGACAACAAGACACAGGGCTGACTCACCCTAAAGACCTAGGGGCTTGGGGGTTGATCAAATATCAGCCTTCCCTACATGAAAGTGCAGAGCCTTCGTAGTCCAGGAAAATACCATGATAAAAGCGGAAAGAGGATGATGAAGACAGATGATGGAGGACAATGATCAAATAGACTGACCACAAAAGAAAAACAAAGAAAAGCCCCAGGGGCGAATCAAATGATTAGCCTTGCCTACGTGCAAGCACAGGGGCAACAAAGTTCGAAAAGGATGAAAGACCAATGATGAATAAGATCAAAAAGAGGACAATGGTGATGGATGATGATGGAAAAAATACCAAGGGGGTGGATCATGTGATTGGCATTGCCTATGTGAAAGAGCAGGGGCAATATATTTTGAAAAGGATGAAGAGATGGAAAAAGACAACAAAATAGCCTCGGGGGAAGATCAACTAATCGGCCTTGCGTACGTGAAAGCACAGGGGAAACGTAGTTTTCCAGGGATGGACAGATGAAAAAAGGACAAAAAAACCAGCCACAGGGGCAGATCAACTAATCGTCCTTGCCTACGTGAAAGTGCAGGGGCAACGTATTTCACCACAAGACCAATGAAAAACAACAAATAAGGGATGATGAGATGAACATGATAAGGAGATACAATGATGACTTTGAATGATGAGCTAGGATAGGCCATGCAGATGGGATGGTCGATACACATAAGATGAATCTTAGGGATGGGATAGTTATCCAAATGATCGAAAGATGAAGTGGGAGGATGATATGATGGATATATGACATACAAAAATTGATAAGATAGTAGGAAGATGTAGGAAATAGCATTGGATAGTGATGATAGTGTAATGTATGGCATTGGATTGCATGGGAGTAGCCTATAGCTAGATACCAATAGCAAGTTATTATGAGATTGAAGGAATGATAGAGGGAAATGGATGGAGTTATAAAGATGGGGAAATAGAAAGATGTTAGGATGGATGAATAGAGGGTTAAGGATTTGAAAAGATGGAATGTATTATTGAATGGAAAAATGGATGGGGGAGATAAGAATGAAAAGATGGAACATGACTAGTGGATGGGTAGATAAGAATATAAGGATGGGGATATGGAAGGGATTACTTGAAGGGATGGATGGATAATGTCTTCAAGGACTCTCCCAAAAATATGGAGATTCCCCCACTCAAGGTGTGTCATGTGTGATGAGGCAAGAGGGAAAGAAGATAGCAAGATGGGTGAATAAGGGAGTAAGATGGGCATAGATAGGAGATATGAGTAAGGAAGGGATATGGGTGTTGGCATGATGGATGGATGATGAAGGTAGATGGATGTAGATAATAGGAATGGATTAGAAAAGTAGATGGGGAGGATAAGGAATATCATAGTGTATGGATGAGGGGAATATATGCCAAGAGGTGTCCAAAGAAATGTATATACATGTGCCCCTATCTTTATCAAGATCACAAGGGGGATGGAGGGACTTGGGTAAATGGTATATGATGGATAGGATGTGGAAGATAGGTAGATGTAGGAGCTGGAGGAAAGGAATGTGTAAGTGGAAGCTGCCTCCAATTGTGGAAGTAGACTGGATGGGGGATTTATGCATAATGCTTGGTTGCCAGATTTTCATCATGGTATGTATCCAAGGCACTTGTTTGCCAAGTTTTCACTATTGGATGAATTATTTTCTCTTCACTATTTTCCTTTTTTTAAAATTAGTGTTCTTTGTTTTTTCTCTTTTTTGATTTTTTTTACCTTTTTGATGAGGGTGTGGATGTGGGTTTGGAAGATGTGTGATAAAGAGGATGGATGAAGGACTCAAGAATCAAGTTCTATATGAGGTAATAAGATCCTATGTGTAAAGAGACCATTGGATGTGGGTACAACCTTATTAGAATGGATGGATTATGCAAGAGGATGGATTAAAGGGATTTGATGGGGGAGATATGGGGGATAGTGGATGGGGTGTTGGAAAGTGTATGGATGGAATGATGGAGTGGATGTGTGATGGGGGAAGGTGTTCAGGACCAACATTGCCACATTTGGTGGATGTGAAATTATAGGAGGTTTGATGGATGGAGAATATGGCGATAATCGAGGTGTTGGGATAGTCAATTTTGAGACACAAGGACCCAAAACAGATTTAGGAGATGGAGGATGCAAATGATTAACTTTGGGATAATAAAATTTAGATGTCTTTATGGATTTCTCATTTGAAGGCATGGCCTCTTTTTTCTTCAGCATCCACATGGTTTTGATTTTTGCTTTAGTGGGCCTTTGTGGTCATTTGGATTGATTTGGATTTTGGATTCGATTTTTCTTTTCATCAACATGTCTTTTGAGGGAGACATGAGGAGCTTTAGATTCATGTGGATTTTTTGATTTATGTATTTTTAGTTTGGCATGCAAAGTGCTTGTAGTAGCAATGGGATGGGTAGGAGGTGATGGATGATGTGGAGAATGTGTTGATGGAGTGATAGAGGTAAGCTTGTAATGATGGTGTGTGGATGGAGGATGCAAGATAGCATGCATTGAGGGTGCCTTTGTTGATCCTGATTAGGAGTTATGAAGTTAGGATTTTTTTGTTGTGTACTAGGGATAGGTGGTGGATGGATGAAAGGATGAATAGGATGAGATGGAGGAGGTGAATTTGGGATATAAGGACCCAAAATAGACTATGTATAAGGAGGATGTGTGAAGTTTGATGGAGGGTTATAAGGACCCAAAATGGATTTAAAAGATGAAGGAGGAAGATGGATGGTTGTTTTGAGGTAATATGATGGAGGAGTAGGGATGGCAGAAAATGGTTTGGTAGAATGATGGGAAATGCTTTGCATTCCTTTGGAAGAGGCTTGCTTAGGATGTATGGAGGTTGTACCAACATTTTTCGATTGCGATTCTTGGGAGATATATCCAATACCTTGTGTTCTTGGATGTTCTTTGACCTAGATGGGCTCTTAAGTACCTTGCTCATGAAGGCCCAAACCTTTTCCTTGATAGTTCATGTTCTTGAGCATGTGATCTATGGTAGGATGCTTATTCTTTTGGAAGCATGATACGAGTCTATTAGCAGGTGGAGTAGGAAGGGTGGTGCATATAATTTTTTTTTTCTGTAAGAAGACCACCATGGATGAGTGTAATGTTTCCGAGGTGATATAAAAGTGGTGTTGGGGTGACAAGGCTAGGCATTAATGGAGGATTATGTGATGGAGATGAGGGGATAGTAGCATTAGGAGGAATGAGTGATAAGGGATTGAGAGAGGGATTAGATGTTATGACAAGATCCAAATTTGTGGTAGTGGGTGATAAGGGCTCATGAGATGGAGTGATTGGATCTTGAGTGCAAAGGGAATCATGGGATGGAGCGAGCGAGATAGTGTGATCTTGAGATGGAGTAGATAGGATGGTAGGATCAGGATTCAGGCAAGGAAAGGAATCGTGAGATGGGATGGATTGGGACTATGATCTTGGGATGGTAGAATCTGAATTTGGAGGAGGGGATATTCTTGTATGTTTTGGATCAAGCCCTTAGCATGGCTCATGATGTGTGGGAGGCATGATGACGGAGGAGTGTTGGAGGGACTCCTCAGGTGGGGGAGATAGGAGGATGGAGGATTCATGAAGGTCATGGGATTGAATTTTAGTAATATTAGGACTAGAAGGATTGGATTGGGTGGATCTAGCATTTGAAGAAATGGATTCGATGGGTTTGACGGGCTCAACCATTTGGGTGTTGTTAGGAATGGTACAGGGAGTGATAGGTGTAGGATGGAGGAGGGTCTCATCACTAGTGACTGTACATGATAGAGTGCAAGGGCATTGGTTAATAACAACAAGATATGGATTTTGGGATGTCTCTTATATCATGAGTCCTTGGAGGAAATTTAAAAGGGATGTAGGATTAGCTGGGGTGATGGCAATGGATGGAGGATTAGAGGTGGTTGGAGGACTAAGATTAGGGATTGGTGGATTAGGGTTAGATGAGTGGATGGGAGTGGATGGAGGACTAGGAGTAGAGAATTGTTGATTAGGATTAGATGGGAAATTATTGTAGGAAGGATTAAGATATAATGCAATGGAGGGGGAAGTGGCATGGGAAGATGTGGATGTTGGATTAGGTTGGGGAGATCGGGATGGTTGATTATAGTAGGAATATTTGTATGGTAGATTATGATAGGAAGGTGTGAATGTTGGATTAGAAGAGGAGGATTGAGATGGTGGATTATTATAAGAGGACATGGGTGGTGGATTCGCATAGGAGGACATGGATGGTGGCTTGGGATAGGAGGAGATGGATGAAGGATTAGGATAAGAAGGTCAAAATGATGGATTAGGATAAGAGGAAAATTGGGATGGTGGATTATGATAGGAAGGCATGAGTGTTGGATTAGGATGGGAAGATTGGGATGTGGGATTAAGGTAGAGGTATTGGTATTGTTGATTATGATAAGGATAAGAGTATGGGGAAGGTGGATTACTATAGGAGAATGTGGTTGTTGGACATGATAGAGGTTGAGAGGGAGGACATGATGAATATGTCGATCATGAGGATGTTTGATATCCCTTGTCAAGGGTAGCATAAGGAATGCTATTAGATGCAGATGAAGACATGGGGGGATAGTTTGAACAAGTATTTGGATTTTGGGGGGTGATTGGAAAATTTTTCTAGCAATGATAGCATCAAGGGGATCTATATTACACTCTTCATGATCAACAAGACTTTCAATTATCGTCATCAATGTAGTTAGGATTCCCCTTGACTACTATTATTGGTTGTGCGAGAGGGGGATAAGGATTCATGATGGAGATAAAATTGATATAGATTGAAAAGATGGAGGAGAATATATGATGGAATGATAAATAGGATGGATTGGAAGAAGAAGGAAGAAGAGATCTTAAGATTTGTTTTGATATCAAAAAGATGGACGAAAGCTCAAATCGAGATTCAGGTTAAGCTCAGATTGGAATTAGATAAAAGCTTAGATTAGGATTACTAGAAGATGTGATAGGATGTGATAAGATTGATGAGATGGGATTAGATGATTGATCAGATAGATTCTAAACCCGATTTAGAGATTTGACTTAGATGGCATAAGGTGCTAACGATCGGATTGGATTGCGAACGAGATGGTTGCAACACCGAATCCACCTCAATATAGCAGTGGATTGATTGGGTCGTAATGACGATTAACTGACTCGGGATGGATGAAAATACTGAGCAACTACAAATGATAACAATCAATATCAAACACCTAAGCCAATTTGGATAAAAAACCTCAGAAACGAAGTCTAGGATATTTAGAAACAATGATGGATATGTGATTAAAGGATGCCCCAACACACTCCCAGATGATCCAACTGATGAAATGATGAGATTTTTAGAAATTGAATAGATGAGAAGGATGAGGACAAGATATTCTATTTGCAGTGAACGACTCGGAGAACAAAAAGGCATTTAGTCACCTAGTTGAGGGAAGAGATGCTTGTTCAGGGCAAGGACGCTTGTCAAGGGTAGGGATTCCTATCTTGGGGTAGGGACACCTATCCTAGGGTATGGACACCTATTCTAGGGCATGGATGGTTGACCAAGGTAGGGACACCCAAACAGTCTCTAGACTTGCCTAAATAGTTGAACGATGTTGAAAAATGGACAAATGAATTGTTAGGACAGGCAAATGGATCCATGGAATGGGTAAATGATCATCCAAAATGGTTGAATGGATGTACGAGGTGAGGGAATGACACTTAGAAAGTGAAAATGGGTTCTCAGAACAAGGTGAATGGCTTCCCAGAATAAGTGGACGACTTCCCAAAATGGGTGAACAAGTGGCCGAAATGAGGGAATGATGTTCAGAACAGGAAAATGGATATTCAAAATGGATAGACGAATGGTAGGAATGGGTAAAAGGATACTCTAGATAGGGGAATGACACTCAAAACTAGAAAACGGGTTCCCAGAATAGGGTAATGACTAGCGAATGGAGGCTGAAAATCGCTATTCAGAGGGCAGGGTCATCCCTTTTAGGGTAGGGCCACCCCTTTGAGGGAAAGGATTCCTAAGCCAAGGGCAAGGTCACCCAAATCAAATAGGATGAAGAACGAGTTCAAACATACACCAAAACAAACCTGAACAAGGTCCCGGATGAAGGAGAAAAGGTTGTTTTCATCCATTTTTTTCAATTCAGGGCCATCCCTTTGAGGGTAGGGCCACCACTTCTAGGGAAAGGATTCCTAAGCCAATGGAAAGGTCTCTCAAATCAAAGAGGATGAAAAATTAGGCTAAATAGACACCAAAACGGACCTCAACGGGGTCCCAGATGAAGGAGAAAGGGTTGTTTTCACCCATTTTTTAAGGTCAGGGCCGCCCCTTTGAGGGAAATGATGCCTAATCCAAGGGAAAGGTCACCCAAATCAAAGAGGATGAAGAACAAGGCTGAACAAACACCAAAATAGACCTAAACGAGGTCCCGGATGATGGAGAAAAGGTTGTGTTCACCTATTTTTTTAGGTCAGGGCCACCCCTTTAAGGGAAAGCCACCCCTTTAATGGAAAGGATGCTTAATCCAAGGGAAAATTCTCCCAAATCAAATATTATGAAGAACGAGGCTAAAAAATAGCTGAACGGGCACCAAAATAGACCTAAACAGGGTCCTAAACGGGGAACAGGATGACAAAATAGATGAAGTGATTTGACTAAGTAGATCCAAATGGAGACTTGGAGGGAGGATAGGACCACCAATGGACAAATGGATATTCCTAAAGTGATCAAAATGAGGGTGTGGGCGAAGAACAAGACAAAAATGATTGAACGGACCCAAACAAGGTCCTGAATGAAGCAAAAAAAACTTGTTTCACCCCTATTTGAGGGAAAGGTCACTCCTTTTAGGGAAATTCCACCTCTTTTAGGGTATTTTTCCCCTTTTAGGGTAGGGCCGACCATTTTGAGGGAAGGGATTCCCTTTTGAGGGCAAGGTCACTCGTTTGGGGGAGGGGTCGCCCGTTCTATGAAAATTGATCAAATTTGGCTTGGTTTGGATGGAAAATAGTTGAAACAGAAGGGCAAGATCACCCCTTTTAGAGAAATACCACCCCTTTGATGGAAAGGTCACCTATTCTAGGAAATTGGTCAAATTTGACTTAGTCTAGGTTGAAAATAGCTCAAACAAGAGGGTGAGGTCGCCCCTTTGAGGGCAAGGTCACCCTTTTGATAGAAAGGTCACCTGTTTCAGGGTGGGGTCACCTGTGTGTATTGGTTTGAACTTAACTTAGTACAAAATAGTGATGAAAAAGCATAAAAACTACAAGTAAAAGGCCAAAACTGACTGACAAGTATTGGTTTTTCACAAAAAAATACTTCAAACAACACAAGCCTAGTCTTAGTGCTAAGAGTATGGTGAACACAGTCCTCTATCTAGGATTAACAAGGTTGCTAAGGGAGTCCCTAATATATGCATGGTACATGGGGCCCAAACCATGAACATCAATCTATCACAAGCATGAGTCAGGAGCAGTCAGTGAGAGACTAGGAGCTTAGACCAACTCTTCACATCCTGTCTAGGTATCACCCTAGCTTTGATGCTCCACCAGACATGATGTGATTGGATTGAGGTACAAATTTTTCCTTGCCCCTTTATATACGCCACTGGTATGCATGGTTGGAATCATCCCTTGGGGTGATGAAATCCCCAAGCAGGTCCCACTAATAAAGTTAAAAATGGGTAAAAAAGACTAAGTGGACTATGATTTATCTTCACCTAGGATCACCAAATGGCACAAGGGGATTGGATACATCAATAGCCCACTTTCAAACATGACAAGCATATTTATTGACCCTTTAATTAATCCTATGTTCCTAATTTAAAATTTAAAGTAAATATTAACTAAACACCATTGCTCCTCCTACAACACACGTGTTAGTAGTTTCATTTTCTATATTTGATGAGTGAAATTTGTTTTGGGTGTGGCCACCTCTGTGTTTTGGGCATGGCCGCATGTTTGTCCAAAAACTGCAAAAGTTCAGAAAAAACCAAAAGAAGAAAAAATTTGAAAATCAAACTTTGGGTAGGGTCACCCCTTTTAGGGTGGGGTCGCCTATTCTGGACAAGGTCACCTATTCTAGGAAAGGTTTCCTATTCTGGGTAAGGTCACCAATCTTGGCCAAGGTCGTTTGTTCTAGGCAAGGTCACCTTTTTGTGGGTAGAGTCACCCCTTGAGGGTGGAGTTGCCTTTGTGTTTCCGAACCTGTAAGATTTCAAACAACAAAACACATGAAAGTAATGGACCCATGATGTGGGTCTCATCGAGCATGCCAGAAATGTGTGCAATGAAAATGTTTACTCTAAAAATGCAAAACACTAAGTAAATGCAATAAGCAAAGAGACACAGCAACACCTCAAGAATAGGCTATGTTGAACATAAATAAAAGTAAGATAGAAACAAAAATGATTATACCTTTTACTTATGTTGATCCTTGGTTGGCCCTTCATAGTGATTTTGATGTGTGCTCCTTGGATGGAAAGCATGCGATGATAATGATGGTTGAAGGATTAATGGTGGTGGGTAATGGCTACAATAATGTAAATGCAAGTCCTAAGATGCTATAATAAATGGCTAAAATGCTTGAATGGCTTGAGAGTATAAGTGTGATGCAGATTCCCCTTCAATAGCAAAAATTCCTCCTCCACTTTGTTCTTCATCAATTGGATCTTTCCCTTTATCTGTACTAACCACCCCCTTAGTTTCAAGGTGGCCCACTATTGAATCAAAATTTCTTGTAACATGCTCCACCTTTTCAATTATGTTCTCAATCTCAAGGAGTATTCTGAATTAGGCACTTCCTATTGTATCTTCCTTTTCATCTTATTAAATGAAATCCACCTCAAGAACCACTTTTCTTGCTCCACACTGTCATATATATTCCTTATCACATCCTCTAGATAATGGTAAATATGAGCATATTTTTATCTTTTGTTTCTATCACTCAACGAGGGCATAAAACCTTTAGGATCATATCTGACCCTCTCAATTGTCCTTCTCATGTAGTATCCTTTAAGAACTTCAATGATAATATTCTAACCTCCTTTAATCATCATAAAATTAGAAAAACAAGTGTATAAAGGAAATAAATTTCCCTTTCCTTGATTTAACAAATGTTCATTATCATTTTTTTCTAATTGCCACATAACCTCAAGGAAACCTCTTATTTATGGCACAAAGCTTAGTAAAAAATGAGGTGCTACCTTAGAACCATATACTCTTAACACAGTAAAATCAGGGAGAAAAATAACATCTCCCTAGTTATGCTCAATGACTATCTTAGGTCTTCTTTTCTTTGGTCTCAAGAAATCATGTAAAGAAATAGGAACTCTAGGAAGCCTCACAATCAAATCCTTTTTCAATTCAGAAGTAAACAAATTCTAGAAAGTGACATATTCATATGTCATGTCATCCTTATCCAAAAAAGTGGTCCAACATTACATGGATAAATCCCAATCACCTACCCTTCTCTCCAAATCAATGTTCTGTCCAAAATACACTGCACCCTTGTATAAGAACATATACATCATTAGTGAGTATTTTTTGCATCCTACCCTAGATTCTCCTTTCTTTAAGGTAAACAACCCATCATGCATCTTTTCATAAAGAAATCTTGCATAAACATATACTACACAATATTGGGGATGCTAGATTTGGGTAGCCATATACATCCAAGACATTGGGATTCCAAAAATAGGATCATAACCAATTATTTGACAAATGGAATAGAAAGTCCTCTTAAAATAAGGAATAAAATAATTGACAGGGAAAGGCTCCTTATCATGTGATCCTATCTAAATATTTTTTTGGGCAATTTCTGCTAGAAATCATGGTAAAATGTTGACCCAAAATGAAGCCTTGGTCTTCTCATATTCTTGTCTAAGAGCTTCTTCATTTATCTTTTAAATTTCATCACTCCATTTAGTGAGCTTGAAAATAAGACCCAATTCCTCCTTTGTGATTTTAACCATTTCTTTTCCATCAAAAGTTCTGATAGTCCTCGTGACTAGGTCATAATTAGCAACTATTTCCTTCAACAAGTGAACATCCATATAAAAATTTGGCACAATTAGCTTTCCCAGATCATAGTTCCAAGGGTTTCCCACTAGGACACCCATATTTTTGTTCTTGAACCAACCATAAAACAATTCCCATCTAGTATAGGGTAATTTAGCATCTTTGATAGAACCTATTTTATCAAACAAACCTTCTTCTATTTGTGGTCCCCTGGGAATCAATTGACCTCTAGGTTTATCACTAGTGGAAAGTGGTAACTGGTCCATAAGTTCTTTATTCAGAGGTCTCTTAGGAACAAAAACCTCTCGAGCCATATTGCAAGAAATGTAATCAAACAGGGTTTTTTGGTCTAACTGAGCAAGGCCTACAACTTTTGTAAGGGTTTGGCATGAATAATTCAAATGTAGAATTAATGAAATCCCATTTTATAAATCCCATTAATGAAATGTTGACATCCTTGGTTCTGACATGAGAAAATGTTGAGTGACCACAGTCTTATCTCCTGGAGTGTATTGAGTGTACTTGTAGTATTGAACTATGCCTTTGATGTAAATATTAATAATCATGCAATTCCTTACTTTGGTAGCTCAATGTCCTTTCAGTTATTAAGAATCCCTCACATGAACCAGAATGGCTTGCTTGCCATCAACTTTGTTTCGAATAATGACCATTGATTTATATAGCCAATTGATTGATCGCCGATCCAAATTTAATTATCTTACTATGAAACATTTGATTATACACAACCGAAACAATTTCCCAATGACATGAGGCCACATGGAAGAAAATGTTCATAACATGTGGGCCCTACCATCTCTTTGTATTTTCAATCCCAATCCATGTGTTTGTCCTCCCTTACCCCCATGAGCCATAACTCACATGAAAATTTTATCAACGGGAGGATGGGGAAGGATTGAGATTGAATCTAGTGGCATCATCCTACACACTTCTTAGCTAGCTTCAATTTTATTTCTCGTATAATATCAAGGCCTCAGAGTAAAATATATTTAGGAACGTAGGATATATGGACTTTAGTAACACACACATTAACCTCCACATTGTTAAGATTTATTCCACATGGAAAACACCCACTTCCCCGTCAAGAAACTCACAAGGAGCATGGGGCCCACACGGGATAGTGGGGAGTAGTCCATGTTGATCCACATCACCCGCAATCAATCCTTAGTCAAGTTCAAATTTAAAAATATTAATTCTTGGACCGATCATAGAGAAGATAGGTGGAAATCGCCTGCTAGCCTTCATTTTTCACTTTTGTAACCAAGAAAAAAAAAAGGGTCAACGGGGAACAATCCTGATGTGGCCACTTCAATTATCACCAACCATTGATCTAACTTTAGCAAACAATTGAACACCTTATCAGTGATGTTAGGCCCACCAATCATCAGTAACACATGTTCTTCACTTGTGAGCCCAAATGAATAAAAGAATTAAAGATAAAATAGGATAGGTAGGCGGGCGACAATTCAGATTTTCCTCATCAATCGCACGGCCCACAGGATATTTCTGGACCTACACATGTAAAAGTTATGTTAACCCTAAAAGGGACCTACCCTAGGACAATTAGCCCATGGCCACAACACAAGGACTTGAGATCTTTATTAATGGGAAATATTTAGCTCGTCTTAGGATAAACACCAAATATTAATCCAACCTAATTAGCCAATAAAACCAAACCAGAGGGTTGGTCACTCAATGGGAATTGATGTCAAAAGTTATAACTTGAAGAGACCGATGACCAGTAGAAGGAGTCAACCATTGAATAAAACAAAGACAAAGATATAAACTCCAAGGGTTTTTTTATAAAATACTAGAGTAAACCTAAAACCCTTTGTAAGTAGGATATAGAAACCTAGGACTCCCTAGACTTGGCAAGATCAAGAGAATGGAGTAAATTTTTCAAGGGATTCCATCAGTAGTGACTAGTTGTCTTTTAAGTTATTGGTTTCTTCTAGTTTTTCTATTTTGTGTATGTTCTAGGCTATTACATTCATTCTATTATGGTTCCATGCTCCTATGAAAAGCATGGGTTGTAAGTGAACATCTCCAAGCTAAATTATAGAGATTTTTGCTTTTTTTCATCTCACCTTTTGTGAGCCTCGTCTCTTCTACCTCAATGACTACTTTGTAATGGGTACAATCCCTTCCCATTTTGATCTAATCAAAACTAATGTAATTAAAAATTCTATTACTAATGCTTCATATAATTCCACACTAGTTTTCTGAGAGTTTGATATTACAATAGGCATATTTCATGCTAAAATTATATTTTTTGATTATTTCCTTGGATCAATTTGAATTAATAAATGCAAATAACCACCCTTGTATTTTTTGGTATACTAAGGAAACTAAAATAAATCTCATTCTTACTATTGATAATGATTCCAATAAAACTAATGTTGGTGTAGGTTTTGTGATACCTATATGGAATGAAATCAATAATTTTATTGCTTAAGGTCCAATTATGAAAGATCAATTATGTCTTTAGAGTGTAAATTCATTCAAATTATTGATGTGATTTTAAATGTCACTCTACTATATATTAGAATATTAACTTTTGATTCTTGAGTACCAACACCTAAACAACAAAATATTTTAGATATATAAACTACTAAGAAATAAAACAAAAGTTACCAATCATATTGAACTTTAAAAAAAGGTCTAGTGAGGTCCTTGTATCACATCCCATTTTTTATCACTTATTAAGAATGTTTATTTAGTGATTAATAGCTTAATTAATGTGTGCATAATAAATGTTTTAAATAATACACGAAAAATGATGGAATTAAATTTTACATAATATTGCATGGAAATTTGATAATTCAATACCATTGTGAATTTTTCTTGATTTAGATTGGTAGATAGATTATACATGATATTTGTACTTTTTTATTACTAAGAATATAAAATTCTTCTTATTTTATCTACAATTGATATCTCAATTATTTCATGATTATAACTTTTTGATAATGACACAAACTTACTACCATCTATTAATATGAGCTAAAAAAAAAGTTCTCCCTCTCAATTATTGAGGGAGATTCTCAAATGATGGAACATGATGGTAATAAAGAAATTGGTACCTGATAATTTGAGAACTTGCACACTTGCATAAGTTTGAATATATGTTGAATGTATTCTAAGTATATGGATGGTTTACCTGAATATTATTGAAATTTGGTTTCTTCCTTTGAATTCATATGAAATAATTTTGTATAACTTTATATTTTAACATGTTTGTCTCCACTCATGGTTGTTGTCTCCTACTTTTCAAGTAAATACTTATGAATTTTAAATACTAGAAATATTTTTAAAGTTTAAATTAAAATAATAATATTCTAGTAATAATACAAAGTATATAACCTGTCCCAAGCCATGCAAGTGGGTGGAGGTCATGAGTTTTAAGTGGGTTCAATTTTAAAATATTTATTTTTTATTGTTTAACTTTATTTGAAGTATGGAGGAGTGGAATTTTTAGTTAAAACATGTGTATTCATAATCAATTGTATTGAAGGATAAAAATAGAAAATAGGCATTTAATTTTGATAGGAAATATAGAGAAGAGGCATGGGAAGTTTCATGTCCATATCTTTTGCTTCAATTTCTCCTCTCCAACCATGAATTTTCTTCTAATAAGGGCATAAGGTTTTGTGTATATGTTAAAAGTGTGACTGGAAAAAAGGAATATCATGTAGACCTTGAAATATACCATTCCATGTATATTCTTCATGCTACCATTCTATGTGTATGATTCATGCTACCATTCACATGTATGCTTCATGCTTCATCTGTATACTTCATGTGTTCATGTGTATGGGGTGATCCCATAATAATGGTTTATACTTTTTGGGACATCCTATTTTTTGATGAAATCACATATTTTTTTAAAATATAATAATTTAAGCCTTTAAAATTTCCATTTAGGATTCCAATTGAAGAGGATTTGATCAAACAACCTTAGATCAAACCCCCTCGGATAGAACCTTGCTAGTTTTAAACCATACCTATAACAGAGTCTCCTTTACACCTATCAAAATGCTGATTAAAAACCACTTTTGATTTATCTTTTGGAGGATCAAATGAATTCATTTAAAATTTATTTTTGTAAGTATGTATTCATTATTATAAGCTTCCCAAAAAATATAATTTTAAATATATTTAATTTGATTATTATATTTATTTTTTATTTTTTGTGAATGTAGGTTTTTCATCGAAAATCAAGCTCTATGTTTTGTAAATGTGTAATGTTGGAAGAATGAAGAATACTATCTAGTTGTGTAGACTTTATGTTGTCATTGATGTCACAATGTTGATTAAGTTGTCAATTTGATCTGGTACTTTGAACTAGTTTACATCATCTGGTATTTCAGTCTAGTATTTTGGTTTGTAATCCCCCTCTGGTGTTCATTGTTACTTGCAATTTTGGGAATAGTTTTTGGGTGTTGGAAGCTTGTATGTTTAGGATCTCATGTGTAGAGGTTCCCATATAGTGAGTTGGCATTATTATGTTGGTTGCATTTTGTTAGTAGGTCTATCCTTGGTTGATCTAATAAATAGTTGGTGGTATAGTGGACTAATTTTTGTATTGCAGATATATGAGAAATCTATCTTAGGTCTAAGCTGCCATGATATATCATGCTACACAGTTGAATTATTTTTAGATAAGTTTTGTACTAGCTTAGAGCCAAAATTTGGTCTTTTTGGTGAATAAAGATTGCATCTAATTAGTCTGACCTAATTGATGCTTGTATATGAGTTAGATATATATACTAGATAGTTTTTAGATTGTTGAAGATGAATGGAAGAAAACTATAATTTAAATGTGAAGTATGGTGCGAATCTCAAGTGAAGTGTGAGAAAATGATGAAGTATGTTAAGTCTATTTCTTGAGGATCAAAGGAACTGAATCAACACTTATTAAGTTCACTCTTACTAGTTCATGTTTTGGTTGCAATCCATTTTGCTATTGTAATCCTTTTGTAGGCAATGAGCCTCCATGCTTAGACAGTGAGTCCTCTAAGTAAGTAGTGAGATTTTGCATCTAGTAGTGAGCCTCTTTTTGTATCCGGTTTTGGAACTACATTATATAGTGAATTAATCCTCACCATTTTTTTTCCCATTATGGGTTTTTCATGTAAAAATTATGGTTTTCATGTGTTGTGTGGTTTCATGTTTTGTTAATGTTTTTTCTCATATTTATTGTTATATTTATTGGAGTAATTGGATGGTGTTTGCTCCATGAGTTTAAGAAGATAGTAATTCACCCCCCCTCTTAGTATCTTGGAAATTAAACAATTGGTATTAGAGCTTGTTCCTCTAAAGAATCCTAACAACTTGAGGAAGATATTTTAGATTGAACTAATGGATGGTAAAGAAGAGCTTCAGACTACTCTTGAAGATCTTGACATGGATTAAAATGAAAACAAAGATCTGAAAAGAAATCTTGACGAGGCAAATGAATGCATCTAGAAATTGAAAGATAAATTGAAGAAATTCAAAGAAATAAATAGAGAAGTGAGTAAGCAATTGAAACAAGCAAATGAAGAGATTACCAGATTGAAGGTGCAAGTGGAATAAAATATGAGAATTGAAGATTGTTTGAATATAGTGGTGAAAAGTAAGTCTGATGTATGCTCAAGGCCTGAACAAGAAGTGGTGAACCTAAAAGAAGATCTAGAGAAAACAAAACTTTGTGAAGATAGTTTCAAAACAAGCTCCACCAAGCTTGATGAATAAATTGCAAGATAGAGACCTTCTAAAGAAAAAGGTGGTTTTGGAAATGAAGCCGAGGAAAACTCTAAAAATGTGTAGACCTCAAATCTAATGGGAAATAAAAAGACTCAAGATAAAGGGAAGCAGAAAAGAAATCCAAGAAACTTTGCTAGAAGACCACCTATCAGATAACCAAATGCTCAAAGTACCCATCCGTCAATGGTGTTTGTTTTTCATGCAATAAATTTGGTCACAAAGCAAGTGGGTCTAGAAGAAAGATGAATCAGTTTTCTGCATCCTTCTCTAGAAAATTATATGCATGTGAGAAAGTTGGACATAGAGCTAGTGAATTTAGAACTTGGATAATGAATTGGTTTAATGGAGGTAGATTGAATCAATATTTTGTTAGCTACTATTAGAATTGTAACAAGTTTGGAAACAAAGAAAATCAATGCAAATCAAGGGTTAGTGGAGGTCAAACAAATCAGAAAAATATTGTTTGCTATAATTGCAATAAACTGGGAAATATATTTCAAGAGTTTGTAGAATTAAAAAGAGAAAGTAGTCTTCTCTAGTAAAGAAGAATGAACCTATGAAGAGAATTGAAAAGAATGAGGTTAAGCAAGGAATGAAAATGATATGGAGGAATAAATAAGGGCCAGAGACAACATATGTGTCTATGTCCTCTTCTAGTGGAGATGATTCCTCCAAGAATTAGACCTAGCATGGTCTTAGGGGGAGTATTAGCAGAAAATTATTTGAGCCCCCTAGAAATATGGCATGTCAGATATTGGAACGAGGATATGTTGCAAGGATTGAATAGGTAGAGGTTATGCATAAGAAACAAAAAGAAAAAGTTCAAGCATGTTCATTTGAGGAGAAAATTAGGGTTTCTCGGTGTAGTGAAGAACATTTTTTATCATATTTTTGAAACCTATCACATTTAGTGTGAATTAGGGCAACACGATGGTGTATAAAGAAAAATTCATAAGTCATTTTTGATCACTTGTGAATTTAAATAATTGAAAGAATGACTTCAAGAAATCTTAAAGTGATCTTGAAGTGATTTGGAGAAATTCTGAGGTAGTCTAGAAAAATCATTGTGAATAATTAAGAACAAAAGACAAAAGTTTTCAAAATCATCTCTCTCAATTTACAAAAGGAAGAAAAAAGAAGAAGTTTTGTTGTGAAAGAAAGAGTTTGAAGAAGATAAGCACATCGATGGAATCTATTGACAGAGGATCAAGTGGCAATATTCCACTAAGGCTAAAGGGAATTGAGTTGGAAGAATTTGATCATCGGAAGATGAAGGAAATTGAATTAGGGTTAAAGAAAAATGAATTGCAGAACATAAAAACTTTGCGTATGGATTTATGGGGAGAATTTCCTTGGTTTGCAGACAAAGAATCCATCTTGTTCCTATTGAGTCAATTTAAGGATGGCATCATTATTGTGGACAAACCCTACCTGATCGATCACAAACGAGGAAATTAAAGCTATTACTAGGTTGTGTAGTGTTGGTTACCTCCTTGGGAAGAAAATAATGAGATACAAAGATGTGGAGGAACTTAATGGTATTGATAAAGACCCTGGAGTTGTACTAATAAATACCATTGTCGGTCCTATAGTAAGGTATGTTGGTTACAATATTACTTAAAAACTATATTTAAAATTTTGTGAAGGTTCCACTTTGGCTATTACTGTATATCTTGCACATAAAATAGTGAAGGAAAAAAATTATTTTGATTTGTGTAGCCTAATATTGGAAAACCTAATTGAGAATGTATGAATATCATTGGTCGAGGGTTATCCTTTTCAGCTTGGGTCTCTTCTTATATGTTTGGTATTTTACTTTTTGAGTTCATTACCAGCAAAAGAGAATGTTAAGTGGGAATCCGGGATCCCTATTGGAAATAAATTCTCTAGGTATTTGGAATTTATGGAGGATAAAGCAAGTACATGCAAAGTTTATTTCTTATCCTTGCAAATGGATCTATGCTCTAGTGTACTAGTGTTTAGTCGGTTTGAGGAGGGTTAATCCTCCATCACAAAGGAATTGGAATTTGTTATTGGTGGTTCCCCTGCAAAATCTAAAAGGAGATAAGTTATCATATAAGATGTCATCACAATTCTTGAAGAAAAGGAGAATGAAGAAGAATCTTTGCCCGAATCAGAATCTTTTGATCTAGATGATATTCAGATGATGTTAGGTAAAGGTGATATGAAGAATATTGGTGAACTGTGGTGTGCCTACCCTCTGGTGGATAGGCTTAAAATTGATGATGCTTTGGTTGAGTATCTACTTGAGAAGGGCATTGATATTTCAGATGTTTTTGACTCATTACCAGATAATCTTGTAGAAGTTGTTGAATAAATAATATTGTTGGAAGGACCTAAAGGACATAAGTTCAAAGCTATGGTTGAGAGAAGATGTGTCAAAGATAAAAAAAAGTTATCGGAACACATTGGTGAGCCAAGAAAATGCATTAAGAATATTTCTAACATCTACAAGTATTGTCTCCACTGGCATGCAACAATCGATAATTTTAAAAGTTGAATTGAAGCCATTCAATCTGAGATGAATAGTATTGGAAAGAGTTTTGATTTATTCAAAGACAAAGATGGAAAACATAGAATAAGATTTGGAGAATTGCAAGTGGATTCGTTGAATGTTTAGAGACAGAGGGAATATGTGGTGAGAACCTTCTAGCTTGTTAAAGAAACTATTGAGGTTTGGTTGGATCATCTCTCTGGAATAATTTTTGATGTAAAATATTATGAACGGTAGTGGCTATCTCTGGATTGGTCATCCTCATTGGGTACCATGTGTACCAAAATGGATTCTATAGTGCTATCTTGGAAGAAGATTCTTCCAACTATGAGAGAGAGGTACAAGAAAAAAATTCAGGTGAAAAGTGTTATTTTTACTTGAGTTTTGAATGTTAAAATTTTTTGGCCCTTTTCCTTTGATACAAAAAAGGGTAAGAAAAATGAAAAAAAAAAACAAAAATATGAAGAGATACTAAATTGATGGACAAAGTGGGAATTTTGGAGTTTTGAATTTTTGGAGTCCTAGAGTTTGTAGCTTTGGATTTGGAGTTTCTTTATTCGAAATTTTGAGTTAAAATTTCATTGTCACCATGTACACATGTTTACATCCTATTTTTGGTCACCCTTTGTCCTTGATTTCAAAGGGGGAGAGATCGTCATGTAGAAAGGGGAGTGTGAAGTGAAAAGAATGAAAAACTGTGTGAAGGGTTATACATTCATTTGGAACATGTTTCCATCAATGACAAAGAGGGAGATTGTTGGAAGAATGAAGAAGAAAATCTAGTTGTGTATACTTTATGTTTTCATTGATGTCACCATGTTGATTAAGTTGTCAGTTTGATTCGGTACTCTGAATCGGTATGAAGAACCAGTTTACATCCTCTAGTATTTTGGTCTGGTATTTTGTTTTGTAATCCTCTTTTGGTGTTCATCATTGTTTGTGGTTTTGGGAAATGGTTTTTGGGTGTTGGAAGCTTGTATGTTTAGGATATCATGTGTACAAGTTCCCATACGGTGAGTTGGCATTATTCTGTTGGTTGCATTTTGTTATTAGGTCTATCCCTAGATGACCTAATAAATAGGTGGTGATATAATGGAATGATTTTTGTATTGTGGATAAATGAGAAATCTATCTTAGGTCCAATAAAACATGATATAGCATGCTACATGGTTGAATTATTCTTGGAGAAGTTTTGTACTAACTTGGAGTTGATAGTTAGTCTTTTTGGTGAATAAAGATTTCATGTAATTAGGCCAACCTAATTGATGCTTGCAGATGAGTTAGATATATATACTAGATAGTTGAAGATGAATACAAGTGAAGTGTGATTTGAATGCAAAGTATTGTGTGAATGTGAAGTGAAGTGTGCAAAAATGATGGAGTATGTTAAGTTTGTTTATTAAGCACTAAAGGAACTGAATCAAAACTTTTTAGGTGCACTCTTACTAGTTCATGTTATGGTTGTAAGCCATTTTTTATTGTAATCCTTTTGTAGGCAGTTAGACTCCTTTCTTGGATAGTGATCCCTCTACACAAGCAGTGAGCCTCTTTATGTGTCTAGATTTGGAACTACATTATATAGTGAGTTACTCCTCACCATGGTTTTTCGTATTCTGGGTTTTCCACGTAAAAATTATGGCATTCATGTGTTGTGTGGTTTCATGTTCTATTAATTATTTTTATCATATTTACTATTATATGCATTGGAGTAATTGGATAGTGTTTGTTCAATAAGTTTAAGAAGATATTGATTCAACCCCCCTCTCAGTATATTGAATATTCAACATAGAAAAATATTAGACTATAAAAAAAAATTCTAAAACATATCTATGCACTTGATATTGATGTCCTTGATCCAACAAAAAAAATGAATTTTGATACATACAAAAAAATTATGTGTTAGCAAGTAAACGTATGTCTAAATTGTAACTAGTTTGACTTAAAAACTTAATTAATAAAAAAATATTCAATAAAACACTATGAAACCAATTATATGCACTAGATATCATAGTTATGAATATAAATTATAAAAAAAAAAAAAAAAAATCTCCTTCATAGAAAAAAATTTATGTGTTAGCAAGTACATATCACTCTTTCAAAATGGTGTTTATTATTAAAAACTAGTTTTTGAAGGAGATGGAAAAAGAAATGCAATTTGATTTAATTTTTTTAAAAAATATATATTTAGAATCTACAAAAAAGATGTCACAAATCACTAATTAGCATCATCTTCAAATTCTTCATGGATTAGCAACTATAGGTGCCCAAAAGTGAAGATTTAGTTTAAAAAATGCATTTCAATGTCATGTTTGGCCAAAAAGTGTAAACCACTATTGTGGGATCACCTTATGGTTCATCCTCCCTATATATACTTCATGTTTTCATGTGTATGACTCATGATTTCTATGTATACTTCATGTATTATGTGTATTCACATGTATGCTTCATGCTTCTTATGTATAATTTATGTATTACACACATTCACGTGTATGCCTTATACTTTGTGTATTACATATATCTATTTGTTTGCTTCATGACCAGATGTATCTTCTATTGGGCACACAAGGGCATACAACTAAGAGGGGGGATGAATCAGTTGTCACAAAATTTCAAACTTATTTAACCTTATTAACTTTTAATCTCAGATCTGATTAATAACAGTGAAAGCATGAGTCCAAAACACATCATAAACACACGTAACACCAAGATTTTTGCATGGAAACCCTGTTAGGGGAAAAACCATAGTGGAGGTTAATCCAAAAGTTATACCCTGTTAAAAGTATAAGAAAAATAAATGAGGAATGCACATGCATTCAAGCACACTGCTTAGATTTCACTACTCAAAGTAAGACTCACCATATTACATAAAAATTTTAGATTAAATCCATCTGAAGAATTTGAACTGAGAAAGTAGCATCTACTAATGCTTGAGTACAGTTACGATTGAGCACCTGAATACTTCTTCACTTTCTTTCACTCTTCATCACACTCAACTCTTCCTTCAAATGATTTGAACCTTATTCACACATAACACACACACACACTTCACACCTTTCACACTCACATTTCACATCACATACTACTCAAATGAAGAAACAATCACTTATATATATCCGCAACAATAAATTACATTGCTTCATGTTGGCTTTAAAAAAATAATAGAATGAATGCAAAATATTGGCCCAAAACAATAAAGATTATCAATGTGCATCCACCAAGGTTGGCCACAACATAGTAGAGACCTAAAAAAAATTCCTTGAACACAAAACACCATCAATAAATCTTCCTTAAAGATCAACAACTCGCTTCTGCACCTTGTCAGCCATGAACATGAAAAACATGAACACGCAAGAGAAAATATCATATCGCGAGCACAATAATCAATGTGGACATGTATCACAAATAGAAAATGATCTAGAAAAATCCACAAACAATTTAGGAACATACACAATACTTCAGATTTCTAGAAACACATTATCTTCTTCTATGAACACCATTTCCAAAAATAGAATAACTGTTAGAACACAAAACTTTATAACTTGCTCAATTTTTAATGTGTACCTTTGAAACTTAAAAATTAGTAACTTCATACATCTACAAACAAACCCTTTAATAAACAACTTCTCATCATCAAAATATTGAACTTTCCAACACATTGATCTTCACTACTTCATAGACAACCTATAACATATTTTATTACAATTTTCTCAATATCCTCGACATATATAGTCTTAAAGACATTAATGCTAATAGTGTTGACATCAATGGCAACCACATATCAGCAATACAACCACAACATCCAACAATCTCCCCCTTTGGCATTGATGGCAACACATGATGTGAAAAATACACCATCAATGCAACTAACTCTTCTTCCAACAATCTCCCCTTTACACATGGCTCTTCTCATATTGTTCTTCTCCCCCTTAGTTTTTCACATTACTCTTCTCCTCCTTTTATTTTTAACTCTTCCATAATTTTTTGCATTAGTCTTCTCCCCCTTTGACATCAATGGAAAAATTACACAAGCTCTAAACCACATATTTGAATCATTTGACTACTCCCCCTAAGTAGTGGCCACCACACCATCAATCCAAATCAAGATATGACTATGAATGCATGGAATGATTCCAAGACTATGCATATTAGTTCTAATTAGGAGGGTTAATCACCCTTAACTTCTCTCTGAGATACTCAAAAACATCCTTAGGTAAAGGCTTAGTAAAGATGTCTGCAATCTATTCTTTAGTAGGCACATACTTCAGTCTATCTTCCTTATCACTCCCTTTATCTCTCAAAAAGTGGTACTTGATATATATATGCTTGGTCTTTGAATTCAGCACTGGATTCTTAGAAATGTTTATAGCACTTCAATTATCACAGAATATGGCAATAACTTCATCATACACAACTATGATATCTTTCAACATTTGTTTCATCCATAATACTTGAGTGCATTTGTTAGCAACAACAATGTATTTTTCCTCTATGATATCTTTCAACATTTGTTTCATCCATAATACTTGAGTGCATTTGTTAGCAACAACAATGTATTTTTCCTCTATAGTAGACAATGAAATGACATTTTATTTTTTACTTAACCATGAAATCAAATTATTTTGCAAGAAAAATGTGCCACCACTAGTACTTTTCCTATCATTTACATCACTTTCCCAATCAACATTAGTAAAGGAACTTAAAGTAAGCATCATCTTTTGGATACCATAGGCCAAAATCAACTATTCCTTTCAAGTATCTAAAAATCCTCTTCACAATAATCACATGAGATTCCTTAGGATCAGCTTGAAATCTAGAAGCAATGCATACAAAATTCATGATATCTAGTCTAGTTTGAGTCAAATAAAGCAATCCACCAATCATTGATTTGTACCTAGTCTGATTTTCCTTCAGAGAATCATCATCTTGTGTTAACTTGTATCTGGTCACTATGGGTGTACCAACTAGCTTTGACTCTTCCTTACCAAATTTCTTTAGCAGTTCCTTCACATACTTAGACTGAGATATAAAGATTCCTTTATCTAACTAAGTAATTTGCAATCCCAAAAAGAATTTCAGCTCTCCAATTATTTCCATCTCAAACTCATTCTACATCTCATTAGAAAACTTCATGCAAAAACAATCATCTCCTCCAGAACTGATATCATCAACAAAGACATCCACAAACAAGTCTTTATCATCATCAATCTTGAAATACAAATTACTATCAACAGTACCATTGTTAAATCCAAGCTTCATCAAGTATTTATCTAGTCTTTCATACAAGCTCTAGGGGCTTTTTTAAGTCCATAAAATTCTTTCTTCAACCAAAAAACCATGTCTCCCTGATTAGTCAATTCAAATTCATCAGGTTGCTCAATATACACCTCTTCTTCTAATTCACCATTTACAAATGCTGACTTGACATCCATCTGATACACTTTGCATTTTTTGTAAGCAACATAAGCAAGAAACAATCTCACATCTTCAATTCTAGAAATAGGAGAATTTTTTCTTCAAAGTCAATTCCTTCCATTTGAGAGTATCCTTTGCATACCAGTCTTGCTTTGTTTCTGATAACTTCACCTTGTTCATTCAGCTTGTTTCTAAAAACCCATTTAGTTCCAATTACATTTTTGTCTTTAGGTCTAGGAACAAGAATCCATGTATTATTCTTTTCAATTTTGTGTAGTTCTTCTTTCATTTCTTCAATCTAATTTTCATCTTTGCATGCTTCATTGACATTACTTGGCTCAGTCTTTGAAATTAAACAATATTCTTTTGCAATTCTTCTTCTAGTCTGGACATCTTTATTCTTATCTTCTATAATCTCATTTTATGAATGATTTAATCTCACATACCTTGGAGTCTTAGGTTGTTCTTGAATTTTAGGCACTTGTGATCTCTCTTATGTTCTTTCACTAGTCTCTCCTTCTTCTTGATCTTATTGATTCACCAAAATGATCTAAACTTGATTTGAAGTCCGACTTTTGTTTGCACTATCATTCTAATCATTAGAATCATATCCACAAGTTCTAGAGGGTCTAGCAATGTCTTCATCAACCTTTACATTTTCACATTCAACCATTTTCTTCAATCTCTTATTGTAGCACTGGTAGGCCTTGCTCTTAGTAGAATAACCAAGAAATATTCCTTCATCACTTCTAGCATCAAACTTTCCTATATCTACATCTCTCCTAATATAACATTTCCTCCCAAAGATTTTGAATTATTTCATAGTAGGCTTATGGCCAAACCATAGCTCAAAAGGAGTCTTGCTAGTATTACCTTTGATTTTTTCCTGGTTAACGATATAAACAACAGCTCTTAGAGCTTCTCTCCAATATACATGAGGGACATTTCCTTCTAGAATCATGGTTCTACCAGCATCTAGAACTATCATGTTTTTCCTTTCCACAACTCCATTTTATTGAGGGGTCTGAGGTGCAGATAATTGTCTCTTTATCCCATGTTCTTCATAAAAAGAATTAAACTCACTGGAAGTGAATTCACCACCTCTATCTGATATTAGACACTTAATCTTTAGACCTGCCTCTATCTCAACCATAACCTTAAAGATCTTGAATTTCTCTAGAGATTCAGATTTCTCCCTTAAGAAAGTAACCCACATCATCCTAGAGTAATCATCAATAAGAAACATGAAATACCTGTAACCTTGCAGACTTCTGATTCTAGCAACCATACAAGTCAGTATGCGCAAGCTCCAATAATTCATTTGAACAATGTTGTTTTCTATGAAATGAAACTCTAGCTTGTTTTATCAACTGACATTCCTTGCATTTGACATTTGTAGGCTTCACCAACTTAGGAAGATCTCTCATAGCCTGTGAGACACTTATCTTTATGATATTGCCAAAGTTTACATGACACATTCTTCTATGCCACAACTAGCTTTCATCAACCTGAGAAATCAAACAAATTTTACTACCAACATTCAAATGAAAGATGTTACCTTTTGTTTTTGTACCAGGAGAAATCATATTTCCAGAACTTCCTAGTATTCTACACATTCCATCTTTGAATTGAAGATTGTATCCCTTATCAACCAGTTGTCCAACACTTAGAAGACTATGCTTCAAACCTTCAACATAAAGAACATCATCAGTATTATGCTTACCATAAAAAAAAACACATCCTCTGCCATGAATTATACCACCATTGTTATCACCAAATCTTACAAAACCACCATCATACTTCTCCAAGATTACAAATTTTATTTTATCACCTATCATGTGATGTGAAAATCCACTATAAATTACCCATTCATCATTTTCTTCAACTTGAGCAGCTAGGGTTTTCTCCACTTTTATACAACTAGCAAATTCAGTAGACACAAGATTATTTTACTTGATAGCAATAAACAAAAAATCATCTTCACTTGCATTCTCTTCATTAGATTCATCATCTATCATTCCTTCATCATCGGCATAATAACATTTCTTTTTCAATTTAGGCTTGTAAGGTCTTGGCTTAGGAACTCTTTCTAGACACCTTGAAGAAAAATGACCTATCTTACCACAAGAAAAAAAAATTATAGGCAACTTTCCTTTATACTTACCTTCTCCTTTGGCTTCCCTTTCAACAATAAGTGCTTGAAGCTCATTCAATTCTCTTTCTTCTTCTTCAATTTGTCTCATTTCTTCCTCATACCTGAATATCTTTCTAGAAGAACTTTCACCCAAATCATATATTTGCTTGTCTCTCTCAGAAGTAGTAGCTTTAAATGAAGATTCTATCCTAGGAAGGGCATCACTGAATTCACTCGACTCAAAAGCAATCAGTTTCCCAACCAACATATCTCTGATTACATTGACCATAATTTGGGGCTCTTCAATGGTTGTAGCTCTGATTTTCTATGCATCAGGCAAGGATCTAAGTACTTTAGCAATAATCTCTTGTTCATCCACCTGTCCACCAGCACATCTGATACCACACACAAGTTCATTCACTATTTACATGTAAGTAGCAATACTCTCATCACTACCCATCTTCAATTGTTCATATTTTCCTTTTAGACACTGTAGCTTGGCCATCTTCATGTTAGCATCACCTTCATATAAAGTCCATTTTTTTCCAAATCTCATAAGCTGTTTTCAGATCCATAACGTTTGTCATCTCAAAATTAGTCAAAGCACTCAATAATGCTTCCTTAGCTCTAATATTCTATTCAACATCCCTAATCTCAGCAGCAATAGTAGGGCCACTCTAAGGAATAACATAACTATTACTTGTAATGTTCTAGTAGGATTCATCAATGAAATGCACTTCAAATGACACTCCCTTCTAGCCTTCCACAGGGTGTATTTTGTTCCATCAAATCTTGGACTATCTTTCTTGTATGTCACCATATCGGATCACCCCGAGCTGTTAAACTTCTTCCAAGGAACCTTCTCTGATACCAATTGTTGGAAACACAAGGGCAGACAACTGAGAGGCAGGGGGTGAATCAGTTGTCACATAATTTCAAACTTATTTAACCTTATTAACCTTTAATCTTAGATCTAATTAATAACAGAGAAATCATAAGTCAACAACACATTAGAAACACACATAACACCAATATTTTTGCATGGAAACCATGTTAGGGGAAAACCACAGTGGAAGTTAATCCACAAGTTATACCCTGTTAAAAGTATAAGAAAAGTGAATGATGAATGCACATGCATTCAGGCACACTCCCTAGAGATCACTGATCAAAGGAAGACTCACTGTCTTACATAAAACTATTAGATTAAATCCATCTGAAGAATTTGAATTGAGAAAGTAGCATCTGCTAATGCTTGAGTACAATTCTGGTTAAGCACATGAACACTTCTTCACTTCTTTCACTCTTCTTCACACTCTTCTCTACCTTTGAATGGTCTAAACCTTATTTTCACATAGAAATCACACACTTCACACCTTTCACACTCACATTTCGCATCACATACTACTCAAATTTAGAAACAATCACTTATATATATCCACAACAATAAATTGCATTGCTTCATGTCGGCTTTAACATAATAATAGAATGAATGCAAACTATCAGCTCAAAACAATAAATATTATCAATGCACATCCACCATGGTTGGCCACAACATAGTAGAGACCTAAGACAATTTCCTCAAACACAAAACACCTTCAATTAATCTTCGTCAAAGATCCACAACACGCTTCAACACCTTGTTGGCCATGAACATGAAAAACATGAACACACAAGAGAAAATATTGGATCATGAGCATAATGATCAACACAAACATGAAACAGAAATATAACATGATCTAGAAACATCCACAAACACTTTAGGAACATACACAATACTTCACATTGCCATAAACACATTATCTTCTTTTGTGAACACAATTTCTAGTAACAGAATAAGTGTCAGAACACAAAAATTTATAACTTTCTCAATTCTTCATGCGCACCTCTGAAACTTATAGAGTAGGAAATTTATACATCTACAAAAAAACCTTTAATGTGCAACTTCTTATCATCAAAATACTAAACTTTCAAACACACTGATCTTCATTGCTTCACAGACAACCTGTAACATATTTTATTACAATTTTCTCAATATCTTCGACATATAAAATCTTAAAGACATTAAATCTCATAGTGTTGACATCAATGAAAACCACATATCAAAAATACAACCACAACATCCAACTTCTTCAACAAGATTACTCCATGTGTATTAAAAAAATTATTTGTTGAAATGCTTTCTAGGTTGATAAGCACTAACATAAAAGGGAGAGTAATTTATTGTTGAGAAAGAAATCCATAGTATTCTTGAAGAATTGAAATAAGAATAAAACCTTAGGCAATATTGCAACTAAATTAATTTAAGTTATCACAAAAAGTGATTATATGATTTAGGTTGTGACATTTCAAAGGAAAAAAATTGTGAACCTTTGAATAGGAAAGACTATGATCCTTTTATTATGAAGGGAAGTGACCATGCCTAGTATATATTTTCCCAAATGGATGTGTTGGTGTTAATGATTTGGCACCATGAAGAATAAAAAAAAAAGTAGTCTACCTTGCAACTTTCTACTACATGCATCTAATAGTTTTTTGGAGCATCAAAAAACATTCACCATGGGAAAAAGCCTCAAAGATATCAAAAACTGAGAGAGGTTATTGTAGAGGGTCCTTATGTGATATTGTGGCTCCTCAAATATTGTTTCATTTTTGAACTTTGGTCTCTTAAGAGACTTCATTGGTACAACATAACTCAGATTGTTTTTCCATTGTGATATTGCTATCACGATTCAACTATGTAGTTTGAGTCAAACTCATTGACCCATGTTTCATGAGTGGTGGTTCACAAGAACCCATCTATCATGATAATGAATGGTCCATTTAACACTCATTGCATCTAGGTGATTCTCAAAAAGGTGAAGCACTAGGCCTTCCTGGGAGGTCACCCATCCTGGTACTAGTCTAGCTCAAGTGCGCTTAACCACAAATTTTTCCCCAAGGTTAATCCCACCTAGCTTGCAACCTCATTTGCAAAACGTTCAAAAAGTATTGTGCCTTATGATTAATTCTTGTGAACCACTACTTATGAAACATGGGTCAATGAGTTTGACTCAAACTACACGGTTGAATCCTGATAGCAATATGACAATTTGACACACTGTGGAAAATACCTCCTACTTATCAATTGCTTTCCCATGTTTGGGTTCAAAAAAAGACCTTACCTACCATAAAACCACCAGTCTAGATGTGTTTGAACTATTGATTTTGTCGCATGACAAATAGAATGAAAGTTACACCACCTTGCAACTTTACACTACATGCATCTGATGCTTTTTCCTTCAATTGAAAACTCGACACCATGGGAAAATGTGTCAAAGATGTCAAAAACTAAGAGGTTATTGTAGATGACCCTACATGATCTCATAGAATCACACAAAAAAATTCTAAGTGACATGGTTTCTGGGTTATAGCTCCTCAAATATTGCTACCTTTTTGCATTTTTGTCTCTTAAGAGACTTTGCTAGTATAATGTAGCTCTGACTGTTTTGGCATGTTTGGGTGTGAAATAGGACCTTTCCTTGCATAAATCCACCAATCTTTATGTGTTGTAACAATCAATTCGGTCGCACGATGAACATAACAAAAGTTGCACTATCTTGCATCTTTACACTACGTGCATTTGACTCATTTTCCATCAACTAAAAACTTGAAACTATGGGAAAATGTCTTAGAGATATCAAAAACCAAGAGAGGGTATTTTAGAGGGGCATTACATTATCTCATAAACCTCAAAAGGAATTTTTCTAAGTGACATGGTTTACAAGTAATGGCTCCTCAAAGATTACTACCTTTTTGCATTTTTGTCTCTAAAGAGACTTCATAGGTACAATGTAGCTGAGACTATTTCATTGTGTTTTCATGTGAAACAAGACCTTTCCTAGCATAAAATAACTAATACAAACATTTTGGAATTGTTGGTTTTGTTGCATGATGAATAGAACAAAAATTACAACACCTTGCAACTTTACACTTCATGCATTTGACCCATTTTTCATCAACTGAAAACTTGACACCATAGGAAAATTCCTTAGAGATATCAAAAATTGATAGAGGTTATTATAGAGGGGTCCTACATGATCTTGTAGCCTTAGAATTTTTTTTCTAAGTTACATGGTTATTGAGTAATAGTTCCTCAAAGATTGTTGTTTTTTTGTACTTTGGTCTCTTAAGAGACTTCTTTGGTATAATGTAGCTTACACTATTTCGATGTTTTTTGGTGCAAAATAGGACCTTACCTAGAATAAAACCACCTATTCATATTTTTTAGAACTATTAGCTTGGTCACACAACAAACAAAATGAAACTTACACCACCTTACAACTTTACATTGCATGCATCTGACACTTTTTCCATCAACTAAACACTTCAAACCATGAGAAAATGTCTCAGAGATATCAATAACCAAGAGAGGTTATTGTTGAGGGGCCCTACATGATTTTGTACCCTTAGATGGAATGTTTCTAAATGAGATAATTTTTTATTATTATCTCCTCAAATATTTCTGCCTTTTTTCACTTTGGTCTCTTAAGATATTTCATTGGTACAATGTAGCTTAGACTGTTTCAGAGTGTTTGGGTGTGAAAAAAGACCTTTCCTAGCATAAAATCACCCATCTAAACATTTTAGAACTATCAGTTTGTTTGTGTGATGAATTGAATAAAGTTATACCACCTTGCAACTTTACACTATGCATGCATTTGACACTTTTTCCATCAACTAAAAAATTGACACCATGGCAAAACACCTCAGAGATATAAAAAATCAAGAGAGGTTATTGTAGAGGGGCCCTACATGATCTCATAGCCTTAGATGTGATGTTTTTAAGTGACATTTTTTCCATGTAATATCTCCTCAATTATTATTCCCTTTTTGCACTTTGGTATTTTAAGAGACTTCAGTGGTACAATGTAGCTCAAACTATTTCAGGATGTTTGGGTACAAAAAAAGACCTTTCCTAGCATAAAACTACCCATCTGGATGTGTTGGAAATATCGATTTGTTCAGACAAGAAGAATCTACACATGCACCTTCCTCAACTTCTTGAGAGAATGAAGAATCTCTTCATTGAATACATCATCTATCTCATTCATTTTGGTCTACTTCTTTTTCAAGTGTTTTTAGAGTATACTAACCTATTTTTCATTGATGATAAAATATTCTTCTTATCTTTTAATTCCTTTTCTAAGTGGTTAATTTTAGTCTTCAATTGTTTTTCTTCAATTTCAACACTTCCAACTATTTCTTTTGCATCTGCAACTTGATCATCCACACATTTTTCCTTGTCTATAATGTTATTACCTATTAACACTCCACAATATTCCTTTTCATGATCTTATAACTTATTTTTAATATTTTTTACTTTGATATTTAGTTCAAATGCTCTATAATCAACACTTAGGACAACAACATCCATTTGTTTGATATATTTTTTAATGCCTTTAATAATTTCATGTGTCCACTACACCGATTCTCTTTTTTTCACTTACTTTTGATATTGCTTCTTCCTTATCATCTATTTCTAGTTGTATTTTCTCCATGGAAGACTTATGTTCAAGAATCTTTGACTTTATTTGTTTAAATCCACCTATAGCATCATCTCTCACTTTCTTTTCCTAGAAAAATTCTTACCAAATACAAAACCTCTTGATTTTTTACACTTCTCCATTTCCATTTTCCTATTCCACATACTACATAGGAACCTTCCTTCAAACTTCTCAAGATCAAGAAGAATCTCTTCATTCTATACATTATCTATCTCATTCACTTTGGATTGCTTCTTTTCAAGTGTTTTTAGTGTAGATTCAATTTTTATTTCATACCTTCTAGTACTCGCTACCTCTAGATTTTCATTGTCATTTTCTCATTGCACATACTACACATGCACCTTCCTCAACTTCTCAAGAATAGATTATTTTCTCATTTAATGAATTCTATTAATTGTTGCTCTAGTTATTTATTATCATTTTCCCATTTCCAATCTATGAAGGGTTGTTATTGATATTTGTATATGGGAGGTTGTGAGGATGATATGTGTTCATTTTGATAAGTGGGGGAAATGGGGATTTCGATAAAAAAATATTAGGATCTAGATAGACTCCTGAAAATATTGATTATGATAAGATGTGAAGTGGATTATGATTGGGTGATGAGATAGGATAAAAGATGATAAATATTGGATATGATAAGATAGGGTAGAGATTGGATAGGAAGATAAGGATGATCAATGATGAAATAAATGATGATGAAAATGAAAAGATGATAAGGGTAGGCTAATGGACAAAAGGACCAAGGTCTAAAGATGATGGTTGTGATGACTAGCTTATGATAATGGATTAAATTTATAAGATGAGAGAAATATGACATATTTTTCATGGATATGATGGAAATAGTTGATGTTTTGGGTGAAATGATGGTTGAGGAAGGGTCTCCCAACTTTGATCTAGGGCTACAAAGGTCAAGTTTGCAAGTTGAGTTCTCTAGATGGTAAAATGGTGAAACCATAAATATACATGCAATCTGCACAATATTCACCTTATATGTGTAAAAATGTAGTAGCAAAAAAATAAAAACATATGTAAAATCGAAACCAAAACATATGTAAACTTGAAATATCATAAAAAATGGTCTAAATATCAGTTGCAATACATTAATATCAATAACATGACTTTGCAAAATCAGAGTGCATACTTACAAATCAATCCAACAAACCATCCAACTCCTTTCTACTCTTTATTGTGTCAAATATTGCCTCATGGTTAGACTCACATACATTCCACATGGTCTTGTTCAAAGGTCTACCCTGATACTATATCAAATTAACATTGCATGCAATGAAAAAATTTCAGTAATGAAGAATCTTCTGATGCATGTCGAAGTCCTAAAACAACCATTTAACATAACAAACTCTATTATGTGGGTACCTTCTAAGTCATGTTCTAGTAAAAACCACCAATCTTATAGGGTATTCAATGTTTTCTTCATCTATAACTAGGGCCTCCAATTTATTTTTAGCCTCAACACAATGATACAAGTAATAATTCATTCCCTCTTCATTATCTTCATCTACAATAACTGCATAAACATGTCCTACATTGAAATGTGTAGAAAAATAGATGAAATTAGTCAAAATTAAAGAAACACTACAAAGTAAGATAACATTAGGAATTTCAAAAACTATGCAAGTAGATATATTACTTGGTTGAACTAGATTTGATATGTGTTCAAAGTTAACCAATGATTCTATATGTGTCAGTTTCAATGCCATCGAGGGCCAATAAATGTCAAGTGGGCTAAGATATGTTGGTAAGAGACACTGATAATATCATTTGGTGTTTTCATTGATGAAAAATATATTCGGTGATTAGATATGCACATCATCATTTGTTCATACTAGCAGATAGATTGAAGACAGTCAAGAAAGAACAGAGCTTCTGGCAGTTTTTTGTTCATCGATTCACAAGAAGATTTTATTTTATCATTTTGAGTTGCATATCTCATATAATGTTTTTGGTATATGATATCTACTAATGTTGAATATTAGTGGCTCCTATTGATCCGTGTGCAAGTTTGAAGATCTGGTTAAGTAATTTCCTATTCATCAGTGCATGAAGGTCGACCCGATTGATATAACATATCACAGATGTTTGGGAAGTATTTTTTTAAGTATTTTGGTGTTAGAAAATGTTCATTTAGGTCCTTAATATGTTGGATCCAACCTTGGTTGATGCATATCAAGAATCAAAGATTGATTGAGTTGACAGTTTGAATATATGTTTACTTTTGTTTGAGCCAATAGTTAGCAATTAATTTCTTAGTCTCAGATATATATAAGAGTTCAAATATATCATTTTGATATAGATGCAAAGTGTGTGTGTGCGAATTGAAAATATCAAAAGTGCAGAGGAGCGATTATGCATAGTTTCACTTGTGCATTAAATATTTTGTGATGCGAGTTGGAGTAGAGCAGAGCAGAAGTGTAGAATTAGTCAGAAGGACAAAAGATCAACTATTGAGCCTAACCAAAACTATAATCAAGCATTGGTATATGCTATTCTCTCAGCTCAATATCTCAGATGGATTTAATCTGATTATCTTTGTAAGATAGTGAGTCTTCTTTGAGTAGTGAGCTCTAGGCAGTGTGCTTGAATGCAAGTGCATTCCCAAATTGCAAACTTTCTTTTGAGGATACTTAGATCATATTGTGGATTGGCCATCCACTGTGGTTTTTCCCCTAATAGGGTTTCCATGTAAAAAAAATGTGTTATGGTGTTGTGGTTGTTTACTTTATGTTCATGCATATTTATTTTGATTGAATGTTATAAATGCTTGAAGGATTAGATCAATAAAGTTAAAAATTGTAGAACATTGATTCACCCCCCCTCTTAGTGTTCCTTGATTCCAATAATAGGTATTGGAGCTTAGTTCCTCAGAAGAAGTTTAATAGATTGGGGAAGATTAGGGAAATCAATTCAATGGATTCAAGGAGTCTTCAACAACAAATTTTGGTGGCCCTAGATGATCTTGATAAGTCAAAATCTGAAGTTCAAAAATTGCAAGAAAACCTCATGGATGCTGAGAAATTCATTGTGTACTTAAGAGATTAAATCAATAAGTCTAGTGAGAAGAGAAAGGAACTTTGTGATCAGATTAAGAAGAATGACAGTAAGAGCATTGAAGATGAACAACTTAGTCAAGCCTTGAAGGAAAAGATAGAAGAATGTGAAAAGCTTACCAAAGATAACATAGTGTTAAAGCATGAGATGGAATATATTATGATGAGAATTACAAAGGAGGTTGTAGATAGAAAGAAGAATGAAGAGAAGCTTGCACAGTCCTTTAAAGAAAAATATGAAGAATGTAGTCATTTGGATAATGAACTGGAATAATCTAAAAATAATGAGGAAGCACTTGAAAAATAGATTGATGATCTCAGAGATGAACTTGCTAGTAAAAATGAATTCAAAGAAAAGTTCAAGACTAGCTCAACCAAGCTTGATGAACTGATTAAAGGTCAGAGGATAGAATGGGACAAGCAAGGTCTTGGATGTGAGGAAGGAGAAAGTTCCAGTTCTGGATAAAGGAGATTTAGGAAAGGAAATTAGATGAAAAAATCTAGAAGGTATCTGGTAAGACAACCTAATGCTCAAATATTTAATGGTTATTGTTTTGTTTATAATAAATTTGGTCATATGGCTTCTCAATGTAGAATGAATGAATCAAATGGTCAATCATTTTGTGGTCAGTTCTTTAACTGCAACAAGTATGGTCATAATTCAAATGAATGCAGAAAAATGATGAACAACTTTCATAGAGATGCCAGATGTTATACATGTAATAGATCTGGGCATATTTCTAAAAAGTGTAGATCAAGAGAAAATCAGTGGCACAAATGGTTTGGAAAGAGAAATGTTGTGTGTTATAACTGCAACAAATTTGGTCACATTGCTAGATTATGTTGGAACAAAAAGGTCCAATAAATCAAAAGAAAAACATGCAGAAGGATGTTAAGGGAAAAGGAAAATTCACTACAAATGTGATCAGGCAGAAAATCCAAAATAAATGGGTGAAGAAAAGTCCCTTTGTTGAAGGAAATACATCAGCACCAAAACTTGCTTCAGGTAATTCCTCCATGAATTAGCTTTAGGCCTTTGGCCTAAGGGGAGCTATCAAGAAAATCTCTTAATCCCCTAACCGGTAACTAAAAATAGATGTGGATAAGTACAGTAAGTGCATAGGTTCTCTATAGATGTTGTTGAACTTGTTGGAGAGAATATTATGTAGTATTGGAGGTCTGTAGAAGATTTATCTTTCACAATGCATGAAAATAGGGTATCCGGATCAGTTGGGGTAAAAAACATTTATTGCGACAAAATGGGTTAGGTGTGTGAATGTAAAAAGGTCATTTTTATCTTTCATTTACCACTTTTCATTTTGAAGAAAATAAGTTGGAGAGCTCTGAAGTGAACTTTGGTGAATTGAGGCAAAATTCAAGTGTAAAGGCGATTCGGTAATCAAACTCTGATCTGATGAAAAAGGTATTTATTGGAAAAACTTGCAAACTTGTGAATTTGTGAAGATGAATACTCCACTAGTAGTTGACATCAAGGATAGACCCCATCCCAAATTCAAATGGAATCCCTTCAAATCTATTGAGACAGACCTGTTAGAAGCATTTTCATTTGTTTCGTACGAATTTTTACACATTGAAGATATTGCGGAATATATCCACGCAAACATTGAAGAGTTAGGAAGCTCACAACTACTGAATTTATATAACAATCACATTATAGGAGAAGACTTTTGTGTCAAGCCACAATTTAAAACCCTAGAAGAGAAGACATTTACATAGATTGTAAAATTTCCCATCTTTGAAGAGAATGAATGGGTCTGGTACATCTTAAGTCAATTTCATGCATAATTCATGTGGTTAAATCAGCCCTTCAAGATAACAAAAGAGGCTCTAAGTGTTGTTAAAGGTTTAAGTTCCTCTGGTGGATTACCATTTCTGAAATCGATGAAGAATCAAACGGTCACTAATGCAACTGGTTCCAAGTAGGATAGAAGAGCGATGAAAATTGATGATATTATTGATGTAGATGTCATATTTTCATCTATGGTTATTGGATATAAAATCTATCATTCCAACTGAGACAATTTTGTGTCTGACACAACCATTTATGTAACCTATTAGATGGTAAAGGAAAATGCAAACTATGATCTATGTGAGTTGATAAGAATTTATTTTATGGAAAATCTTTGGAAAATCAAGAAGGATAAGAAAAATTCCTTTAAGTATGGTAATTTTCTATTATGATTATTCTTTTACTTCATGAATAAGGTTCTGGGATTCAAAAAGGTACATTGGGAAAAAGATAAACTGGTAGCCGCTCAAATCAAATATCTCCTTCAAAAATTTGTAGACATTAAGACAAAGAATGCCACAATCTGGGGATATTTCAAAAGTTTTTAGAGTATGATGCATGCTAGAGAGAGTATTCCATCTATTGTGGAGAATTATAAATATATTATTTGCTTTATGGTTGATATTGATCAATGCCTAATGGAAGCAGTTGATCCTAGAATAGTCTGGATCATGCCAATGGGATATGAGGTTGAGACAAACATTTTGGAAATGTATGTTGAACACTTGTTGAGCAAACCTCGGGACTCATTAGAAGAAAGAGTTGGCACTTTAAAAATATATATATATAGGTACACAATGAACTCCAAAAACTTGTGTTAGTCAAAAGAGTTAGAAAATAAGTGGAAATATTTGCAGAAAGTATGGGCATATCCACAAAAAAAGTAAGAGAAGCCAGAAGGAAAAGAGAAGAAATTGAAGCAACAAAAGAGGTAGCAAAAATTGAATCTGCTAGTCTGACAACACCCTCTTCCAAAACTAGGTCAACAAGGAGCTCTGCACCCCAATTTCCCCTGCAACAAAGCCAATTCTTGTGCAAACTCAAGTGAAGACATCTGGTAAGGAAGGAAAAATAAAGAAGGATAAAAGGAAAATATTTTATGTGGTAGTCTCTGAAGATGAAGAGACAAAATATGATGAAGGAGTTAGAGAAATCAAGGATCAAGGTGCAAAGACAACAACAGTTTCAAAAGATAAATCCTCTAGTGAAGAAGTCAAAGCAAAGAAGAAGGAAAAAATTGACAAACCAGGTATGTCAATAGAAGAAGTTGAAAAATTTTTGGTCAAGGATGGCAATCTTAAGCCGCTTTACAAATGGTATGAAACCTTTGATGAATCCGATCAAAGAACTCTTGAGGAGGCAACAATAAAGAATTTGAATATTTTCAATAAATTTCTTATTGAAATAATTCCCATCTTACCTAAAATCTTGTATGAGATTTTGGAAATAAGGAGAGTAAATGCTAGAACAAAAGAAGAACAATTGAGAGAAAGAATTCTTGCAGAATTATGTCCAATAATATCTATGAAAGAAATGAAGGAAATTCTGAATAAAGCCAAAATGGAGTTCAAGATAAAGACAAGGGTGAACAAGCTCATGATTGGTCAGATTGATGAATTTGCAAAGGAAACTGAACAAATCTTGAGAATTTTTTTGTTAAGTAACAAAATTTATGTTGTCGTTGAAGAAGCACATGATGAAGATGTCTCATCTGGTCTGGTAGAAGAAGAAGAAAAACAAGATACAACTGAGGATACTCAGATTCCTCTTGATGTGGACAATATAGAAATTCCTATGGAGGTTGAAGCCCCTAAAGTTGTATCAGTTGAGAAGGATGCAAAAATTATGATTCCTGAAGAGAAGCAAGAATCTGCAACAAAGGAAACAATGGTTGAGGAAAAGAAGGTTGATGTAAAGGAAATTCTAGTGGAAGAAAGAGACACTGCAAAGCTAGCGAAGAAATTTTTGGTGAAGCAACAAGAATAGTTTGATCCTAAATTGATTGAAGGTCCTATTGACCTATAAACTTTGTCTCCAATTCAAAAAATGAAGGTAGCATCATTTGCCCAAGGAAAGGCTAGAGAAGAATTGTTGGAGTCTCACATTGAGGACAGTGAACTTTTAAATCTTGCATTTGAAGTTCTGGAGAAAATAATGCCCACTCATGTCAAATATCCTTAATTTTCCTCCTTCGATGAACTAAAGAATCTCATTAACTCTATAAGTACTCATTTCGAATCACTTGAGAAGTCGACCATGGTTAAAGTTCAGAAAGAGTTTGATGCCAAAAGGTTTAGTAGATTGAAATAAATGATTGCTAATGATAGAAATTTGTTAGCCACCAATGTGAAGAAGATTCAAAGTTCTCTATCTGAAAGTGGAAAAATCTATAAGACATGTTTGTCTTTGTCAAAATTTACTGAAGTCAATGAGAAGAAGGTTAAGGATCGTGAAAAATAGTTAGCTGCTATTTCTGAAGCTTTTGATCCCTTAGCTGGTGGTGTTGGAAAACAATAAGGTCAAGTGATATCTCTACTTAACAAGATAAGTAGCTTGAAGCATGAAAATGATAGAATTGTGGAAAAAGCATATGAACTTAGAGTCCTAATTGGTCCGAAGATTGAAATAATGTCAAGTGCATTAAAAGAAGTTGAAGATGCTATGGAAGTTAGTGATCCAATGAACTTAGATTCTGTAGAGACACAATCCTACTTATTTTGTGGTCACATTACAATTTTGGAGAGTCTCAAAAGGGTTTGGAACACAAATTTGATCCTATTGAAGAAATATTTTGCAGATGTTTTCAAGTTTATGTAAGTTGAAGAAGCATCTTTTTATATATGCAGTCTACTCATAATAGTTTTGTTTGATAATTTTTTGGTATGCAGATTCCTACCTTTTCCATTGATGTCAAAGGGGGAGACTAGTAGAGTGAAAAATGTATAATCATCTCAGGGGGAGAGTTGTCTTTATGGAATTTTGAAGATGGTGGTGTAATTCATGTTGGTATTGATTTGACACTTAAGTCATTTTTTACTAAGTGTTGCCATCAATGCCAAAGGGGGAGATTTTTGGAAAGAGACGCTGCTAATATCATTTGGTGTTGTCATTGATGGAAAATAAATTCGATGATTAGATATGCACATCATCATTTGATCATACGGGTAGAAATATTGAAGACAGACAAGAAAGAACAGAGCCTCCAATAGTTTTTTGTTCATCGATTCACATGAAGATTTCCTAGTATCATTTTGAGTTGTGTATCTTAGAGAATGTTGTTTGGTATATTATCTTTGTTGATGTTGAATCTTAGTGGCTCGTATTGATCCATGTGTGAGTTTGAAGATTTGGTTAAGTAATTTCCTATTCATCAGTGCATGGAGGCCAACCCGATTGATATAAAATATCGCGGATGTTTGGGAAGTATTTGTTTAAGTATTTTGGTATTTGATAATTTTTATTTAGGTCCTTACTATGTTGGATCCAACCTTGGTTGATGGACATCAAGAATTAAAGATGGATTGAGCCGACATTTTTAATATATGTTTAATTTTGTTTGAGCTGTCAGTTTGCAATTAAATTCTTAGTTGTAGATATATATAAGAGTTCAAATATATCATTTTGATATAGATGCAAAGTGTGTGTGTGTGAATTGCAAATATCATAAGCGAATAAGAGAGATTATGCACAATTTAACTTGTGCATTAAAGATTTTGTGATGTGAGTTGGAGAAGAGAAGAGCAGAAGTGTAGAATCAGTCAGAAGGAAGAAATATTGACTGTTGAGCCTAACCGAAACTATAATCAAGCATTGGTAGATTCTATTCTCTCAATTCAATCTCTCAGATGGATTTAATCTAATTATCTTTGTAAGATAGCGAGTCCTCTTTGAGCAGTGAGTTTTAGGCAGTGTGCTTGAATTAAAGTGCATTCCCATATTATAAACTTTCTTTTGAGTATACTCAAATCATATTGTGGATTGACCACCCACTGTGGTTTTTCCCCTAATAGGGTTTCCACATTAAAAATTCTTGTGTTATGGTGTTGTGGTTGTTTACTTTATGTTCATGCATATTTATTTTGATTGAATGTTATAAATGCTTGAAGGATCAGATTAATAAAGTTAAAAATTATAGAACACTAATTCACGCCCCCTCTCAGTGTTCCTTGATTCCAACAATATAACCACCATTTGTCAACCCAATCCTTCCTCTCACTCATTATAGGATTGAATTATACATGAAGAACAAAACATGCCATCTTCTGCATATGGATACTCCATGAACCTACATTTGAGCTTATGAAATCTAGTGTAGCTCACTTGATCCTGCTAGTGTACATAAATACTCATATGGTGTAATGGTAGTATCATCTATCAACCAAAAAAATATACAAGTTGAAGACTTACCTTCATTACCTAGACCCATCAAAGAATTACACCACTCAACAACTAATTTTACTTTTTTCAACTTTGCATTGTCTTTACACTTTAACTCATCTTGTTCTATGACTCTTTTGATACATGCTCCTACACCATCATGATCTCCCTTTCCATTCCCCACATTACAAAATTTCCACATATATTGAACACCTATAATATTATGCATCTTGCTCAACTAATAAAACATTTTTTAGTTCTTGAATTATGATGCATAATTAGCGAACCATATGATATGCTAACTAAATGATATGGACCTTCTAGCCAAATCATTGTAGAACACTTGAAAGAAACCTTCCACAAACTCTATAGAATGTGTGGAATCATCACGAATATAAAAGTGATACTCCCTTATGATTTTTTTCATCCTCTGTACTATCATTTGCATGAATAAATATGATGTGCACAAATATATAAACTTGTGTGGAGTTGTAATATTGTGATTGCACCTCACATTTTGGCTATATATTGTAGTTCTTTGTAGATTTGATGACTGAAAAAATGCTACCAAGTGGAAATGTGTCCTTACATAACTTGAATCTCAAGTCCAACCTTCGATCTCTATGGGTATTCCTTGCATACTCATACACTATACTATCATGAAGGGTACACATAAACTAATACACTAAAATATTTTGAATAACAAAATCACACCTTTTTGATTCTATACCATATTTTGTATTGTAGGCCACTATTTCATACTTTTTGAACTCTACTAGTTTGTTTCCAACTACATGTTTTCTTTCCATATGTTTACATATTAGCATACGTTGCAAGCCACCATAATGTCAACATGTGCCATCCAAACATAATTTCCTTTAGAATATTTGACCTTCCTCTCTTTCACATAAAATTGTTTATATGAAGCCTCTTGAAGATGTTGGTGGGGCTTGTATGCTACAATCCTACAAAATATTGTGAGTATGCAAATCTAAACATATAGACTAATAAAAATCAAAATGGTTAGAAAATTAAATATATAATTGTAGTGTAGAAAAATGTACTCCTTTACATTTTCACACTGTATTTAGGTCCCCTCAATTTTAATGGACTTAATAAATCCTATAATTTCCCAAAATTTACATTTACAATCCTAATTAATTACAATTTTTGAAGGGGGGAGTGTGATTTAATTAATGCATTTATCATTATTAACACCCCAAAATTCAAAAATATTGATAACTTAGGTCAAGACCCATTAGATGGGGCCCCTTCAAGTTAAACATTCAAATTTTAAATATGTTTTTAGTGGTATTTTAATGATCCAAAACTCATATTCAAATGTTAGCTTGTAATGTTCAATTTTTGAGAAATTAGAAAATTGTTTATAAAATCAATGTTATTTTATCAAATCAACTAAGATATTTTAAAGAGATATTTCATAAAATATAAGACTATTATCAAAGGTGCTCAAGAGAATATTTCTCAAGCATTTTTTGCAGCATTCAAGATCCCAAGTATTGTGCAAAATTATTTTACAATCATGCATGTTCTTTTAGAGCTAACATTGTCATGTAGGTTTGAAGATTTAAGTCAAGGATTCAAGTCAAGATTCAAGTATCAAGATTCACATCCATTGAATCCATTTCATGCAAGATCAAGATCAAGATTCCATTTCTCCAAAGGTTTATTCAAGGGATTGGTGAGTTGCAACATAGCATTGTCCATTCATAATTCCTTTCATGTTTCATTATTTCAATTCAAGGTTTAATTACCAAAATGGGGCTTGACCAAGGAAACCTCCATTCACCAAAAAAAATAATGTTCAAACCACCCACTTCGAGAAAATCCCCTAAGAATGTTCAAAAATTGAAAAAATGATTTTTTCCCTCCTCAATGCAATTGTAAACTAGTTATGTGGGTTTTCCCTTAATTTTGATGGGGCTTCAAGAGGGAATCTAGTGCTTCGAGAGAAGGTGTTTATATTTGATATTCCTATGGGGTGTTATTGACTACCCGATCAATTAGTCTCCCTTGTGGTACAAATAATATGTTAGAAGAAATGGTAGTTCTACATCATCTGAAGCTTTCTATAAACTTAGGTGTATCTAAAATTCACATGGAAGGGGATTCTTTGCTAATAATTAACACATGTAAAGAGAGAAGAATTCATAATTGGCACCTAAAGTATATTTTGCACAATGTTTGTGCATTTTTAGATGAATTTCAATCATATCAAATTTCTCATAACTATCGTGAAGGGAATAAATTGACAGATTTTGTTGTAATATTTGGTTGTGATAAATAGGAGGTTGTAATTCCCAATGATAGTTCCAAAGTTGATGATTTATCATAGCTCAGTGAGATCTTAGTAAAGGAAATAATCCCCACATTCAATTCACAAGGTTAAGAGGAAATGTGTTAGTCTCTTGGTAAACAGTGGTTGACACATTAGTTTGGCCTAAATATTTATATTCAGTGGAAAATGGTCTTTTATGCAAAGGCTACAATCATAAGCTTGTCTTCACAAAAAATAGTTTTGTGTTAGTACTAATATAGTACTATCATGATCGAAGATTTTATTTTCTCAAGAGTTTTATATTGCATTAAAGAAGGAAAGGTGCCAAGCTAAACTCTAACTTGATCTTTCCAAATAACATACCTATGCACCAAATTTGGCATAAGCTAATTTTTGTTGGCTGGTTGTAGGCTCATAATTTTTTGTATAGGGCATACTTTCAGGCTTAATTATTGATTATGAGGAGTAATGTAATATTTCCAATGTGTTCCAATTTGGATTAACTTTCTAATTGATCAGACAAGGGTGTCCATTACACTATTTCCAAGCGTGTCATCCCACCTCCAACTGTGTGAGTGGTATCATTTAAACACTACATGAAGCAATGATTTATAACATTCAAAGTATTTCCTTGGTAATATTTCATCCATGATTTTCTTCACCAGGGATTCCTTCTAGGGTTTTCACCATTACAGTGCCTGTACACATCAAGAAGCATATTCAAGAAATTAAGAGGTTCACGTGGAGCCACAAGTTTGTAGAGCTTGCCAAAGATCAATTATAGAATACTTCCCATGCAATTACAAATCTTGTATCCTAGTGAATGACTATGAGTTTTCATTCACGAAAGCCATTGAATATGTATAATTTCACCTAGTTTTCAAGGGTCACTATCCATAGTTCAAGAAATTAATCAAGAGGTTCATAGAGGATGAAATAATCCAACCGAATGCAAGATGATGGTTGTTCCCTTCTCAACTTTTATCCATTTTTATCTCAAATATTTTTGATTTGTTATAATTTTTTAGGTTAGCGGAGCTTATTACAAACAAAGTGGTAAATTATGGGAACTTACAAAACAATTTCCTTTTAAAATAATCTCAAAATTTGACTTGTGAAAAGGTCAAGCATATGTCATAGGTTTATTTTCTTAAAATTTTATGTTTCCCATGAGCACCTATGTATCTATGTATAATGTAATTAAGAAAACCCTAGAGATGTGAAGTTCAAATTACTTGTAAATGGCTCTTGATAGGTATGTAGGGGAGATCAAGTGTGAATTAACTAAAAGGATAAGAGAGGGTAAATGCAATTATAGTGCTACTCACACGTGAGCATAATCCTCTAGTCACAATTGTTCCAGAGGTTGAAAATATTGACAATGATTATCCTTGATGTCATATGTCATACCTCTGAATATGAATTCTCTTCCACATATGTAGTCTGATATGGGTAATATTTAGGAGCATTAAGATGAGAATGATGTTAAAGTTGACTAGATGGAAGAATAGCATAATATGATTTTCTTCTCTTATTTTTGAAATTTATACATGGAATGCTTAAATACAACCCCAAATTTTCTTAGGCCTCTAAATATACTACAAATTTAAAGCTCAAATATGGCCTCTTTTTTGTTCTTCTTCAAACCATATAGTATAACTTGGGTATTAGGGCCAAATTTTGGCTATCCTCAAGCGTTCTTGTAAAATTTGAAAGGCTCAATATTTTTTATACTGGTTGATGAGATCCATGGAATCATAATCTAATGTACATATTTATTATAAATATAAATATATAAGCTTATAGCCTTTTTCCTATAAAAAATGCACCTAGATCAACTATGAAAATGTAGTAAATTGTTATGATTTTAGGAGGGAAAACACATAACATAAAGCCAAACTTTTTTTAGAATAGAAGAGTTTAGACACAATCATGTGGTATATAAATTTGAGCTTGATTTGGTTGGACAAGGGTACTAGAACCCTAGACATGAGAATGCACACATTCAAAAATAGATTTCAAATTTTTAATGGTCCCAACCTTTAGGCTCTTTATTTCTTCACTTAGTGTCAAGATCGAGGGCTAATAGATAACCTAAATCACACATTCGGCCATCAACATTTGAGGGACAAAAAAAAACCAAGATAAAGTTCTTGGTTTTCATCCTAAAAGGAAGATCCAAAATAGTTGGTTATGGTTTTAATCCCCTCTTTGTTGGCATGATGGATTGAATGATTTAATGTGTGTGATTGATGATGTAAACTAGCTAAAAACTATACAAAAGTAGCAAACTATTATAGATTTTTTTTTTAAAAGAAATAAATAGAAGTAAATAGTAGGAGAACATAGTGTATAAGATAAGGGACCTGACTTTCAAACTTGAATAAGAAATAAATAGACAAGGGTGAGGGTTCCCTTTTTAATAAATAAAATGTATACAAAAGATCATCACAATACATAGGTTATTTTTTTAGGTTATTTTTTGTCAGAATCAACTTCTAGTTTTTTCAATAAGCGAATAATCAATCTTTCCTTAATTTGATTAAAGAAGGTGTTTGCATGTTTAATATATGGTTTTATGTCTTGAAGTATTCAATATTTGTCAGTCCACTTTAGATTTGTAACTTGCAAGAAATATAAGAGAGGAAGGGTTGTGTTGTATAGGGACTTGCCTAGTCAGACCCTATTTTGGTGTTTCCTCATCCACAAATGGTTATGATGATATTGATAAAGTGTTCTTACCATAGGTTGGATAGAAGAAAATGAATAAAAATGAATGATAAATCACTTTCTATAAATTACCACTCAAATTTGGATTCCTTGATGAGCTAAAATCATTTGGCCCATCTCATAAAGAAGAAAATGATAGTTGCTTGAAGATCCTGCAAAGGTTAGTGCTTATAGAAATGATAAAGATAAAACATAAAATATATTAGTATGCATGAACATGAATTTGATGATGCATCAAAATAATGATCTTTACTAAAAATGTGTTGTATAAATGTTTCTTATTCTTCTCTTGTAATTTCCCTAATTAATTTTTAAAATGATTGAAAGATATTAAAATTTCTTAAATAGACTTAGATGTTCAAATGAAGGGAAAAACTAATATTTTTGTGAGTTTCAACATTTCCTATATTAATTATTTTTATAGGCCAATAAATAATTTTGAATTTGTAAACATACTAAGGGAAATAATAAAATATTATATTTTGGGCCGAAATAGGGTAAAAAAGAGTGAGGACGCCCTACTATGGACCTATTTTTAATTTAAGATTCTTGTAAAATAAATGATTAATTTAATTTCCAAAAAAAATAAAATTTGAAGACAAAAAAAAAATAGATTATTAATAAGTATAATTATCAAGCTCAAGCATTTAGGGAGGAACAAAATAATGTCTAAAATTATCAAGGGTGACAATTTATAATGTTACACCTTCTTCCTAAATCAGCTCTACAATATTTTCCTACATATAACTTATTCATACCCCTAAAAAAAATCCTAATGCATCCAAATCATCCCAAATTTCTCTAATATGATTCTCTATTCCAAAGCATCAAAGAAAATCTCCACCCAAAATCCAACATCCTAACATAACGTATCCTCTTTCAATCAAAATCTAATTTCATCCTTCATTTTCATCCTTAGGTCTCATTCTTCTAAATTCCCAATCCACTTCTAATCCCTCAACCTAATTTACATCCAGCTCCAAAGTCAAAATCTAACTTTCTTAATCAATATATCCTCCATTATCCTCTTCCCTATTTGTCCCCTTCATCCAAAATCAATCTTAAAATCTACTCCTCAAAACATTATCCCATAATGAAATCCAACATCCCCATCATCTTTCTTTCTCCCAATTGTTTCTCAAATATCTTATCCAATCTAACTAATCCCCATAATTTTTTTTCTAATCCAATTTCATCAATCACAATCCAATCCAAATCATGAATCCATACCCTACTTGAAATTATTTTAATGATGAATAAATTGCAACTGATGGAGTGGCCAAATCAAGTAGCTTTTATGAATTATCAATCCAATGTATTTCAATTCACCATCAACTTATTTTACGAGGCATATGTAATTAATAATTTCACCATAATAAATTGTATGTTTCAAATTGTCTAATTAATATTTTCACCTCAAATCTCTTTAAAATATTAAATCACCGACATATTCACCAATTGAATTAAAATGATATTGTGTACTAGGACACATTTTTCCAATAGAATTAAATTTTCACTATGTATGAGGACCCATTTCAGCCATAAAATTCACAAATAATTGTGTATGAGAATGTATATTTCCAATAATATTCACCAATTACATTAAAAAATAATTATATATGTGGAACCATTTTACTAATACTATGATAAATCCATGCTAATTGCAAACCCATGATTATCATGAAAATTAAAATGTGTGTATTTTATCAATGTTCAATTCGCCCAAGATTTAAATGTATCACTATATAATCACACGATAGTCACCTTTTTTTACTATACCATCTAAAAGTCTCATAGAATTCACCAAATATAGATTGGTATCAATACAATCAAAACTCTAATTTATTTTTACATATTATGTTTAGTTCTAAACTTGAGAGGTCTTGATTCTGTAACAAATATTTTGGTACCACAAGACTCTGTAACACTTATAGGGTTTTTCACCTAAAAGGAGAGAGGGATACCAAAATAGTAATGTTCAAATTCAAGACTAATGCAATTATAATGTAAATGTGTCTAAATGTAATGATCTAAATGTTGTAAATCAATAAAAGAGACTAAATACCAATGTAAGGCTTAGAAAATGCAACTTGTTTGAAAAACAATTGTGATATGTGTTGGTGGTTTTTAAAACCCATGCGGATTCCTCAAAGCTTCTATGAATTTTCCATGTTCACTAATGAAATCTTAGGAAACAATTGGCCAACTTAATGAGAAGAAGCAATAATACTTACTCTCCTACACTTCAGACTCTGCAAGACTCGGGAGGGTGATCCCACAATGTGCTTCTTACAAATAACTAAGCAATTTCAAATACACATTGCATAACAACAAATAAGTTCCCCATCAACACTAAGTAGATGAAATCCTTCAAGAAATTGGTAACTCCTTCAAAGATCAAAATCCTATCACTAAAGAACTTCAAACATAATAAAAATAGGTCAATATGAAGATTATTTTGATTAAATGTTCTAATATCAAATGCCAAAAATGTGATAAATACGACCACTACTTTAGTATCAATGCCATATCCTTAAGCATGGAGTCAAATGAGAAAGAATTGAATTATAAGGCAATATTTTTCCCAAACAGTCAAGATATATATGAATTGCATTACAACTCATGTATCTAAATCAAAAATTTTTTACTACTTCAGAATCCAAATGCCAACCTACATGAACCTACACAATAACCAAAGAATTTAACTAATCCTTTGGACTAGAGCCACAATTATAGTGTAATTCATAGTAAAGAACAATGAAAATCCATGAAACTATTCTTTGACCAATATTTCATTAATAATCCATTCCAGGTATCACAATTAGAGAGAAAATAGACTCAAAAGGTTGTCATATTCAATATAAACATGCTTAAGAACCCCACAATTGACAAAATTCTCCTATCTGACTCTAAAATCTAAAACATGGACTCCATGTATTTACTCTCTGTATTACAAATTTTACACTCTCAAATCTCGGATTCAACAAAAGACCCTATACATCGACCCTAAATTCCCTTTTATAGAATAAGGGAGAAAAACAAGCTTCGGGACAAAATGTACACATGTGCACATTGGATTGGACCGATACTTCACACATTCCTTTCTATAGTTATATTTGAATTTTACAAATGGAGGGAATGCATATAAGACAAAATTCATTTTCAATTACCACGAAGAAGGAAACCCACTAAAAGGAACAAAATATTTTACCATTGCAACACTTTATCCACCTTGATAGTAGTCCACATCATCAATTTTCACTTTGAGCTTGGATAAGTACGTGTATATTCAATTATAACCTTTGAGGCTAGACCTATACTATAGTCGACCAAGTCATACTCCATTCCATGATGCTCATATCCCAAAATCATTAGTGAAGACACTCTTCCACAATTCAAACTCTGCTTCAGATGACCACTTGAAAGTGATAACCTCATCTATCTTCTCTCTATATGGTGCATATTTCACCATTACTGAAGTATATTCCTTATCAAAATATTGCAGGAAACTAATAACAAAGGATATTTTCTCAAGTGTGTCATTAAACATACCAATATCACCATTCCTACATATCTCATTTGTTTGGGTTGACATGATGTCATTAATTTGGTCCTTCCAAGCCCGCAAAGTCTTCACCTCATCATAATTATGTTGAATATCTGGTAATGGTGTCAGGTCTACTTCATCATACTTGGCCTTTAATTCCTGGATCTTCATTTCCATGGGAGCAACATATCCTTGGAACTTCTGCTCCACAATATCATTAGAAAATTGATAAGTTGGAAGAACCCTAGGATACTTGTCCTTTTGATGCTTTGTTCCTACTGCCATGAATTTTAATTGCTCAGCTCTAGGACTCCATCTATCCAACAATGGGGTGGGTAATTTTTTATCTCTAGGGAAGAGCTTAATTGATTGCAACATTAAAACATAACTTGCATGAACACTATTTAATTTTCCTTGGAATTTCTTATTCAAGTGTCTCAGTACAGTATCTACAATTATTGAATTTCTTTTCAACATTAATTCCTGGGAATGTTGTAACAATTCCTTATACTCCTCAACCTGCTGGATTAATTTTTCCTTTGAAAGCCCACCTCCTAAAGTACTTTCTTTCTCAATTGCAATGGGATTTTTTCCCATATTATATGGCACAATTTCCAAGGATTGTCCCTATGGGGGAGGCTAAGGGTACTCCATTGGTGGATCAAGAACATTATTGCTAGATCTAGCTTGTCCTTGAGACTTCAATGTCTCCATTTTCTACTTCAATAACACTAACTCAGTTTCTAACTCTGCAACTATTTGTTGACTTATATTGTACTCATTAATGAGATCTTTATGCTGGCCCCTCAAAGTATCTCTATCCTTGGTCAGGTCCTCAACAGTTTCCCTAGTAAACTTGGCAACATTCACTGCCATATCAGTTTCCTCCAATGTTGGGGTATCAACAACTCTTCTCACAACAAGTTGACCACTAAAATTTGTAGGCTCTACAACTATTGGCTTCCTGGATCTAGTAGATAATGACCAAATTTCCAAGGCATCCCATTCCTCACTAAAGGATGAACCTTTGAGTGTTAGTGTAGCTTCTTCCTCAGTTTGAAGAAGTGGCTTATTGACCCTTCTTCTTGTATCAAATACCACAACATCAGTGATATCCCATTGAGGGAGAAATAATACTCCACTCTTTTGTACCAATTCCCTACCTTGCTCTGGTGTCATTTCCATGAAAATCTCCCTCATTTTCAGCATGACATTGGATTGAATAACCTTTTCTAGAAGCTCTGGATGCAAAATTCTTTCTTGAGCTACCTTCTCAGCATACATTGGAACATGTGCCCTCCATACAAAATCCCTAAATGCATTTATTTTAATAAAAGAGTCATACATCATAAATTCTCTATATGCCTCCATTATCATATCATCATTATTAGTTATTCCCCTTATTTCATTTTTCCCAAGCCTTAGAGAAACTACTCTAGAACTTGATGCAACATCTTGTGGAAAATATGGCATTCCTTGATTCATGTCATCAGGGGTCATCATGATCTCTTCACCATCTTTGTTAGGATAATCAACCACTCTTGCTTCTTCAATCCACTGTCTCTTATGTGATGGTGGTTGTGTTGGAGAAAGGGCCCTCAAGGGGGAGTCTATATTAACAACACTTGGTAGAAACTACCATGAATTTGATGTAGCTGACTGCTTATGAGACATCCCTCCAAACGGTTTTTCAAGTAACACGGGTGGGCATGGTTTCTTTCTTAGCTAGTGCTCCCTTCTTTCTAGAGTATACCCTAACCATTGGTGGAGGCTGGTAAGAAGGTCTTTCCTCTAGTCTTACTTCAGGGTAATCTTCAATAGCCTATGACTTTCCTTTGTCTTCAACTACCTGTTCAAATTTTTAAAACCCCTATCATTCTTTCAAAAAAATTGATAGCATATGTGGCTCTATTCAGATCACCCTTAATATTTGGCATGGGATTATACACAGGGTTCTTCTCTTTCTTCTTCTCCATCATTTTGGTAAAAGCAATATATTTTTCTTTCCTTTCCTCTTTCACCTTCAAATCAAGGATATTTTTGATGACATATTTAGGGAAATAAAAGTTGTGAACCAAAATTCATGTCCTATTTTTTTCCTTCATTTGATAAATGAAACCCTTAGGATCATGGTTTTTCGAGCATATAGTGTTTAACCCATAAGGCTCAAGTAGTGTCCCCAAATTTTTCCATCCCCCTTTTGCCATGAAAAAATCAGCAAAATTTGTATACTCGGGGAAGAAATATCCCTTCTTCTACTTTGTTGGCAAGTAAACCATTTGAGCACGTCCCAATTGTCTCATGATTTCTATGCATCCAATTCTTAGAGGCACACCCCTCGAAAAAGCATAAGGGTTGACATTGGTGTCATATACCCTGAAAATAGTTGTGTTGTAGTAAGGGATGATATCTCTCCAATTATGTGTCAAATTTAACTTAGGCCTCCTCTCCATTGGCCTTAAGAAATCATGAATTTCCTTTGGAATCCCTGGTGGATAAAAGACCAAAGATCTTCTCAATAGTGACCCAAAAACATTGTGAAATATCACATAGTCAAAGCTATGGTCATGCCTATCCAAAATCCTAGTCCAGTATTGGAAAGACATATCAATATCATCCTCCTTTTTAACTCCATATTCTATCCAAAAAAAAATTGTCCCTTATACAGAAACATGTGCATCAATAAGGAATTCCATCTAAAGCTTACCAATCCTTTTCCTTCCTTTAGAGATACTAGGCCCTCATGCATTTTATCTGCTAGATAGATGGGGATATTATACACTACATTAAAGGTTGGATGTTGAAGATTCACAACCATGTACATGAGGTTAGTGGGAAATGTAGTCTTTATACTGATACCCAGAACTTGACACAGGGAACAAATAGTCTTTTTGAAATAATTGCAAAAGTAATTTATGGGAAATGGTTCTGGCTCATTTTTTCCATCACTATCATCTTCTTCTTTTTTCCCATTCCTTTAGTTACCAAATGATGGATTATCAAAGAAGTCATAAATTAACCCTTTGTATTTCTATACTCTTCTCTAAAAGACTTAAGGTCAACAGAGACCATTTCCTGACTCCATTCGTGCAGACCAAAATTTCCACAATTTCCTCCTTGGTTATCTTAACCATCTCTGCACCATCATATGCCCTAACAATTCTAGTCACAAGATCATACCTCGCTACAACATCCTTTAATAGGTAAACATCCAGATATACATTCGGTACCACTAGCTTGTCGAGGTCCAACCTCCAAGGGTTACATAGAGGAGCACACAAATTCTTGTTCCCAAACCAATTAGAAAATAATTGCCAACCTGTATATGGTACCTCAACATCTCAGATTGCACATTGTTTCTCAGTTAATCCTTCCAAAACCTGGGGCTGTTAAAAATGAAGCTTTTCCGTCAAGTTTTTTATTGGTAGAGGGTTTTAATAGGTCTATGAAATCCTAAGAAAAGGACCTAGTGGGATTTTCAAAGCTAGAACTTTGGGCTTTGGGAGCCATTGCACAAGACAAATTAAAGTTTGAGCTAGGGTTTTGAAGTACTGGAAAGTTTATGGGGTTTAACCTCTAACTTAAAACCTTAAACACAATAATCTCACAGTTTAAATGGTCTTGGAAGTTACTTTTTGCAAGCTTTAAAACAATTTTAAAGAAAATAAACCAGTGCGAGCCTTAAAAAAAAGAAAAATGCAATTCACACATGTCTTCGAGATGTCAACAAGATTTTTGAAAGATAGAGAATTTGGTGTATACGTTACGATTTTTCTTATAGAGAATTATAGTGGAAGTTATGTTGGACTTATAGGTAATTGCTCGGGTCGCTTGGTACCTATAAATCCTTCTCAACATGGAATTGTGCACTACAATAACAATTTAGGAAAATTTTGGCATTTAATTTGTCGGCACAACCTGAACTCCACCTTTACTATTCACTCACGTGAGAAACAACGACTATCGTACAACATTAATACATTTTGAATATCAACCATTGATCTCAATCTAGGTACGTAGGAATGAGTGACTCAAATTGAGTCAAGACAGTTTGAACATGCCACATTCACCCACCAAACTCTTGGTGAATGAGAGTTCACCGATGAGACACCACCTCAGCATGAGCGGGTCCCACATTAGGTCACTTTGTATTCTATATCGGTATCCATTCATCATCAGTTCACACACCTCACAACACCATTAAATCTATTGTTTTAATTGCACGAGGTCACCAAGGGACAATCACGATTCATCATTACATGATAGTAGTCGATCAATGGCCCCACTAAACTACAAGCGAACAAAGATAGGGCCCCATGACCGTATGCGATAAGTGGAAACGTTTTGCACACCTTGCCATACTTTAGTGACGTCATTTAAAATCCCTAGGAGGATAGCGGGGAATCGTTGAGATTACAACAATCTAGTGATCAGAAAACCTGCACATGCAACAAACATTAGTTATAATGAAAGGGATAGACTAGGAGGATGGGGCACAACCCTTATTGTATGGAAAAATAGATGTAGGTCTATAGTTATGAAAATTTATTTGGCCCGAAATTAAGAAAATATTGAAGCTAGGACTCGATATGGAAAAAAATGATTGGCCAGGTAAACGGGGCCATCAAAATGAATGACTTAAAAGGCTTAGGCCATGACTTAAATAACCGACAACCTAGAATAATAGGTTACTGTAGAATTAGAACACCCTGAACAAATCATAACAAAAACCAAAAGAAAAGGTTTTTATGGCTAATAGCGTAAACCCCAAATTAGACCAATAGTGCCAAACACCAGGGAAACAAGAATGAGCACAATTGTGGAAAAAATTTAAGAGCTCCACTAGTGGCTCTGACTAGGGATGTATTCCCCCTACGAGCATAGCAAGCAACCAAAATCTCAGGTTAGTAGACTAGTACAAAGAGAAGCAAAACGTAGGAGCTTGTCTAGACAAGACAAGAAGACACTGCGAAAACAAACACACCACACCTATCTACACTAATTACATGACTATACATTATACATGGAAAAGAACTATTTCAAGAGAAATAGGACTTCAGGAATTGTCCATGTATTGGCAGTTCCAAAATCTTTCCTATAAGGGATTGCAAGAAATATGAATCCTCCCCATGTGTGTCGGCGAATATATATGGGCCTAACCATAAGGGATCGAACTTCCCATGTTTACCTTTGTCTTCTATTCTTGCATTCCATAGTAAAACCTTTGTTCTTATCTCAAACTTTCTCTCAATTTCCTTTTTGTCATAAAGATGCTTTACTTGAAGCTATAAATTTTCATTCCTTTTATGAGCCTCTCTTCGAGTCTCATCCAATTTATTTATTTCCTCCATCTTGTGTTGCATCTCATCACACACATCATCATCATATTCTTGGACAAACTTGTATATCTTCAGTAAATTATTTTGTGGTATGTGTGCCTCAGCCCTATAGACTAAGTTAAAAGGTGAGTACCCAATTGCTTTCTTGACAGTTGTTCTGTCAACCCACAATGCCAACTGAAACTTTGAATCCTAGGCCTTCTTATTTTTCTCAATCATCCACTTGATGATCTTCATCAAGCTTTTTTTGCTAGACTCAGCTTGCCCATTTCCTTGGGGGTGATAAGGAGAAGAATATGAGACAATTATTCCATACTGATTGCAAAAGCCAACAAATTTCTTAGATCTAAAACACATTGCATTATCAGAGACAATTCTCTTAGGTACCCCAAACCTTCTCAAGATGTTCATCACAAAGTTAGTGACCACCTTACTCATATCATTTCTAGTTGGGATTGCCTCAACCCATTTGGTAAAGTAGTCAGTCATCACTAGTATCCATGCATTCCCACCACTAGATTTTTCAGATATCTCTCATATGGAATCAATGCCCCATTGTTGCAAAGGAGCTGGAGTAGATACTGGCCTTAATGGAAAATTGCCAAAGAATTTCAACTTTCCCACAAACCTTTGACATGCATCACACTTCTTAAAATACCTATAGGTGTCTTTGAACATATTAGGCTACCAAAAACCAGCCCTCAAGGTTTTATGAGCAGTTGTTTTGGCCATGTAATGACCTCCACAAGCTCCTTTATGCATTCCCAACAATAAATATTTGGCCTGATCATCATATACACATCTAAGTATGACACCCTCAAAACTCCTCCACCAAAGCTCACCATCAATGATGACATACTTAATTACTTGTAATTTGAGAGTCCTTTTCTCATTGAGTGGCATGCCTTCAGGGCACTGCATTGTCTATAAATACTCAAAAATCCTCTTGTACCAGTCACAAGTCTACATGTCACAAATGGATGCAACATTCTCATGCTCTATCTGATTTATTTGATTGGCCTCTAAATTGGTCTCATCCATTAGCTTAGCCAGGCCCTGACCTCTTATGATCTTTGTAATCTGTATATCTATGTTGAACTCCTAGATCCTATTGATCCATCTGCATCATCTCCTTGTGGTTTCCTGCTAAGTAAAAATATATTTGACTACAGTTGTTGGAACATAAGCAACAATAGCCGCTCCAATCAAATAAGGCCTAAAATTTTTGATAGATTTTACCAAAGCATATGCTTGTTTCTCTATCACATCATATTTTAATTTTGTAGCTTGTAATGATTTACTAAAAAACACAACTAGTTGTTCAGAGCCATCATCATTCTTCTGCAACAAAACCCCTACTATAGTGTGGAAAGAAGAAAATGTGAACAATTGGAAAAGCTTTGAATAGTCAAAGGATTTAAGAATAGGAGCCTCCTTGATAAAATCCTTGATAGCTTGAAAATCTTTCGAAAGTTCCTTTGTCCATATTACATTTTTTTCCTTTTTTCAGCATCTTGGAAATAGGGCAAACAATTTCAGCAAATTTTGTAACAAATCTTCTTACAAAGATAATATACCCAAAGAAGGATTGGATACCTTTCACATTTCTTGGTTATGCAATCTTTTCAATAGCTGCTACTCTTTTTGGATCAATTCAAACCCCTTCCTTTGAAACAATGTGTCCAAGCAGCTTCCCCTTTTTCACTCCAAAAGCACATTTTTTGGGATTCAAAGATATCCCATATTCCAAGGCCCTAGTAAATATTTTTTCCAAATGAGAAAAATGGTCCTCCTCTTTCTTACTATGAGAAGTGAGGTCATCTTGATAGATTGCAAGAAAAAGGTCAATAAAATCTGCAAAGGCTACATCCATAGCCCTTTGGAAATTCACACCAGCATTCATTAAGCCGAATGGCATTCTCACGTAGACATACATCCACCAAGGTGTGGTAAATGCAGTCTTGAATTTCTCAAATTCCTTGACCATCACTTGATTGTAACCAGAGAACCCATCCATCATGGAGAGTAGTTCACACCCCGTAACCTTTTGCAACATAGCTTCCATATTAGGCAATGGGTAATTATCATTTAAGAAAGCAACATTTAAATTTCTGAAGTCAACACATAGTCTAATATCACAATTCTTCTTCCTTACAGGCACAAGATTTGAAACCTAGGATGAATGCCTAATGGGCTTAATGATCCCAACATATCTTAACTTGGAAATTTCCTCCTGCATCTTAGGTTGTAGGGTTGGATTAATCGGCCTCTTTTTTTGCCTAAATGGTTTCATATCTGGCTTCAACAGATTTTCATGCTAGAAAAAATCTTCCCTATATGCCTTGAGCTCATCATATGACCAAGAAAAAACATGCCTATGCTTTCTAAGTAAGGAAATTAACATATTTCTAATATGAGGCTTCATCTTTCTACCAATATAGACCTTCTTAGGAGAATTCTTTATTCCTAAGTTTATCTCCTCTAAATATTTTTTGTGGGAAGGTGCCTACTTAGCACTTGACCCATCAAGGCCATTAAACACCCTCTCAAGTGCAACCAAACCTCTGGGAATAGTGTTTGTTTTCAACTATATTATATCATTCCAAAAAAGGGTCTCTTTTCCATCAACTTCAACCACAAACAAGCCAATGTCTATCTCTTGGCTCTCATACTGGTCAATGCAATGCAAAAACCTTAAAATGTCATTGTCATCATCAAACACTTGCCAGTTACAAATTTTATCTGGTATCACAGGCCTAGTTTGTACCTCTATTTGTGAAATGCCATCAAATATAACATCATCAAGTTTAATAGAAATATTGGCTAACAAGTCATCCCTAACATTTTTCCCCCTCCCAACCCAATCTATGCCAAAAGCATCAAAGGTCTCAATAGTGTCCCAAACTGCATTTCTATACTACCTAAGCCTTTTATCCTTAGCTGCAAAACGAGACCTAATCTGGGAGACAACCAGTTCAGAATATCCTAGCAAATTTAATGACTTGATAGCATGTTTTGAAGACAATTTTAGGCCAAGTAAAAGGGCCTCATACTTGGCAACATTGTTAGTACAAGAGAATTGTAGTAGAAAAGGGTACTTGAAGGTTTTACCTTGAGGGGAGATAAAGATGATTTCTACTCTCGAGCCTTCTTTGGAGCAGGCTCCATCAAAGTGCATTATCCACAAGTTACCATTTGATGATACATTCAACACTTCATTTTCAATGGGTGCAAGTTGGAATTCTTCTTCTAATATGTCCTCTTCAAAATGGAAGTTCTCCAAGTTTTTCTCCACAAAATTTATCCTGACAGGTTCTTGTGGCTCTTCCACATTCTCAATCATGTGGGGGGCTCTTTTCTCCCTAATAATTTTTGCATCTTTATGATCAATAGAAAATTTAGCAAAGGATAATTCACATTGTATGCTTTCACCCATGGAAGCACTCCAATGCCTTGATAGTAGCATCCCATAGTTGGGTGGGATATCCACCACTGTAACACTCATATGCAACTACTTTTCTGGGAATGTCTCCAGCTTGTATGGAACACTATTGATAATTCCTATGACTAGCACTTCTCTGGAATCCATTGCATAGCACTTACCATAAGTAATATCAAATTTCAAGCCCATTGCATGCATTATTTTCACCGCCATTACATTATTGGAAGCCCCAGAGTCAACCATACAATTTATTAACATTTTTCCATCAATGATTAAACTTAAGAAAAAAGGATTCACATGATTAGGATTAGTTGTGATAGTAGTTCCCAAGTATATTTGAGGGTTTTCAGTGGTTGCTTCCTCCACTACACCTTTCTTCTCATGACCCTTATTCAGTTCAGTTTGAATTAACACTACCTTATCCTCTTTAGTTGTAGTGATGATATTGATAAGTGCAATAACTTTGTTCTTATGTTCATTGATTCACATCATTTCTAGAAAAAGGACAATAACCTTGACTTGGGAAAGTACCTAAAACATATCCACGGTAGTATATTTTAGTAGTTTAGGGAAATTTGTGACCTCAGACATTACCATCTCATCCCCTTTTGGATTCTTAATAGAGTTAAACTATTGATCCTTGACTTTAGTGTCATGGGAGGTAACCTCACCAATTTTCTTAGATTTATCCACTTTCTTTGCCCAAATTCTATCTTCCTTAACCTCCTTGGGCTTTGGAGCTACTTTTTGTACATCTGATTTGATAGCCACACCCTATGTATCCTTATCTTTGATGAATAGACTTTGCCTGAATCTCCTTGGATAGTTCTGCTTCTTAGTTGCATATTTTTTCTTGCCCTAGCCACTAGAGCAACTGTGTAATTCTTAATCTCTTCATTAGAGGGTCTCCTAAGGATAGTGTTATCTATTTCAAGTTCATTAACAAAAAAATCACTATCATCTTCTTCATCTAGGAACACTAGTTGATGGTGCATATCACTTTATTGCCTTTGCATGTCAACATCTCCCCTACATGACTCATCATCTAAGGAATAGTCTTCACAAGCCAAATCTAATGAAATCAGCAGAATATTAGTCATTTCATCTTGTTCGTTGGGAGATGGGGAGTGCCCTTGGTCATCTGGTGACTCCTCTACTAATTATGCCACTACACATTGTTGTGATGAATGAGGCATTTGACATACCCCACACCATGGTAAATATTTTGTCACATTTTTAGAGTGCTTTTACAGGGGATTTGGTGGAATCTGAGAATTCCTTTGATTTCCTTGTATTGGTTTTCCATTGTTCCAATTAGTGTGATAAGAAAAATTTTGCAGCCTAGGAGGCTTCTCGATCCTCTGGAAATGGGGCTTCTCATTTTTAGCTTTCTTTTGTAGCAAGCTAATAACCTGATCTATCTTCTCATCAGAAGCCATGGCCTTGCTAGCCTTCTCAGTTCGATTTCTTGTATTTTTGGAAGCTTTAGGGTCTTCCCTTCTTCCCCCCTTGCTAGAATCTCTTTTATTGTTCTCAATGTTCACTGCCATCTTATAGGCTTCTCTAAGAAACTGATGGTTCTTGTCCCTGAGTAGATAACACATTTTAGAATCATAAGCATTACAATATACTACTAAACAAGAATTTTCATTCGGCCTTAAGTGAGTAGGGACCTTGAGCATGGCCTTTTGAAACCTCACATTGAATTCAGTGGCCATTTCATTATGCCCTTTAGTGATGTTGTTGAAGTCGTTCAACCTGAATTTAGGATCAATTTGATCCCCATACTTCTCTTTGATATATTCTATAGAAAGATTCTTTAGAGTCAATGCTTGAATCTGGCAATCCTATGTACTAATCCCTAGCATCTTTGGTCAAGGATTGCATTAAATACTTCATAGCAACACCATCATCCCATAATTCAATGTCTTCAATGAAACTCTGAAAATCCTTTAAGTGATCTTCACCACTAAAATCATTTTTACCAATAAACTTGGGAAGGTGCTTTCGTGCATTATTAGGGACTGGATTTGGATACCCTCTAATGTTGTCAAAACATAGTTGTCTATATCTATCAACCTGGGGTGCCCCCCTCACATTTCTATCTCCATGGGCATCCCTTTTCTCATCATCCTTCTTATCATCTGATTGATGTCCCTTCTTGTCCTTCCCATTACCCCCATTGTTTCCCTTTACTACCTCCTTCCCCATCCTCTAAGTAGGAACTACCATCCTTATGACCAACTCCACCTCCACCACCTTGGTCACAATCACCCCCTTTAGGAGTCTGATTCTTAGAATTCTTATTTTGTGACCCACTTTCATTTTTTCTTGAACTAGATGCCTCGATGGTGGGCATACAAATCTTGAGGAAGGCGATTTTTCTTGCCATCTCAACATTTGCAACTTCTATCTCTGGCTTCCTTAATTCTTCTTGAAATTTATCATTTATCAATTGTAACCACAATAGTTCAAGATTTGGGGGTGCATCCAATAGTCTGTGGTCAAAATTAACTCCTTTCAAAGTAGAAGTGTTGGTTTCAACATTGGAATTAGTGTTGGTTTTGGGATTAAAAGAATTGTAAGAAGTTTTCTTAGATTGATCCATGGGAGCTTTCCCATAATACACAAAGGTTATCTTCTTGGCTCCAACAGGTGGGTCAAAGGTATTAGTGGCTAGGATAGAAGAGGTGTATGTGTTTGTAGTAGAGTTCCCCATGGAAATTGTCACTTTAGGCATCTCACGAGCCCTCTCGGCAGTTGCCTTAGCCACATTTTCTTGAAAGGCTTTTTTCCTAGCAGCATCCTCTCTCATCTTCTCTAACTTTTGCTTTTGATCATTTCTTGCAAGTTGCTTGGCTTATACTCTTTCTAGAGTTTCTTTTCTTTTCTTCTCCCTATTATCCTTTACCTCCTACAACCTTTTCTCTTCTTCAACCCAAGCTTGCATATCCTTATCTATATCAGCTTCATTTTCAAGGATATCCCTTGCCTCCTTTGGGCCAAGAGTATAACTTTTGGCAACAAACACTACGAGTATCACTTGTCATTTTCATTGATGGCAACCCTAATGGATGATTAGATCCACACACTATCATTTGATCATACCTGTAGGAAGATTGAAGATTATCAAGGAAGAACAAAGTATCTGATAACATAGTGTTCATCGATCTGTATGAAGATTTCATGTTATTATTTTGTATTGCACATCCTAGGGACTATCTGTTGGTATATTATCTATGTTACTACTGAAGTGCAATGGCTCATATCAATTTGTGTGGAAGTTAGAAGATTCAGTTGACCTATTCTCAGTTTTTCTTGTACTGGGGCCAAATTTATGAATGTATTAAGTCGTGGATGTATGAGAAAGAATTGGTCAAGTATTTATATGTTTGTATATCTTTTTTTGGGTCCTATCCAAGTTGTGGCCGACCATTAAAGGTACACATTGCATATTTCTCTTGAATTGAGGCCGACAATTGTAATTTTCTTGTGTTCTATCAAAGCTGATAAAGTGTAATTGAATCCTATGTTGCGGATATATATGATCATCTATATCATTTTGATGTATGTATGAAGTGTGTATTGGTGCAAATTGTGAATAAGAGCAGAGAAAAAGAGCGATAATGCGTAGTTTCACTTGAGCATAGAAGATTTTTGTTGTGTGTATGAGTAGGATAGAGAAGAAGTGTAGAATCAGTCTATAGGACAACAAATCTATTATTGTACCTAACCAAAACTGTAATCAGGCATTTCTAGATGCTAATTTTCTTAGTTCAAAATTACAGATGGTTTTAATCTGATTTTCCTTGTAAGGTAGTGAGCCTTCCCTTTGAGCAGTGAACTCTAGGCAGTGCAACTAAATGCAAGTGCATTCCCCATTTTTAAATCTTCATTTGAGTATAATCATATCAATTGTGGATTGGCCATCCACTATGGTTTTTCCCCTAAAAGCAATTCATCTTAGTTTTAGGTGAATGCTTTTTTAGTCTCCCTAAGTTGCACTTAAGGGAGGGTGTTGGTGTAATTAATTATTTAATTACACTTTGTTAAGTTTACTTAGGTAATAATTAGTTTACTTAATTAATAAGTAAGCTTTATTTAGTTGATTTGTTTTTAGGTCATGTATACATTTCTTTTATAAAACAATTCATGTCATGTAATTTCTCAATTTCCTGAATAATATCAATTTGCACATCTTCATGCAAAGCTCTGCTTTTTTATTATTTTTCTCTTTTGGAAGGATATTTTGGTTTTCATGTTTGATCCTAGTTGCTAACATGGTATCAGAGCCTTGACATGCAACCCCTTCTTAGATTTTAGAGAAAATCATTGCAGAGCACGCTTGTGGTTCCTCGAGGGTTTCATGCCTTGAGTTCATTTATGCAGTGTTTTGGATCAGATCGGGCATTGCCACTAGATTCAGAGCACTGGAAAAAGTCAGTATTGGCTTTTATTTTTCTGATTTTGGTCATCGTTGAAGAGATCTGTGAGGGTTTCAAGCTCAGTGATTTTTTGCAATCTCTAGGGGTAGCCAAATTTTCAAAGAATTTTGGGCACAAACGAAGGTCACCATTGTGTTCACAGTGGCCAAAAACCCTAAGAACAACTATCATTTCTTCGATTTTGGAGCAGTTGGTTTCTAAGGCAAAAAAAATTTGCCAGGGAGGCTGTACGGCCTCCCCAACACGCATTATGAGGCACGCAAATTAAAAAAATATCAAAAAATGCATTTTTTTTAGTGCCTCCAGTGCACAAGGGGTCCGTTGCCGAGCAACCACCCGATGGCCACTGGGTGGCCACCTAGCAGCCACCGCCACCGGTGGCTCCCCCATTCCGTCGTCGGTCCCAACGCCATCCCCTGAGGGCTTTCTTTAATAGGGCCATAGTCACATTGGGGATTGACGCTATGTGCCCAACTACTTAAGCCCTACACCACTAGTCATATGGATGACTAGGGGCTCCACCCCATCCCCATGCCCACTAGCCCTTAGTTGCGTACAGGACAAGGGGCCCAAATTTGTTTAGCCCTCTAGGCGCCTGCAGGCCTTATTGGCCTTCCTAGAGAAACTTTCACTAAAACAAGTGAAACTTTCGCATACGGTGTCATTTTTTTGCAAACGAGATACTGTTGGAAAGCTAATTCTAACACTGATCCAATGGTGAAGGTGGGTTTTCCAGATTTTTCTCCAATTTAATTTTGCAAGTCCTTAAACTCAGATATTGTTGTTTTCACTTCAGAGGGCATATCTTTTGACTCGGTAATCCTTTTTTCACCATTCTCACGGAATTGGAAAGGTGGTTCAGTCCTCTACACAAATATGAGGTCATTTTTTATTAGGGAGGTAGATGTGAACTTTTTCTTGTGCATGCACTTTTTTTTTGTTTTCATGCTTTAGGTTTGCATTTTCTCTTTAGTTTATGCATGTTTAGCATTCTCTCCTTTTACAATTATGGTTTATTGTAATAAATGAACTGATATAAAGTTCCATCAGGGGGGTTTTTGGCATAATAATCTAATTAGAGTGTTGTTTCATTTTGGTCTCATCTTGATTTTGATGACAACTCACAAGGGTTGTATATGGTTTCTTAGATTCTTTTGGCCACATCTTCCTCTTACTTGACACATATCAAATTCACATCAGTTCACACTTCAGATTGAGAGCCTATGGTTATTGATCTGCATTGGGTTACATATCAGGTTGAGGGCCACTAAATTTGTGGTTAATGTTCTAGAATCTTCATGGTACTTGCTCCTATGGATCAGTTTTAGTCACAATTTGGCATCGACATTGAGTTACTCACAACTTCTATATTTTTTCATCATATCATTCCCTCTTATGGGGGGCACCATTTTATCTACTATTGCTTCATAGATTCTAGGGTTGTTCCCATTTGGAGTTTTCAAGTGTTTCATGGCATCAGGTCTACTATTGCTTTTTCATGATTCCTTGAGTCAATCAATGACTCTCATCTAGTTTCAGTAGTAAATAGAAGTATCTTTCCTTGCTTTTCGGATTCAGGTTCCAGTGTTACTCCATAGTGTTCTTCTAGTGCTTCTTTGTAGTAGGTCATCTCATTGAGGGGGGGTTTGTCCCACTGGGTTTTCTCCTCTTTCTCTTTCTCTTTCTCTTTCTCTTTCTCTTTCTCTTTCATTGCATTTGCACATGGGTACCTGATCAGGACTTGTTGTCGGGACCCATTCATTCTTTCTTGCATTCATCTTAGTTTTAGGTGCATGTTTTTTTAGTCTCCCTAAGTTGCACTCAAGGGAGGGTTTTGGTGTAATTAATTATTTAATTACACTTTATTAAGTTTACTTAGGTTTTACTTAGGTACTAATTAGTTTACTTAATTAATAAGTAAGCTTTATTTAGTTGAGGTTTTTTTAGGTCAACATTAGGGTTATGCAAACATTTCTTTTATAAATAAATTCTTCTCATGTAATTTCTCAATTTCCTGAATAATATCAATTTGCACATCTTCATGCAAAGCTCTGCTTTTTTATTGTTTTTCTCTTGTGAAAGGCCTCTAGCTTGCATGTTTGATCTCGGTTTCTAATAGTTTCCACGTAAAACTATTTGTGTTATGGTGTTTTTTTTGTTTTCATGTTTATGCACTATGGTTGAATGTTACTAATCCTTTGATGCTAAAGGTTAATGAAGTTAATTTTTGGACAACACTGATTCACCCCCCCTCTTATTGTAGCTTGTTTCCAACAATTGGTATCAGAGATAGTTCCTTTGAAAGAATTCTAACCACTTGGGGAGATCTTGAAAGGTGTTCTAATGGATTCAAGTAGTCTTCAGCAACAACTTCTGGTGGCCCTAGACAATCTTGATCAGTGAAAAGCTGAAGTTGAGAAATTGCAAGAAAATCTCTTAGATGCCGAGAAATTCATTGAGTCTCTGAAAGATAAAATCAATGTCTAGAGAGAAGAGAAAGGAACTATGTGATCGGATTAAGAAGAGTGACAGTAAGAGCATTGAAGAAGAACTTATTCAAGCCCTAAAAGAAAAGACAAAAGAATGTGAAAATCTTACCAGAGATAATATAGTTCCAAAGCATGAGATGGAATCTATCATGATGAAGATGACCAAGGAGATTGAAGACAAAAAAAAAAATGAAGAGAACCTAATACAATCCCTAAAGAAAAAAATGGAATTATGCAGCTGATTGGATAATGAGCTGAAATAATCTAAAAACAATGTAGAGGCACTTGAAAAGCATATGGATAATCCCAATAATGAGCTTGATACTACTAATGAGTATAAAGAGAAGTTCAAAGCTAGTTATACTATGCTTGATGAACTAATTAGCAATCAAAGGACTCATGGTGACAAGCAAGGTCTTGGATATGCACAAGGAGAAAGTTTCAGATCTGAGAAAAGAAGATTTAGACAAGGAAACCAAATGAACAAATCTAGAAGGTATCTAGTAAGGAAACCTAATTCTCAAATATTTAATGGATATTGTTTTAGTTGTAATAAATTTGGACACATGGCCGCTCAATGCCAAACTAGAATGAATCAAAATGGTCCATCATTCTTAGGTCAGTGTTTTAATTGTCATAAGATTGGTCATAATTCAAATGAATGCATAAGTATGATGAATCAATTTCATAGAAACATCAGATTCTACACATGCAATAGACTTGTCCATACTGCTAACAAATGTAGATCAAGAGGAAATCAATGGAATAAATGGTCTGGAAAGATAAATTTTGTGTGATACAACTGCAACAAATTTGGTCATATTGCAACACATTGCTAGAACAGAAAAGGTCTACTAAAAAAAAAAGAAAAACATGTAGAAGGATATCAAAGGAAAAGGAAAAGTTACTACAGATGTGGTCAGGAAACAAATGCAAAATAAATGGGTAAAGAAAGAACCCTCTGCTGAAGAAAGTGTGTGAACACCAGAACTTTATTTTGGTAATTCCTCTGGGAATTAGTCTCGGGCATTTGGCCTATGGGGAGTTGTCAAGAAAATCATATAAACCCCTAACCAACAAGTGACACCAGATGTGGATGTGTATAGTAGATGCATAAACGATCAACAAATGTTGTTTTAACTTATTAGAGGAAATAATATGCCATATTGGAGGTCTGTATATGTTTTATCCATCACGGTGTATAGGTATAGAGTAACCAAATGTATTAGGGTTAAAGAATTTATTGTGGCAAAAGGGTTAGGTGTGTAAATGATTAAAGTTCATTTATACACTTCACTTTTCACCTTGCATTTGGAAGAAAAGAAGTCTGGAGAGCTCATAGGCAAACATTAGCGATTTGAGATGAGATTAAAGCATCAGAAGTGTTTCAACATTCAAATTGTGACCCGACGAAAAAGGCATTTTTCAAAAAACTTTGCAAGATTTTGATTTGGGAAAATGAATACTCCTCTGGTAATTGAATTTAAAGATCGACCTCATCCCAAATTTAAGTGGCATCCTTACAAATCCCTTGAGACTAATACTCTAGGAGTATTTTCATCCATCTTGTATGAAGTATTACACATAGAGGACATTAGGGTTTATATCCATGCCAATATTGAAGAACTAGGAAGTTCCCAACTAATGAATTTGTACAATAATCACATCATTGGTGAAGATTATTATGTAAAACCGGAACATAAAATCCTAGAAACAAAGAAATTCACACAGATGGTTAAATTTCATGTGTTTCAAGAGTTAGAATGGGTTAGTTATGTTTTGAGAAGAGCACATGATGAATTTATGTGGCTAACTATTCTGTTCAAAATTACAAAGGAAGCTATCAGTGTAGTAACTGGTCTAAATTCTTCTGGTGGACTACCAATTTTGAAGTCTATGAAAAACCAAATGGTCATTGATGTTATATTCTCTACATATGACAAGAGGGCAATGACTATTGAGAACATCATCGATATAGATGTGAAATTTTCTTCTATGGTCATTGGATACAAAATTTATCATTCTAGTCGAGATAACTTTGTATCCCACACAACAATTTATGTCACATATCAAATGGTGAAGGAAAATGCAGACTATGATCTTTGTGAACTACTAAAAAGTTAGCTAATGGAAAATCTAGAAAATATTAGGAAGGATAAAAAGAACTCTTTCAAATATGGTACCCTAATTTTATGTTTGTTTTGTTATTTCATGAGTGAATTTCTGGGAGTTTGAAAAGTTCTCTGGAAAAAGGACAAACCAATAGCTGAACAAATTAGAGATCTGTTATAGAATGTTATAGACATCAAAGAAAGGAATGCAACTATCTAGGGATACTTCAAAGGTTTTCAGACTATGATGCAAGCAAGGGAAAGGATTCCCACCTCTATTGTATAGAAATACAAGGAATCAATTTGCTTCATGGTGAGTATTGATTAGTGTATGATGGAGGCCGCTAATCCCAGGACAATTTGGATCATGCCTATGGGATATGAAGTCAATGGGAAAGTTATGGATGTTACGCCCAACACATACTGAGCAAACTAGTGGATCTGGTAGAAGAAAGCTTTGGTACATATGAAGAGAAGGACATACAACTGCACAACGAGCTCAGAAAACACATAGTTACTAAAAGAGTCAGAAAAGAGGTTGAAGTTCTTGCAAAAAGTATGGGAGTACTTGCAGAATTGCTAAAAGAAGCTAGACAAAAAAGGCAAGAGGTTGAAGCAGCAAGGTAGGTAGCTAAGGAAGAAACAAAAGGTCAATCACCTAGTCCAATAGCACCATCTACGCAAGCTAGAATAACTAGAAGCTTTGTATCCCATTCAGTCCCTACAACACAATCAATCCCTATGAAAATTGAATCCAAGGGATCCAGTAAAGATGGGAAGAGGAAGAAAGATAAGAGCAAAAGAGTGTATATGGTTGTGTTTGATTTTGAGAAAATAGAGTCTGATGAAGAAGTAAAAGAAATCAGACACCAAGGTAGAAATAATCTCAAAATACAAGCCTTCCGATGGAGATAACCAGGTAAAGAAGAAAGCAAAGACTGCCAAAATAGGTATGCCAACAAAAGTAGTTGAAAGATTTGTGATTAAGGATGGAAACCTCAAACCACTTTGTGGTTGGTATGATTCTTTTGATGAATCTGACAAAACAATTATTGAAGAAGCAACGAAAAAGAACATGAATATTTTAAATAAAGTGTTGATAGAAATAATGCCAAATCTACCAAAAAGTTTATATGACATATTGGAGATGAGGAGAGTTAACACCATAAATGAAGAAGAAAAAATGAGAGAAAGGATCTTAGTAGAGCTATGTCTAGTAATGGAAAAGGATGAGATGAAGGAGTTCCTAAAAAGATCCAATATAGAATTCAAGAGCAAATCAAGGGTAAACAAACTCATGATTGGCCAAACAAATGAAGTCATAAAAGAGACTAAGCAGATTCTCAGAAAGATTTTGCTAAGTGATATAATTGATGTTGTTACTGAGGAGACACATGTTGAAGAAGTTCCCTCTGGTCCAGAAAGGGAAGTAGAAGAAGAAAATTTTGAAAAAATTATATATGATCCTAAAAATGAAAAGACAAATGGTGACATGATTGAGGATACTCAAATTCCTCCTCTAGTAGACAACACAAAAAATCCTATGGAATTTGAAATCTCTAAAATTGCATCAGTTGGGGAAATCAAAATCAATGAAGGAAAATCAGAACCTACAAATTTGGAAGTAATAGCTGAAGAAAAGAAAGATAATGTAAAATTAGTCCTGGTTGAAGCAAGAGACACTACTGAGGCAGTAACAAAATTTTTGGTTGAACAAAAGGAAGAACTGGATCCAGAATTGATTGAAGGTCCTATTGACCTGTCTACTTTAAGCCCAATCCAGAAAATGAAAGTAGCTATGATTGCTCAAGCACAGGTTAGAGAAGAGCTACTAAAGTTACACATTGAAGATAGTGAATTGCTAAATCTTGCATCTAGAGTATTGGATAAGATAATGACATCCTATATGAAAAATCCAACTGGTTCATCTTCCAGTGAATTGAAAATGCTTATCAAATCAGTTGACACTCACTTTGAGTCACTAGAAAAATCATCCATGGTGAAAGTGCAGAATGAATTTGATGTTAAAAGGTTTGATGGATTGAAAAAGATGATTGTCCAAGACAAAATACTTTTAACCACATGTGTAAAGAATGTGCAAAATTCTTTATCAGAAGGTGGTAAGATCTACAAAGCATGTTTTTCTTTTTCATAGTTTATTGAAGAAAATGAGAAAAAGGTAAAAGATCCGGAAAACCAGCTATGTACCATATCTGAAGCATTTAATCCTCTAGCTGGTGGAATTGGAAAGATAGAGAGTGAAGTGATATCCCTACTTGGTAAGATAAAAATCCAGAAGCATGAGAATGACAAAATTGTTGCAAGGACTTGTGAACTCAGAAGCATTATTTGTCCAAAACTTGACATATTGACAAGTACTGTAAATGAAGGAGAGGAATCTATAGCAGTTGCTGATCTGGCCAACCTGGATTCCATGAAGACACAATCTTATTTGATCTGAGGTCATATCAATTTCCTGGGGAGTCTCAAAAGAGTTTGTGACACAAATTTGATTTAGCTGAAGAAATATTTTGCAGACATCTTTCAGCTCATGTAAGTTAAAGTAACATGTTTGCATGACAGTTTTGATAAATTAATCCATTTTTTATATGTTACCCCTACCTTTTCCATTGATGTCAAAGGGGTAGAAGAAGTGTTGTGAAAAATGTTCAATTATTTCAGGGGGAAAATTGTATTTTGAATTTTTGGGTAGCAGTGCAGTCTATCTTCGTATTGGTTCAACACTTAGTCATTTTTCACTAAGTGTTGCCATCAATGCCAAAGGGGGAGATTTTTGGAAAGAGACACTGTGAGTATCACTTGGTGTTGTCATTGATGGCAACCCTAATCAATGATCAGATCTGCACACTATCATTTGATCATACCGACAAGAAGATTGAAGATTCTCAAGGAAGAACAGAGTATCTAGTAACACAATGCTCATTGATCTGTATGAATATTTCATGTTATTATTTTCTATTGCGCATCCTAGGGAATGTTTGTTGGATTATTATCTATGTTACTATTGAAGCGCAATGGCTTGTATCAAACTCAAATTCAAGGTGGGAATTCAATTCCTCCTTCCACAACCCTTACCTCTATTCCTACATACACTAGTACTCATGTTACCACAACTATTCCACCTACTAGCAATGTCAACACTTCCTTAGGTATTTCCATTGTGGATGCTTCTAGCTTTGAGAATTCAAATATCATATCTCCTCAACCATACCCTCACAAATCTATGATTCACTTGCCTTCTGTAAACATACGCCACTCAACATTATTCCCCTACATCTCATAATACCAATAATGATGCCATGGTTAACATACTTTTGGGTAAAAGCACAAACCCGTGTCACACTTTATAAAGGAATCGACCAACATCAAGAAAAAATCTGAACTTCAACGACATAAAATTGGTCTTTATGTTTTGAATTTCAAAATGGTGTAAACTAATGAAATGTAGAAATTTGGATGAATTTTATTCTGGTAATTTTTTAAAAACTTGTTTTCATTATGTTTTTATCAATTTAAGGACATATTTTAGAATGCTGAAAATTTGAAAATATCATGACTTCATGGGCCATCAAGAAACAAATTGAAAAAAAAATCATTTCTCCCTAATTTGTTTCTCCAAATATGTAACTTCAATATCTTGTGCAATGAAAGAAAAAAACCGAATTTTGATGTAGATTTTTCTCGTAATATTTTTTTAAAGTAGAACTTGTTAGAATTTGATAGTTTTCATGGGCTGTCAACTATTTTCAATTTTTTAAATTATTTTCAAAAAATAAATTATACCCTTTTGAAGAAGACTATCTCCTCTTTCGCCCCATATAATTTAAAAAAAATTATAATACATTTTACTATATTTTAAAAAATTTCTAATCAACCCCTTTTTTAATTTTAACAACCTACTTGTAGTATTTAAAAAATATATATTTTAAAACTAATCAAATTATGAAAAAAATTATATATTTGGATTCACCACTCCAAGATCTACGAAAGGGTTTTTTTCCTTTTTTTTTTTTAAACATCATTATGACTAAAGAAATACTTAGTTAAAGTTGAAGGTTTTAGAAAATTCTGAAAAAAGCCGAGTTGGTTGCAAATTAGGATGCCAACTAGATAGTTTCAGCCAAAAGGGTTTCGGCCGAAACTATTTCGATAGAAACCTAGCGCATACAATAGGCCAATTTAAAAGCCAATTTCAAAGGTGCAAAGGGAAATTTTATTTTTTTTTGTTTTGTTCGAAACCTATTCAACTGAAACCTTGTGTGCCACGTATACGCCACATGGTTTTGGTTGAAACCTATTCTGCTGAAACTCTTTTAGCCAAAAATAGTTCACTGAGAACTATTTATTTGGCCGAAAGTGTGACACAGATTTGTTCTTTTACCCTTTTACAAAACATGTCATCCCTTAAATAACAAATCAATGCCCTAAATCAAATCAATAATGGCCAACCTTCACAATACATAAATAAAATTCGTTATCTTTGGAGATGTTGAGAACATAAATGCCACATGGTATAGAGGTTCCTAGGTTTGAGAAATATGGTGGGAAAGGTGATATTTTGAGCTATGTTTTTGCTTACACCACCCTATGTAGTTACTTAATTTTTGAAGATAATTTTTTTCTAAGCTATCCACTAGATCTTTGAAAGATGTTTCTTTAGAGTGGATTTTATCCTTATCAAATAATTCAATTGGTTCATTCAATGAACTTATTGATGAATTTGACAACCACTTCCAAATTCACATGCGTCCTTAGATGACTTTAACTGACTTGATGACATGTAAACAAAAGGATGATGAAAAGGTCACTGATTTAAGGCATGATATCAAATACTTTATTCACAAATAAACATTAAAATTCTTGATGTTGACCTTCAAAGAATGTTTATTTCCAATTTGAAATATATTATCCAAACTAAGCTTGAGATGTTGATTTTTCCTTCCTTCACATAGTTGTGTACAACCCTTCATGATTACCAGAATTTAGTTAGTAGTCGTGAAGTGAAAAATCCCTCTAACTATCCTGAAAGTTTTGAATCTACACCTCAAACCAACTACCAACCTTTCAAGAAAAAAAGGGCTTCCTTCAACTTAATCCCCCTCACTCCAATCAAAATTCTAAAATGGAAGTTGCTATTATAAATATGACAAAACTATATGCCTTTGTGGATAGAAATAGACAATTCACACCTCTACCCAATACCCTTCATAATAGCATGTTGTAGCTCTTAGAGAAGAATTTGATCTCCTTTCCTCTTGTTAGAGATCCTAATCCTACTAAGCCTTTACCTGCCAACTATAGACCAAATGCATATTGCCATTTACATTGAAAAAATGGACATGATACAAAACATTGCAAGCATATTAAACATCTTATCCAAGACTCATTGATTCTAATCATGTCCTAATTCAAGGTGTTAATGATCAAGGTAATAAATTTATAGCCCCTCCTAATCAAAATTTACAAAAAATTACCAATCCTATACCTAATTATAATACATCCTTTGTCAAATCCAGTGAAACAAAGAATGATGTGATAAATTTTGATGTATTAATAGTAAAATTATCCATTTTCCTTACTTGATTTGGGAATAATTGTCATTGAATTAACCTAATTTTTTGTAGGTTTAATTTTTTAATGTGTTGTAACACATTCACATTGATCTTGGGCCCCCTTTTAATAAAATGAAGTTAATTTGTATCCTATTTATGGTGTTGTAAAGTGTTGTAACACACTTTCACACTTATCTAGGGCCCTCTTACTTAATTATGGTTAATTAGAGTTAATTAGCCCCTTTAATTCAAATTTAAGCCTTCTTTATGACACCTCTTGAGGATCTATCCCAACATCCATAATTAAAATTACATAATATTTAATGGGGAAAAATAAAGGTCCTAGAAATTGGTGCTAGAAACCCATTCACCCTAGGTGGGGAATGGGTCCTCCATCTATAGGACCCCCGTTTATCAACATATTTCACATGGGTTTTTAGTGACCATTCATTCCCTGAAGGAAAGGTCCTAGAAAAAAGTGCTAGGATCCATTTTCCCTAGGTGGCGAATGGGTCCTTCCTTAATGAGGACCCCTTTTTGAATTTCATTCTAGTAGGAATTGAATAATGTTTGTTTCCAAATCTGATGTTTACTTAAATTGTTTGAATTTGGGGTTGATTTCCAAATTTAGTATAAATATGGGGTTAATTCACATAGTTTCATCCTAGAGTTCCAATTATTCATGCATGGTAGCAAGTTTGAGTCATCATGTCAAGGGTTTAATGCATTCATACATGTTGTTGAGCTAATATTGTCAATGTAGCATTGAAGATCCATCTTGCAAGAATTGTTTCACATCATATTTGAGATCAAGATCTACATTCTTCATGGCCACTTCATGTTAGTTTGCAAATTTACATTCCAAGATATCATCCAATGTATCAATATTTCATGATTCATGCTTCAATTTAAATATATCATCATTTGGTTTAATTACCTAAAAGCAGTTTGACCAAGAAAAACCCCTGTTCACTAAAAATCAACAAGTTTTTCTTCCCTTGAAAGTGTATTTGTAGATATACAAGTTGAAGATCAAGTTGGGAAGAGATTTGAAGCAAAAATGTTAAAGTTGTCAAATTGCAAGATTCTTATTTATAGTGCAAGAACAAAGAAAGGAGACTACATAATTTGTTACAAGATTTCAAGAGCTAAAGATCTAGGGACAAGATAGAGAGTGCAGAAATCAAGGAACATAACCCAAAATTCAGTTTTTTGAAACCTTAAAAGGACCCATTCAACACTATAGGTGAATGAGTCCTCAATAGGGCTAGAAGCAGTGAACACCTGGGATCTAGGAGTGTTGACTAAGAGGAATAAAACCTAGAAGTCAATTTCTAGAACCCTAACATAGAATCCTTGATCACTAAAGGTGAATGAGTCTTTGGTGCCCTAAAAACGAGCCTCTTGCAACAAGCTACACATTATTTTAAGCTCTCAAAACTCCCCTTATAGTTTCTATAATAGTTAGGGTTAGTTTATTATTTTTATTTGCATATTTTGGCCCTCATAATTGAATGTTTCATAGTGAAGATTAGCAGCTCATCATCTTGATCAATTCACCTTGATGAACCCTATTTTTCTAAGTTTCATTTTGGTGAGCCCAAATTTTGAACATAAGAACTTCTAATTTAGAGTGTATTTAAGCCCTAGATCTTTGTTTTTCAATAGTTTGAATTATATTTGCACTAGATGCATTACATTTAGTGTTTTTTAAAATTGCATTATTTTGCATTGCATATAGGAGTTTACATTTTCATTCTTGCATTGTTCAAATCTAAAAAACTCAAAAAAAATGTATTAATTTTTGCAGTGTTTGCATATTAGTGTATTTTTCCTCATTCATATTCAAAGATTGGGTTAAAATTTCATTTGAAAAGGTATCATATATTTCATCATTTATGTTTCATTTCACTTACATTAGGTCATCAAATTCTACATTTTTTTGTCGCAAGGGTTACAGTTTAAAACCTTGATCTAGGACCCATTCACCCCTATTGGCGAATGAGTCCCTGATCAGGCTCGATCTAAAATTTCTAGCATTTGAAACTCACTGAAAAAGACTTAGAAATCAGAAAAAACATTCCAAAAATCCTTATCTAGGACCAATTCATCCTTACTAGTGAATGAGTCCTTGATAGGTCCCAATCTACAATTTGTAGGATATGAAATATCTATTTTAGGCTCTAGTTTGCTATTGTTACATTTTTGGTTTAGTTTTTTGGTTTTCTATTTCATTAAATTCATTGAATCTAGCTTGATTGGATTCATTTAGTGCATTTCTAAAATTCAAAATGACATTTACAATGTCATTTTTAGTCTATTGCATAAGAAAATTACCTTGTTTCAAGTTAATAAATCTAAAAATATGTGCAAAATTTAAATTTTGCATTGTTTCATACATAATTTTTCTATTCATGAAGCTTTGCATGAGTTTGATAAAGTTACTTTTCAATTTTTTGTATACATTTTTTACATTCTTGAACCATGGCATAAGATGGATAAAATTACTTTTCATTCTTGAGAACCCAATGTTGGTATTTTACCTTCCTAAGCATGCTAAGAAAAAATTTCATCCCTCCTACATGTGACAATGCTTTAGTGAAAAGGGATGTAAGAATAGGAAATGATGACAACCATAATTTTTATTCTCCTGATACCTCTCTTATTAGTAACAAAGGTATCTTGGTGAAATAAGGTACAATCATTGAGAATCATGAAATTCTTAGTAGTCCCTCTCCTTCTCTCGCTTGGACAGATATTATGAGACAAGAAGATGAGATCAGTAACACATTTATTAATATCACTTTACCTAGGGAGAATGCTTTAGTGAAAGAAGGTATGTTGAGAGATCCAATGATTGAGATTTATAGTATTATTTCTCTCCTTCCTAATGTCCCTAATATTTGGAAAGATCTATTCGAACAAAAGGATGCAATCATTGGTAAGCATAAAAATCATAGTTGTCCTTATCTAGATGCCTCCCCTATTTGTGATGAATATACTTTACAAAATACAATCATAGAATGTGATCAACCTCATAAAAGCTCTCCTACCAGGGTAAAAGTTATGGTACAAGAAAATGAGACCTTAGAGAGAAAGAATGAAATCATAGACAATCATAACAATCAAATTTTACCTTCTCCTAATATCTCCAAAGAAGATATTTTGATAGAAAATCCAACCAATGAGAGTCATGGGAATCTTAGTTGCCTCTCTTTCCCTAAGGAAAACATTACTGATAAACAAGAAAATAAAATGATTGATGTCTCCCTTACTTGTGATGAAGTCACTTTACAAGAACCAAACAATGACTTTCATGAACATCTAGTTTGTAGTTCTCCTAAAAACTCTCCTCCTAGGGAGGATACCATGATGCAACAAAATGACAAGAATATTAATGTGGCTTTCTTAGGTGAAGATGATGAGTGTTGATGGGTGTTTTTGCACACCTTCTCAACATAGGTAATGCATAGGTGCATCACCTCTCTTGAAAGGAAATCTCCAACAATCTTTTTTTGGAAATTACCCCAAGGTCTCTCGGGTGTCAGGTCATGACTTGCATGGAATATCTTGTTAGTGTAATTATTATTAATTACACTTGCATAACCTTACTTAGGTTTTTCTTAGCTAATAATTAGTTTAATTAATTAATAAGTAAGCTTTATTTAGTTGAGTTATTTTTAGGTCAACATTAGGCTTGCATACTTTGCTTTTATAAAGCAATTCTCTCATCGTAATCTTTGAATTCCTGAATAATATCAATTTGCAAATTACATGCAAAGCTCTATTTTTTTGATGTTTTCTCTTTTGTGGAAGGTGTTTAGGTTTGCATGTCTGATCTACGGTTTCTAACATGGTATCAGAGCCTTGACATGCAGCCCCTTCTCAAATTATGGAGAAATTCATTGCAGAGTTTGTTCGGGGTTCCTCGAGGGTATCATGCTTTGAGTTTATTTATGCAACGTCTTGGATTAGATTGGGCTTCATCATTGGATTCAGAGCACTAGAAAAAGTGAGGTTTGGCTTTCATTTTGCAGATTTTGGTCATGATTTTCCAGATCTATGAGGGTTTCATGTTTGCTGATTTTTTGGAAACTCTGGGGGAAGCCATACAACCTCCCTTGCATGCTTCCCGAGGCACAATTTTTGAAAAAAAGGAAAAAAAATCGCAAACGCCCATTTATCTTTGTGCCTCCAGTTATGCACAAATCCGCCGCTGGGCGAACATCAGCCCGAGCTCAGCCCCCACGGGCACTGTCTGCAGTCTGCAGGTCCTATGGGGGACCAAGCCCGTCGCGCCTAGCCCCCGACCGAACATCCAGCCCCTAGCCCACTCCACGTGGTCATATGGCGACCAAGGGCTCCGAACGGATTTTTTTTTTGTAGGAGGCCAATCTTTTGCGGCGACGGCTAGATGGCCGTCAATTTTAGGCTTGTGAACCGCTGACGTCAATGACCGTATGGTACCTCTTTTGCCCCCTCCTAACCCTAGTTTTCCCTAAAAGAGCAATTGTTTTCTTTTTGGCATAACTTGGGCATACGGTATCAAAATCGAGCAAACGAGATATCGCCAAAAAGCTAATTCCGAGCACTATCCTATGGTGTAGTTTATTTTATAGTACTTTTTTGTTATACTATATTTATTACTATTTGAAGTCAGATGTATATTTTATGCTTCCGAGCTCATAACTTTTTGCCACGATCTCTGATTTTCGCTATCTTTGTGGCATTGGAAAGGTATTGAGGAGCTCCACGTTGCTATCCATGCACTTTTTTTGTATCTGTCCTAGGTTGATCGCTTAGTCCAGATTTGGACCGATGGGTTGTTTGGAGATTACTTGTATGTTTTGGCAATTGAGAGGGTGCAACTTGCATCTTTGCACTTCATTTTCAGTAATACATCATTCAATAATCAACTGTTGCTTTATGGAATCCAGGGTTGTTCCAGTTTGGAGTGTTCGAGTGTTCCATGGCATTGGGTCTATTGTTGCATCATTATGATTTTGATATGGTTTCTTGTAGACAAAATTTTATTTTCTTGCTTGCCAAATTGCAGTTCCAGTGTTACTCTATAGTGTTCTTCTCGTGCTTCTTTGCAGCAATTATCTCATTGTAGGGGGGTTTTCCCACTGGGTTTTCCTTCTATACCTCATTATTGCATTTGTACATGGGTACCTAAGCAGGCCTTGTTGTTGAGACCCATTCATGCTTTCTTGCATTCATCTTACTTTTAGGTTCATGCTTATTTAGTCTCCCTAAGTTGCACTTATGGGGGGTGTTAGTGTAATTAATATTTAATTACACTTGCATAGCTTTACTTAGGTTTTTCTTAGGTAATAATTAGTTTACTTAATTAATAAGTAAGCTTTATTTAGTTGAGCTATTTTTAGGTCAACATTAGGGTTGCATACTTTTCCTTTATAATGAAATTCTCTCATTGTAATATTTGAATTCCTAAATAATATCAATTTGCACATTGCATGCAAAGCTCTACTTTTTTTATGTTTTCTCTTCTGTGGAAGGTGTTTAGGTTTGCATGTTTGATCTAGGGTTTCTAAAATGGTATCAGAGCCTTGACATGCAGCCCCTTCTCAAATTTCTGGAGAAATTCATTACAGAGTTCATTCTGGGTTCCTCGAGGGTATCATGCCTTGAGTTTATTTATGCAATGTCTTGGATCAGACTGGGCTTTATCATTGGATTTAGAGCACTAGAAAAAGTGAGGTTTGGCTTTCATTTTGCAGATTTTGGTCATGATTTGCCAGATCTATGAGGGTTTCATGTGTGTTGATTTTTGGAAACTCTGGGGGAAGCCTATTTTTCAGAGCATCTTGGAGCAAAACAGACACTACCATCACGTTCGCGGCACCCCAAAACCCTACGATCACCCTTCATTTTGTCGATTTTGACGAAGTTGATCCGAAAGGCAAAAAATTTTTGCTAGGGAAGCCGTAAGGCGTCCCTGGCATGCTTCCCGAGGCACGGTTTTCAAAAAAAAATGGAAAAAAATTGCAAACGCCCATTTGTCTTTGCGCCTCCAATTATGCAAAACTCCGCCATCGGGCAGCCACCGGCCCGAGCTCAGCCCCTGCGGGCACTGTCTGCAGTCCGTAGGTCCTATGGGGGACCAGGCCCCTCGCGCCCAGCCCCTGACTGAACATCCAGCCCCCAACCCACTCCGCACGGTCATATGGCGACCAAGGGCTCCGACCGAATTTTTTTTTTGCAGGAGGCCGATTTTTTGCGGCGACAGCCAGATGGCCGTCAATTTTAGGCTTGTGAACCGCTGACATCAGTGACCGTATGGTACCTCTTTTTCCCCCTCCTAACCCTAGTTTTTCCTAAAAGAGCAATTTTTTTCTTTTTGGCATAACTTGGGCATATGGTATCGAAATCGGGCAAACGAGATCTAACCAGAAAGATAGTTCCGAGCACTATCCTGTGCTACAGTTTATTTTATAGTATTTTCCTATTTTATTGCATTTATTACTGTTTGAAGTCAGATGTATATTTTATGCTTTCGAGCTCATAACTTTTTGCCATGATCTCTGATTTTCGCTATCTTTGCGGCGTTGGAAAGGTATTGAGGAGCTCCACATTGCTATCCATGCACTTTTTTTGTATCTGTCCCAGGTTGATCACTTATTCCAGATTTGGCCCGATGGTTTGTTTGGAGATTACTTGGATGTTTTGGCAAAAGAGAGGGTGCAACTTGCATCTTTGCACTTCATTTTCAGTAATACATCATTCAATAATCAACTGTTGCTTTATGGATTCCAGGGTTGTTCCAGTTTGGAGTGTTCGAGTTTTTCGTGGCATTGGGTCTGTTGTTGCATCTTTATGATTCTGATATGGTTTCTTGTAGACATAAGTTTATTTCCTTGCTTGCCAGATTGCGGTTCCAGTGTTACTCTACAATGTTCTTCTTGTGCTTCTTTGCAATAGTTATCTCATTGTAGGGGGTTTTCCCACTAGGTTTTCCTTCTCTACCTCATTATTGCATTTTTACATGGGTACCTGATCAGGCCTTGTTGTCGGGACCCATTCATGCTTTCTTGCATTCATCTTACTTTTAGGTTCATGCTTATTTAGTCTCCCTAAGTTGCACTTATGGGGGGGTGTTAGTGTAATTAATATTTAATTACACTTGCATAACTTTACTTAGCTTTTGCTTAGGTAATAATTAGTTTACTTAATTAATAAGTAAGCTTTATTTAGTTGAGCTATTTTTAGGTCAACATTAGGGTTGCATACTTTTCTTTTATAAAGCAATTCTCTCATTGTAATCTTTAAATTCCTAAATAATATCAATTTGCACATTACGTGCAAAACTCTACTTTTTTTATGTTTTCTCTTATGTGGAAGGTGTTTAGGTTTGCATGTTTGATCTAGAGTTTCTAACATGGTATCAAAGCCTTGACATGCAACCCCTTCTCAAATTCTGGAGAAATTCATTGCAAAGTTTGTTCGGGGTTCCTCGAGGGTATCATGCCTTGATTTTATTTATGCAACATCTTGGATTAGATTGGGCTTCATCATTGGATTCAGAGTGCTAGAAAAAGTTAGGTTTGGCTTTCATTTTATAGATTTTGGTCATGATTTTCTAGATCTGTGAGGGTTTCATGTTTGTTGATTTTTTGGAAACTCTGGGGGAAGCCTATTTTTTGGAGCATCTTGGCTCAAAATAGACACTGCCATTGTGCTTGCAACACCCCAAAACCCTACGATCACCCTTCATTTTTTTTCAATTTTGACGAAGTTGATCCGGAAGGAAAACAAATTTTGCTAAGGAAGTCGTAAGGCCTCCCTGGCACGCTTCCCGAAACACGATTTTTGAAAAAAAAATGGAAAAAAATTGCAAACGCCCATTTGTCTTTGCGCCTCCAGTTATGCACAAATCCGCCATCGAGTGGCCACCGGCCCGAGCTCAGCCCCCGCGGATACTATCTACAGTCTGTAGGTCCTATGGGGGACCAGGCCCCTCGCGCCCAGCACCCGACCGGACATCCAGCCACCAACCCACTCCGTGCGGTCATATGGCGACCAAGGGCTCCGACCGAATTTTTTTTTGCAGGAGTTCAATTTTTTGCGACGATGACCAGATGGCTGTCAATTTTAGGCTTGTGAACTGCTGACGTCAGCGACCGTACGGTACCTCTTTTGCCCCCTCCTAACCCTAGTTTTCCCTAAAAGAGCAATTGTTTTCTTTTTGGCATAACTTGGGCATACGGTATCGAAATCAGGCAAACGAGATATAACCAGAAAGATAGTTCCGAGCACTATCTTGTGGTGTAGTTTATTTTACAATATTTTCCTATTTTACTACATTTATTACTGTTTGAAGTCAGATGTATATTTTATGCTTCCGAGCTCATAAATTTTTGCCACGATCTCTGATTTTCACTATCTTTGCGATGTTGGAAAGGTATTGAGGAGCTCCACATTGCTACCCATGCACTTTTTCTGTATCTATCCTAGGTTGATTTCTTAGTCTAGATTTGGCTTGATGGGTTGTTTGGAGATTACTTGGATGTTTTGGCAATTGAGAGGGTGCAACTTGCATCTTTGCACTTCGTTTTCAGTAATACATCATTCAATAATCAACTGTTGCTTTATGGATTCCAGGGTTGTATGGATTCTAGGGTTATTCCAATTTGGAGTGTTCGAGTGTTCCATGGCATTGGGTCTGTTGTTGCATCATTATGATTCTGATATGGTTTCTCGTAGACAGAAGTTTATTTCCTTGTTTGCGAGATTGCGGTTCCAATGTTACTCTACAGTGTTCTTCCCGTGCTTCTTTGCAATAGTTATCTCATTGTAGGGGGGTTTTCCTTCTCTACCTCATTATTGCATTTGTACATGGGTACCTGATCAGGCCTTGTTGCCGGGACCCATTCATGCTTTCTTGCATTCATCTTAGTTTTAGGTTCATGCTTATTTAGTCTCCCTAAGTTGCACTTATGGGGGTGTGTTAGTGTAATTAATATTTAATTACACTTGCATAACTTTACTTAGGTTTTGCTTAGGTAATAATTAGTTTACTTAATTAATAAGTAAGCTTTATTTAGTTGAGTTATTTTTAGGTCAACATTAGGGTTGCATACTTTGCTTTTATAAAGCAATTCTCTCATTGTAATCTTTGAATTCCTAAATAATATCAATTTGCACATTACATGCAAAGCTCTGCTTTTTTGATGTTTTCTCTTCTGTGGAAGGTGTTTAGGTTTGCATGTCTGATCTAGAGTTTCTAACATGGTAGTAGAGCCTTGACATGTAGCCCCTTCTCAAATTCTAGAGAAATTCATTGCAAAGTTCGTTCGGGGTTTCTCGAGGGTATCATGCCTTGAGTTTATTTATGCAATGTCTTGGATCAGATTGGGCTTCATCATTGGATTCAGAGCACTAGAAAAAGTGAGGTTTGGCTTTAATTTTGTAGATTTTGGTCATGATTTGCCAGATCTGTGAGGGTTTCATGTTTGCTGATTTTTTGGAAACTCTAGGGGAAGCCTATTTTTTGAAGCATCTTGGAGCAAAACGAACACTGCCATCATCTTTGCAGCACCCCAAAACCCTAAGATCACCCTTCGTTTTGTCAATTTTGAAGAAGTTGATCCGAAAGGCAATGTTTTTTTGCCAGGGAGGCCGTACGACCTCCCTGGCACGCTTCCCGAGGCACAATTTTTGAAAAAAATGGAAAAAAATCACAAACACCCATTTGTCTTTGCACCTCCAGTTATGCACAAATCCACCGCCGGGCAGCCACTGGCCCGAGCTCAGCCCCTGCGGGCACTGTCTACAGTCTGCAGGTCCTATGGGTGACTAGGCCCCTCGCGCCCAGCGCCCGACCGGACATCCAGCCCCAAACCCACTCCGCACGGTCATATGGCGACCAAGGGCTCCGACCGAATTTGTTTTTTGTAGGAGGCCAATTTTTTGCGGGGACGATGAGATGGCCGTCAATTTTAGGCTTGTGAACCGCTGACGTCAGCGACCATACGGTACCTCTTTTGCCCCCTCCTAACCCTAGTTTTCCCTAAAAGAGCAATTGTTTTCTTTTTGGCATAACTTGGGCATACGGTATCGAAATCGAGCAAACGAGATATCGCCAAAAAGATAGTTCTGAGCACTATCCTATGGTGCAATTTATTTTATAGTATTTTCTTTTTTTACTGAATTTATTACTGTTTGAAGTCAGATGTATATTTTATGCTTCCGAGCTCATAACTTTTTGCCACGATCTCCGATTTTGGCTATCTTTGCGGCATTTGAAAGGTATTGAGGAGTTCCACGTTGTTGTCATGCACTTTTTCTGTATCTATCCTAGGTTGATCGCTTAGTCCATATTTGGCCTGATGGGTTGTTTGGAGATTACTTGGATGTTTTGGCAATTGAGAGGGTGCAACTTACATATTTGCACTTCGTTTTCAGTAATACATCATTCAATAATCGACTATTGCTTTATGGATTCCAGGGTTGTTCCAGTTTGGAGTGTTCAAGTGTTCCATGGCATTGGGTCTATTGTTGCATCATTATGATTTTGATATGGTTTCTTGTAGACATAAGTTTATTTCCTTGCTTGCCAGATTGTGGTTCTAGTGTTACTCTACAGTGTTCTTCTCGTGCTTCTTTGTAGCAGTTATCTCATTGTAGGGGGTTTTTCCCACTGGGTTTTCCTTATCTACCTTATTATTGCATTTGTACATGGGTACCTGATCAGGCCTTGTTGTCAGGACCCATTCATGCTTTCTTGCATTCATCTTAGTTTTAGGTTCATGCTTATTTAGTCTCCCTAAGTTGCACTTATGGGGGGGTGTTAGTGTAATTAATATTCAATTACACTTGCATAACTTTACTTAGGTTTTGCTTAGGTAATAATTATTTTACTTAATTAATAAGTAAGCTTTATTTAGTTGAGCTATTTTTTGGTCAACATTAGGGTTGCATACTTTTCTTTTATAAAGCAATTCTCTCATTGTAATCTTTGAATTCCTAAATAATATCAATTTGCAGATTATATGCAAAGCTCTTCTTTTTTGATGTTTTCTCTTATGTGGAAGGTGTTTAGGTTTGCATGTCTGATCGAGGGTTTCTAACATATCTCAATTGATGTTTGATGTGATATTGCTGGTAATCAAAGGGTAGACTTACGAAATCTAGGATGGAATAAAGTTGATTCTTTAGATGAAGTTCTTGAAGTGGGAAATTGGTGTGCAGTTTGTTGTAGGTTTGTACAATGATCTTGAACTCCTATTTTGACTTTAGATTTGGCTTTATAATTTGCAATGAACCTTAGCATAGGTTACTTACAAAAAAGGAAAAATGGAAAGGAAGAGAAGAGGTTCCTAGACCTCAAACTACGAACTGAAATTGATCATGGAGGTCTCTACTATGGATAGATTCCTTAAAACAAAATTTCACTTAACCAAAAATTTCACAATATCATGAAATTTGTGCTATCTTCTAAGGATTGCAAATATTTTATCATTCATTCACCATGTACATGCATGAACAAAGATAAAAGGCGTGAGGAATATTTTAATTTAAATCCAAACTAACTTTACACAATGATGCAGAGCAAGGGATTCACAACTCAACATGCCATTCACTTGACAACTTTCATAAAATTATTCATCTCAAACAATGATTAAGTGCATTCTAGATCACATTGAAAACATTGTCATGGCAACCCACAATTCAATGCACTGAACTACCATTTATAAATTCCACAAAACAAATCATAAAGCCAATCAATTCGGTGAGATTGAAGATAACATAATTATAGACTTCCTTTCAATTTTTATGAAGATCCAATGGTGGAAAATAAAGTTATTATATTTTTCCCAAAACTGAAAACCATAGATAGTGTTCAAACCTGCCCTCACCAAAATGCTCATAAATTATTCAGATCTTACTGAAATTTGATGAGACTTGAAGAAAATGAAACTATATTCACATATCTAACATTTCAAAAAATTCTTAGGTTTTTATTTTGTCTTTACAATACGTACCATTCTCTGCAATAGCCTGATGAAACTAGATTCACATATCTAACATTTCCAAATATTCTTAGGTCTTTATTTTATCTTTGCAATACGTACCATTCTTTGCAATAGCCTGCAAAGTTTAGAGAAACCAATCCCATAGGGTTTTCAATGGTAAAATGATCACAACTTTTTCCAAACTCAATACAAAAACACCAAACCAATTTCAAATGAAATCTAGTTCATCCTTCTATCAATAAAAACCAATTTAAAGTCTATAAAACTTCATACAAATCCGTACCATGTAAAATAATAGGGCAGAACATTGGAAATTGCAGAAACATTCATGCCTTCCTTCATAAATTCTTGTTCCAAACTATCTTCCCCACCCCCATTCGACTTGGAGGACCATTTTTATTCTTGTACAATAAAGTTATGCTCCAACCAACCTACAACTACCATTTAACAACTTTTAACAAACTTTTAAAAAGTTGTCATTTAACAAGAAAAGTTGTTATGACAACATTTGACAACTTTTGACAATGTTTTCATTTTTTCAACTAAATGACACCAAACCTTCATCAATGACTTCAAACATATATAAAATGGCTCATTCAACCTTATTACAAGATTAAAACACCTAATTGAATTAATTCATACAATATAGCCTCATGGAGGCTTGAAAGCAAACAGGTGCTCTTGCACCACACAACCATCTACCAATAGAAAACAACCAAAAGTATGGACTAGGAAGGCATCTACACAATAGAAATATTCATAACCATAGAAAAACATTACTAAATCTATCAAATAAAATTGAAAGTAACTGAAAAAACAAAGCAAATCTGACTAAATCAGCTAACTATTGGAGATGAATCATAAAACATGCAAAGAAAATCAGAAATACACCAAGGTCAATGTATTTCTATTATAATTTTAGTAGCATGTCATTACAACAACTCAAGTCTCTTTGAAAATGAGAGGAGACCCCCTATTTATAGTGTCCAAAAAGTAGGATGAATGGCCAAGATTTATTTAGATTGTGTGGCCAAGATTCACTACAAACTAGGGTTCCACCTACCCCCACAATATATTACATTTTAAAATACATTTTTGTCCTTATCCCTATTTTGTCTTCTAGTGGCAGCACTATAGAATTTTGTCTTTTTTCTGATTGCCTTTGCTGCATCTATTCTATAAGGAATTCTTCACCAATAATAGGGTTGCCTTCCAAATTCTTCAAAGCAGCATACTCCATGAATTTTAGAATCGACGACTGTAGTTTATTGACTTCCAAAATCTTAGATCGTAGCACTTGGTAGCTCCATTATTTGGATCCGTCGGAGAGCTTTTCCCAGTATTCATCATACTTAGTAGTGTGGTCTCTGAACAACTCTAACTGGGTGAAGGCTCAAGTAGCAAAACTCATGAAATCAGTGGTAATCTCTCTCGATATCCCATCCTCCATCTTCTTCTAGAAATGAGGCTCTATTTTATGAGGATCAATCTATGTGACAGGAATATCAAATTTCATCATTAGCTTTAGGTACTGAAGTTAATTTTCTCTAACTTCCTTGGCCCACTCAATATTTGGATCTACCTTGTCAAGCACCTACTCCAGCCTTTCCTTTTGGTTCTTGAAATCCCACTTTCATGCATCCATCAACCAATGATCATCCTTCTTGAATGCAAGTTCTTTTTCCCAAGTCGTGCTTGGAAGTTTGAGGATTGCCTCAATCTTTGGGCAAGTAGACCCATATATCCTTGGAAAGTCCATACAAAACTTCCTTGTTCCCTCAAGAGACTTATGTTAATCTAGGAACTTTTTTGTTGTCCTAATAGCACAACTGATTCCCATGTTTCCAGTATACAAGACATGTTAGAACCAGTCCTCTATGGTTTTATCTAAGTTATTTCTTCTTTCAAGCTTGTCTATTTTCTCTTTGGATAGTAATTGTGGTGGGGTCAAAGATGTCATAGGTTGTTCTTCTATTGATGACCATTGTTGGATGTAGGCTATTAGATCAACCAATTGTACCTTGAGTTCTTCCTTTGAGATCTTATCTTGTATCAGATGTACCACCGTGGCGATGGACTTCTGAAGGTGATCTACTTTATGTTCTCTGGTGGCCATCCCCAAGTAGATGGTGAAGAAATTGTAGCTTACTCCTTGTTCTCCCACCACTGGCATGGCTACTTGCACTATTCTGGATCCAGAGGCATCTATTGTCACCTTTGATCTAATTTTAGGCTTCTTCTCATTTTTGATGTTGATCTAGGCTCAAGACAATATAGCTTCCAATCTTACTCTTGGACCCTTTGGAGTAGGAGTTTTCTTCTCCAGTTTCCTTTCCAACCAATTGAGCATTGAGGACCTTTCTTTGGGTGATTATTGGTCACCCTCCTTTTCATCTTTCCTGATTTCAATATCTTTATCGTTAAGAGCTTCTTGCTCCATCCTTGTATCTTCTTTTTTTCATTAGGGTCCTAGATGAACACTGTGCATTTGATGGGGAATTTAGTGGGCATGCATTCTTTGGGGCTGTCCTCCCCTTCAATATCTCTTTCTTCCTTTTCTTCATCATGCCCATGCTCCTTAGGTTGTTCAGTCTCCAGACTCTTATGAGTTTCAACCTCTTCTTGAGGCTCATCTTATTTTTCTTCCTATTCATCATGAGGGAGCACCTCCTCATTATGCTTGGGGTTGCAGTCATGTTCCTCTATTGGAGATTTATTGTCCTCTACCCCTATGTTGGCCTCCTTTTCTTCAATCTCTTTGAGTTGCTTGGCCAACTCCTCATCAAGCTCAGGATCGATAGTTTCTTCAATAATCTTTGCATTCAAATCTGCATTTTCTTCCCTAGATTCATAGATGACTTCATCAATTACTTGATGTTCATATATAGGGTGCTCATGGTAGTCATCAACCTCTTCCTCTAAGCTCCTAGCTGCCTCCTTCTATTGTTTGTCCAACTCCTTGGAAATCTGCATGGTGGCCTCCATTGAGGGTGGCTCGGTAGGAGGAGGAGGAATTGGAAGACTCGTTATTGCTTGGGCAATGGCAGGCTGCATCGTTAGGTTTGTGAACATCCCATAGAGTTTCAATGGTACAGTTTGCATATATTTAACAAAGGACTTCGGAAGGGTGAGGGAAGGCATTGTGGTTGTTGCAGTGATAGCTTGAAGAGAAAATGATGGAGACATGGATGATGAGGAAAGGGATGAGGTGGTGGCCAAGGAGGAATCCACTGATATGACTTGCATTGTGAGAGAGGTAGAGGCAAGGTGGATGGATATTTCCACCCCGGGTGGAGAGGTAGCGACTATTGTGTGTGGGATGAGCGGGGTGGTAGCAACAACAATAGTGGTTGCAACAGTTGATACGATAGGTGGAGACTCTGGTTATTCAGCCTCCATTTCCTCCCCCTCATGGAGTGGATCTTCTTAAATCATAGGAATTTCAGTGATGCTGCTTGATTTCTTATGTTTCTTGGAAGGTTCACCTTTTGAGGCCTTTCTAGCATACACTTTTAGATTGGACTGTTGCCCGTCAGTCTCTTTTCTCTTCCTTAAGCGAGTGAGTGGAGGGGACTTTGATGTAGCAGCTACCCCACCATCTAATCCACTTGGCTCACTTTCAAGCCCCTTATAAGTCAAGATGAACCCTAGTTGTTTCAATCAGTAAAATTGCCCATCAATCCACTCTTTTGTGTGAGCCTCAATGGGCTTGGTGAGAATGTCGAGGTCATCAACCTCTTTCTCATCCCACTCAATTAATGGTAGTGACAAATTGGAAATTGCATTATATCAGGGGTCTACCACCATGCTCTCATCTTCTTCCACTTGATGAGGCATAGGGAATAGGTTCACCCTTTTTACAAAGTATGTGGTCATCTTCATATAATGCCTTACCTACACCTCATGGTCATCCTTACAATTGGCCCAAAAGTCTTCAATGCTATGAAGATGGGCATACTCATGTCCAAGTGCCTTCCTGATGTGGCCATAGGGATCTATCCATGGTTGGGCTGTGTGGAGTCTGAAATGATATTCGGCCAATTCCTTTACTGAGTTTTGGGCACATTGGGAAGTATGAAGCTCGTACATACCCTGACCAAAATAAAGGGGATAAGAAATCCCAACTAGATGTTTTCTGCTCAAGAGGGAATGAATATGTTGTAGCTGTTAAGAAAGCTCCAACAATATTATTCAGTCATTGGGATACCGAGGCATCTTGTTTGGTCTTTCCAAGAATCCTTGAGCACAGATGTATGTAAACTTAGAATACTGAATGAATAAGAAATCATATTTTTTGAGGAAATCCTGAGCACTATGGGAGACTCTCCTCTCGAAGTCACCCCAGAGCAGCCTGATGATGTAACCTATGAAAGCATCATTTACCTTGAAGTAGTCTTTCTTAAAATTCTTGAATTGTAGCTAAGGGTGCCTATCATAAACCTTGAGCTCCCTATCGGGCTCTTCATTTGGAGCTCTAAACAAACCACAGTATTGTGTGGGTATGTGCAAGATCATCATGGAAAAAACAGGCCCTTAAGTGGCAAGAAAATTTAGAAAAATCAGAGTTAGGCAACTTGACGTAAAAAATTGAATAAGTTATCTATTATTTCCAAAGTATGTAAGAATAGAATCTATAGAAAATTGAGTGTAGTTTCTAAAATACTAGGTTTATTTTATTTTAAAAAAAATCTATTTGGTGAAAATTTAAAATTTCAATGCAGTAGTACATAAATTTTAGGGAAAAAATAAGAAGTAGGTGTCTGTCTGACCACCCTAACCACAATAAAATGATAATATTTTAGATATAATTAGAGGACTCATGTCCTGATGTGATGCATATTTTTTTATAATTTTTTTCCAAGTAAATAATTAATTATGATTTTTTTATTACAAATTTTAAAAATATAAAAAATCATATGTCTAACCACCTTAACTTGGTCAAAACTTCATGATTTTTTTTTTTTTTTAATCCTATAGTATGTAAAGCATAGAATGTGACACATGTTTCAAATTCAAAAAATGTGATACCATTTGAAAGTGATAGATGTTTTTGAATCAACCAATCAATCGGGACTTTAGTCGTAATTCAAATAGAAAATAAATAATAATAATTTATTAAATTCAAAGTAAAGGATAATTTATATTTGTGGAAAGCTGAGAATCTCCTTTAACAACCCTTTTTTTTCATCAATTTTGGGTAAAAAAAATGTCATCAGCCACATGGGCCATCATATCACTTATATATTACCACTTTTTGTCCAATCATGATCTTGCACATACTCGCCTTCGTTCGACCAATGAGTACACCAAGTAAGATGTCATGTAGAATTTGGAGGTCTTTTTGAGAACCATGAACTACTCATGAAAGAAATCATTGATTATTCCACCCCAGTAAAATGTGGTATCCTCTTCCCCATGGAGAATTTGTTCAACAAAGTAAACCATCCATTCTTGAAAGTAAGCTATAGTAGGGAGGCCCATTACTCTGCTTAGCAGGGTTACTAGATCATGATAGTCTTCATAGAAGTCACTACGAAAGAGTTCCTAGGGAACCTTTGTAGCGTTGCCCCTCTTCTCCTTGAGCCAATGTTGATTTATAAGTTTCTTACATTTACTTGGGTATTGGTCCCACATTTCCTTGCAATCCTTTATGGTTGGAAATTCCATCTCCCCGAAGGTAGGGATATGAAAGGTATTTGTTATTCCTTTGGCTAACATGTCATCCAACACATTTCCATCCCTATCCACTATTGTTCTAGTTTCTGGTTGGTATGCCTCCCTGCAAGCCATTACTAGTTCAAGGGCAAAAAGTGAGGGGGAGAAACCTACAACTTTGGCTATCCCATTGCTTATGATCAATCTTTCATTTTATGTCTTAGGGCTTATCTTGACCCTTTGTATGAATTCGTCAATGTCCACATGTCCTATGTTGGTGTTGGAGATCTCTTTCCAGGTGGTGATGACTTTAGATTGCAATAGTTCCCCCTAGAACAGGTATTTCATTTGGTCTTTGTCTTATTTTCCATGAGGGGCTTTGCCTATTTTCTTCCCTTTGTCCTTCTCTATGACTACCCCTAAGGATTCTACACTCGATTCCATATATTCTACACACAGAGGCAAGGTGAGCATAATCAAGCATGAAAATGCAAAAGGTTAGCCAAATCCTTGCAAAACATCATCAGATTGGATAATTCATCATTCAAAAATATAAAATTTAGTCTAGATTTCCCTCAGTAGTTTACTGGAGGGATTTTGGGTGGTCAAGGCTCCAAAGGCTAGACTTCCCTGGTAGGATGATTGTTTTTAAGGGAAAATAGGGCAGGGCAGTCTGTATGGTTTCTCCCATCTTCAGATTTAGATGGCTTGAAAGGTTTATGTAGGAGAGGGTCCAATTTAAGCATGCGGGTCAGGATTTTTTTCCAATTTGGGAGGCGTTTGGATCATCATTAGGGCACCGAAAGTTAAAAGGAGGGAAAGTTGTCTAGAGTTCAACGTTTGAACCGACTCTGATGAAATGACATTTTGGGGGCGGAGTTCTGGAGTTTGAAACCTGTGAAGCTGGAGGATGGTTGACACAACTTAATCACTTGGGTGTTTGGACCATGAAGGCTAAGAAGCTATTCGAAGATGGTTGTTTAGAATGGCTATGATGAAACTAAATTCAAGGGGCAGAGTTCTGGAGTTTGAAACCCGCAAAGCTAGAGGATGGTTGACATAACTTAATCGCTTGGGTGTTTGGACCATGAAGGTTGGGAAACTATTCAAAGATAGCCATTTGGAATGATCGTCCATGAGTGGAAGACCGGTGGGAGAAACCCAGTAGACCAAACCCAAATTTGGACTTTTCCTTTCATGTTTCCTTCATTGAGTTTTGTTGGCGATCGGAACACCGGGGCCCGAAGGTCGGAGGGATGGTCCAAATTTTCCTCTTATAATAGCCACAACAGGATGGATTCTTGATGGTGGAAGTCCGGTAGTTGGGACCCAGCAAGGGCAAAGACACTTAATTTTATTGCTTTGTTCATGCAACAAAATGATGATCGAGGCCCGAAGGCCAAAAAGAAGGCTCCTGAAAGCTGTTCAACATGGCGATGTCACTACGACAGTCCACAGATGGAGGTCAGTGAATCGGGACCTGAAGGTCATTTGGTGAGGTTTTATTTCCATGATAAACAACAAATGGAGGGGTGGGGTCCCGAAGCTAGAAATATAGAGTCAAAATTTCATTTGGGAGAGTGAATAACGAATTGTGTCCCAGAGATGGAATCTCATTGGAGCGGGCCCAGAAAGCATGAGAGCAGGCAGTGAGCAAGTTTTACAAAGTTCAAATGGTAGAAAGGTAGAGGAGATCCGATATGGCGGACCTGAGAGGGAACTTCGTCATTTGAAGTTGTCTAGTTTTCATGTTTGCATGGCGGCCAAGAGAATTCTTGGGCCTGGAGAGTGCCAGCGCTCTGCCCAAAGAATGACATCAGTGAGAGGAAGTTCCACGCTCAATCACTTGGTAATTTGATGGGTTCCCTAAAAATTTTACCACATGGATTTTCTAGAACTAACTTCCCCCCATTAAATGAATGCATTTTTATCCCCTTTTACCCATTGCTTTAACATGAAATCGCCAAAAGGATAATGGGGAGGCAGATGATGAACTTAGCCCAAGAACCCAGTGAATGGAGTTGATGAATCCACAAAGAACAACAAATGGAGACAATGGGTGTGAAGGCAACAATCGACGAAGGCTCCGAAGGTTGTTGTAGCTACTCTGAACTCCTGACATGTGAAAATGATAGGTTGACCTATTTTATTTATACCCTTAAGTGCATTTAATGAACCTAATTAATGCATGTATAGTGGGCCAAAAGGTTAGTGAGTTCAAACTTCAGGATGACATGGGAGGTTTGAAACCTAGAGGCTGGAAGGATGTGAGCCCAAGGCCATTAGAAACAATGAATGCATAAAGGAATCACAGGTAGAGAAATCCAGTGGACCGAGTCAGAGCACATGAAGGACGGTCTGTTGCAGCATAAGTTACAAAATGGCAATCAGGGATTCGGGCCCCAGAGGTCAAAGGGACGCGGGCCGATGATAGTTCGAAAGAGAAAATGCAACCCAAAAATCCGGAAAGGGAAACCCGGAGAGCCAGACCCGGGCGGTCCCAAGGCCGTCTAGAAAAAGGAAAAATGCTAGAGGAACTCCTTGAAGATTCAGGACTTAGAAAATTTTGAGGGGGTGGCACATGGTCAACCTAAGATGAGACTTCAGAGGCATGTTGACCATCTAGGGCACCAAAATGGGGGGCACGCAAAATGGGGGCATGCAAAACGAGCCAAGAAGGAAAAAGAAAGAGAGGGTCCCCATTTCGAATGGGTCGTGTGTGCTAAGGGCACAACAATGAGGAGGCACTAGACTCCACTTCATCAAAAAGACATCAAACTGAAATCACTGAGGTTATGAATTCACAAGTGTTTTTTAGATCCCCCTTGATTATTGGACCTCCTAAATACCCTATGGTACATCCTAAGAATCCTCTAGTTATTTACTCACCCTCGCAATGACCACAAACTCAGAATAAACCTATCGACATCATTAAACCACCTACGAATAATGTTTCATAGCAACCAAATTATAACACTATTGCTCATACATATAACACAAGCAATAATCCATAACCAAGAAAAACAACTCCAACATCCCTCTCATTGCCTAATCCTATCTTTCCTAGTGCTCCTTGTTTGACTAAAAAAAATGGAAAGGAACATAATCTTGTTGAACACCTTAATGGTACTCCTGCTAAGATTTTTGTATGGGAAGTAATTCAAGTATCACCTAGTTATCATAGCATACTCCAAGAGGCCTTGAAACAATTTATGATTCCTTCTAACACTAATTCAAATAATGTAGCAACATTAATTCAAGGAATGAATGAAATGAACTCAGACATAGTTTTTCACCAACATGAGTTACCTCCCTTATAAATTCAAAAGAAATATGAAGCTTTCCACATAATAGTCTATATCGATCAAATTGTGATAAAATGAACCCTTGTTGACAATGGTTTGGCATTGAATGTGTGTAGTGTGAGCCTTTTTAAAAAAAAATGGAATGAGTAAAATCGATATTAAACCCAATTTTTTATCTATCCAAGGATTTTAAAACATAGGAAAACAACCAATCATATTCGTCACATTACCTATCAGCATTGGGGAAGTAACATTACAAACTCTAGTCCATGTTATGCCCTCATGATCTTTCTTACAAAATCCTTTTTTGGAGACCTTGGTTTCATGAAATGAATGGCGTTCCTTCTATTTTGCATCATTTCATGAAGAATGTCTATAACAAAAAATTCTACACACTAAAATTTGATCCCGAACCTAAAAGTTGCTTGATGGTCAAGAGAGAAGGACAAGATCCTTTAGAAGCACTAGAATCTAGTACACCATAGGAAGTTAAAAAAGAAGTTAAAGAACATGAAACAAACATTAATGAACTTACTAAATTTTTAGAAGATGATTCGGGTTCCTTAGATTTTACACCAAAATTCATGGGAGAATACAAGATCGTAAACAAAGAGTATAAAAAGGCAAAATAAAACATTGTAATTTCAACACAAGATTCAACAAAAAAATAAAAAGAATCCACTTCAACTACTTTAGAAGATCAAGAAACTTACACAAAAAACTTTGACAAAGTTGATTATGAGCAACCATCAAATCCTAAATAAATGCAAAAGATTTATGGAAAAGGTTATGAACTTATGGAACAACTTGGGTATAGTGGAAAAGGATGTGGTGCTAGAGAACAAGTTATGCATGTCCTTGTAGAGCCTAACATGCTAGAAACAACTTATGGTCTTGGTTATTGTCCATTAGTAGAAATAAAACTAACAAATAAGCCTTCACTCAATGTTACCACTCTTACAAAAGCTTCTCCTAAATCAACTTTAACATTAGTGCATCTTGAACTGATAGAAACTAGTGGTCTTGATTATTGTCCTTCGGAAGAAACATAAAGACTCAAAGAAATCCTCGCTTAATATGAATGTCATCACACAAAGCAATAACGATTGGAGTTAATTATATTTTACAGCCTCCTATAAAGGAGAGTATAAAACCTAGCAATTTAAAGAGTCTTGTGTAAGTATGACACCTTGTACTAAGAAAGTGATATCTTTGTCACACACTAAAGGAACATCTACTTTTGATCAAGAGATTATCTTGTTGAGACTCCTCAGGAAGATCATTTCATATCTCTCCCTCGGAGAATGTGAAATACATTTTCCTACAAAAAGAATTCATTTTGTGCATATCATAGAGCTGATTGTCATTCTACTAACGAATGTAAGGCCCTGAGTAACAAAATTCAACATCTTAAGGAGTGTGGTGCTATTCCATGTTCTCCAATACCTAGTTCCTCTAATTGATATTGATTTTCATGGATCACCCTTGTCCTGTACTCAATGGGTGCAAGAGGTTACGTAGTGGGAAAATTTGAGCCAAAGTGGGACACTTTGCACCAAGGTGAATGCTTTACACCAATATTTATCTTTGTCCTTGTATATCACTTGTTGATTGTCTCTTTTGGCTAGTTGATTGCATTCCATGTATATGTAATATCAAGCTTTGGATGTCACTGACATGCCTAGGTTGGCTCACATATGACATATTGAGTTATCTTTAATATTATATTTGTGAAGGTGGCCCTTCCTTCCTATTTCATGATGTAGCTTATTTTGGAAACATATGACTTGGCATAGTGTTTTTCGAGGAAATATCTCATGTGTTAGGAATTGTTTTTGGATAATTTAAATAAATTTCTCACAGTAATGGTGTAGCAGCCACTTTAAAGTGGGCGCATACATCAATGACATCTTTTGACAGATTTCATGGCATGATTTTTATATTTTTCTTGTGATGATCTGTCCTTTTCTTGGTGGTGTCATTGGGCTTGATTTCCTCAAAGAGTGTAATATTTATTTGATTTGTCCTCTCTTGGATACATTAGGATCAATTCTCCCTAAAAACAAGAACTTACATGAAAAAATAAAAATCCACTTTAACAAAACTTACATACATGACATTACAAAAGCATTAAATTGTGGTGCCCTATCAAAGTTGTCAAGAGGATAACTTTTGTATGGTATGAGAGGCTAATATTATTCTCTCATTTTACACCTCATTGGTAAAACTCACCCAGTTGATAGACTAAGGTTCCACTACCCCAGAGTGAGGATAATATGTTATGGACAAACGACCCCATTATACATCGTGTTGGAATGGTTGTTCTTGATCCTTTTTTTTTTGTTTCCTAGATATTTGACAGGGTATGATTATGTATCTTTTTTATTGTTGCATAATTAAGTGTCTTGAATGTCTAATTTAGTGTTAGTTTGACATGGGGTCATCCTCTCACTGAAGTGTGGGAGAAATGTAGTAACAAAAAAAATATCATTTCTCCTTACTTGATTTGGGAATAATTATCTTTGAATTAACCAAATTTTTCCTAGGTTTAATGTTGTAATGTGTTGTAACACATTCACATTGATCTTGGGCTCGCTTTTAATAAAATGAAATTAATTTGTACCCTATCTATGGTGTTGTAAAGTGTTGTAACACACTTTCACACTTATCTAGGGCCCTCAACTAATTGTGGTTAATTAAAGTTAATTATTCCCTTTAATTCAAATTCAAGCCTTATTTATGACACATCTGGAGGATCTATCCTGACACCCATAGTTCAAATTACATAACATTTCATTGGGAAAAATCAAGGCCCTAGAAATTGGTGCTAGGACCCATTCACCATAGGTGGTGAATGGATCCTACCTCTATAGGAGACCCCTTTATCAACATATTTCACATGGGTTTTTAGTGATCTTTCATTCCGTGAAGGCAAGTTATTGGAAAATAGTGCCATGATCCATTTGCCCTAGCTGGAAAATGGGTCTTTCCTTAATGAGAACCCCCTTTTTGAATTCCATTTTGGCGGGAATTTAATAATGTTTGTTTCCAGATCTGGTTTCGACTTGAATTGTTTGAATGCCAAGGTTGATCTCTAAATTTAGTATAAATACGGGGTTAATTCACATAGTTTCATCCTAGAGCTCCAATTATTCATGCATGATAGAAATTTTGAGTTCACAAGATCATTACAAGAGAATTTCAAAGGCATTTGAAAGCATATTTGTGGATTCATATTGTAGCAATTCAAGATAGTTTCATCATGTCAAGGGTTTAATGCATTCATACATGTTGTTGAGCTAATATTGTCAATGTAGCACTGAAGATCCATCTTGCAAGAATTGTTTCACATCATATTTGAGATGAAGATCTATATTCTCCATGGCCACTTCATGTTAGTTTGCAGATTTACATTCCAAGACATCATCCAAGGTATTAAAATTTCATTATTTCATGTTTCATGCTTCAATTTGATTATCTCATCATTTGGTTTAATTACCTAAAAGGGTTTTCAGCAAGGAAAACCCCTATTCACTAACAATAAAAAAAAATTATTCCCTTGAATATGTATTTGTAGATTTATAGGTTCAAGATCAAGTGGGGAAGAGATTTGAAGAAAAATTGTCAAAGTTGTCAAATTGAAAGATTGTCATTTATAGTGCAATAACAAAGAAAGGAGGCTACAAAATTTGTTATAAGCTTTTGGGAGCTAAAGACCTATGAATAGAGAGTGTAGACATCAAGGAACAAAACCTAGAATTTAGATTTTTGAAACCCTAAAAGGACCCATTCACCACTAAAATAAAATGAGTCCTCAATAGGGCTTGAAGCACTAAAAACATAGGATTTGGGAGTAAGTACTACCTAGAAGGAATAAAACCTAGAAGTTGGTTTATAGAACCTTAACAGGGACCCATTCTCCACTAAAGGCGAATGAGTCTTTGGTGCCCTAAAATATCTTTCTTGTAGCAAGGTACACATCATTTTAAGCTCTCAAAACTAGCCTCATAGTTTCTATAATAGTTAGGGTTAGTTTCTTATTATTATTTTCATGTTTTGGCACTCATAATTGAATGTTTCATAGTGAAAATTACTAGCTCATCATCTTAATCTATTCATCTTGATGAACCCTATTTTTGTATGTTTTAGTTGATATAGATGATGAAAACATGAAAGATAATGAGAACAACCTCATGGATGATTTAGTTGCATTTATTGACTCTAAACCTCACAAGTGAAAAACTAAAATTCCATTTGATATTTCTTTCTCAAAATAATATATACTTGAAAATGCAACCGATGGTCCTCTAAATACATAGCTGGAAGAATCAATGACAAGGCGACTACTGGGATATTAATTGATATAGTTTGTGCAAATAATGTGATCACTAAGGAATTCTTATTTATGCATGAGATCTATCAAGATACCTATGAAAAATTGAAAGAATGCATCAAAATGCATAATGGTTTTGCATGCCCTATGATTGGCTCAATAAATCTCCCTCTAAAGGTCAAACTAAAAGAATTAACTATCTCATTCACCATCATCCTATCATCAGACCAATTTTATGTGAAGTTAGGCTATCCATGGCTTCACTCCATGAATTTCATCCCGTCGGTTGTGCATAAATTCTTAAAGTTTCCATTTTGGAAATGAGATCTTTACTATGGATCACAGTGGCTTTAATCCTATGTCTTCCCATGTGAACTTTTCATTGGATTTTTGTTTGTCCCGAGCCTATTGAACCTATTAGACCCCACATAGAATTTTTTTTCAAATCATATCAAAAGCTTAAGGAAAAGCACATAGAATAATTATCGCTTATAAATATGCCTCAATCCATGATTGAGCCACCTATCCTTAATAAAACCATGATTGAACCAAAATACCTTCCAAGTAACCTAGAGGAGCCTATTACAAATCATTCACCCAATTCATATAAGAGACAATGAGATAAAAAAATATCTTGTTGTGTCTCCTAAAGTCAAACAAGTCTACAAAGCTAAAGGGAAAATCATTGAACAACATCCCATGGTTTGTTACATTCTTACCTTAAGGGAAGTAAAGAAACCTATGGTTGATAAACCTACTCCTACGCAAACCCAACTTGAAAACCATGTGAAAAGAAATTGAAATGATAGAGAGCTTAGGCGTAGACATCATGTCATTCCTTATTTGTTGCAAGAAAAAGAACAAAAGAACAACACAGAAAATCAAAATCCAAACTTGTCTAAAGTAATGCATGATACCTTTTCACCCTCACCACAACATAAAAAAACTTCTATGAATATTGTCATGAGACCTCCTATTGTGATTAATCTGGATGATGACATTGAAATTGCTAAGATTGATGAGGAAGTGCATAATGAGTTAAATCTAATATTTTCCTATTCTATGAACTTAAATGATGATCCTACTAATAAGAGAGTTGAACTTGGTGTGTGTCCTACTTTGGTACTTGACATTGTCACTTTGGCTAGTTCTCCACCTTTCACATATAATGAACAAGATTGGAATGTAGACGACCTATTATAGGTTGATTCACATGTTCCTTACTAGTATTTTTCTTTATTTTATTTTGCATCTTCTTTGTGTGATTTCATGTGCGTAATGTGATCACATGAACTATTTTTTTTGATGCGTCTCTCTTTTCACATGCATTCCTCTATATCTCTCTACATTCTTCTATATTTTGTAACCCTTTTATCTTTTTTCTTGTCTCATGTTTTCCTTTTGGGGATGATGCAAGGTGTCGACACATTTAGGTCTCTTCCATGTTGTCTTAAAATCTTTTTCATTGTTTTTTCTCTCTATGTGTCATTCTTCCTATTCTGTGAGTAGTTGGGAAACAATGACATTTCCAAGCTCTATAAAAACATTGTAGAAAGGATATACTAATCCCAAATTCATGGATCCCTTTTGTGTTTTGGGATTTTATTTTGGGGGTAACCCCATTTCATGATGTAGCTTAATTTTGAAACATATGACTTGGCATAAGGATTTTTGACTAATCTCTCATGTCCTCTTTATGGTTAGCATAAACTATTTTCTACTTTAAAGTGATTGCTTATAACAATGGTGTAACAATTCCTTGAAAGTGGGGCCATACATTGGCATTATTATTATAAAAATAATCAAAACTCATGTTTCTTTGTGTGATTTTATTTCTTCTTATGATGCTCCTTTTCTTGGTGGTGTCATTGGGTTTAATTTCCTCCAAGAGCACGATATTTCTTAGCATATTACTTTCATGTTAGTGGTGATGCTATGTGTTGAATTCCCTAAGTTGTGAATCTTTTATTATTGGACTTTTCCTCTCTTGGAGACATTAGAAACAATGATCCCTAAGAAGAAGACATTACACGAGTTAAGTAAGATCCTTTTGAAAAGTCCTATATATATAATGTTCATAAGTGTTTAGCATAATACAACTTGTTAACCTTGTGAAGCTCAAACCCATCCCTATAAGGCAACCAAGCATGATGCACCTCTCTTGCCAATAGAGACTTTTGCTTGCTCATAGTGTACTTAACATAATGCAGCTTGTTAGGTCCTATGAACATCAAAACTAAAATGTGTGTGTGGAACCTTATTGGAGTTATCAAAGGGATAGTTTTAGTATGGTAAGTACAGTGAAATCCTAGACAAAGGCATGACTTTATCACTAAGAAAATTTCTTGAGGGATAACCTAGTGGACGGCTTGAGATTCCATTAGCCCATGTGAGTCTATATGTCATTCACATAGTGCACATTGAGTTATTCTTGTGAATGTGTTGGAAAATACCCTAGATGTGTTCCACATTGTGCTAGGTAGTTGAAGCTTGATCTGCCCCCCTTTCTCGTAGGCTTTGATGTTGTATGATTGAATACCTTCGTCATTGTTGCATACACATGTATCTTGAATTTCTAATTTGGTGTGAGTTTGACATGGGGTTATACTCTCACTAAAGCGGTAGTTAAATGTAGTTTAAGAAAAATTATCCCTTGTTCACTCTTAATTTGGGAATAAAATGTTAAAATGAACTAAATTATGCCTTAAATTAGTGTTGTAATATGTATTTTACATATTCACATTAAGTTTAGGGATCTATTAAATAAAATGGACATAATTTTTCCTTATTTATGATGTTGTAAGGTGTAAATTTACACATTAACACTTATCTAGGCCTTTATTAATTAATTGAGGTTAATTTTCCTTAATTGGACCCTTTAGTTCAAATCCAAGCCTAATTAATTGCAATTTTTGAAGAGGAAACCTAAAATTCATTAATGCCATAACATAAAACTTATCATTGAAGAATGTGTGTCCTAGGTGAGTGACCTAGGAACCATTTTACCAAGGTAAAATGGGTCCTCACTTAGACCTAGGACCCTAATTTAAATTACGTTTTTCGTGGTTATTCAATTATTTCAAAATATATATTCCCATGTTGGATTGTGTCATTTGAATTTTGGGAGTTAATGTTAACATATGTATAAATAAGAGGCCATTTCACTTTTTTTCATCTAAAATCCTAAGACTTTCAAGCAATCAAGAAATTTTTATGAGAGAATTATTGGAGCAATTCAAGAGCATTTTCAAGGCATTCAAGGGTAGATTTTTTCAAGATTATTGCAGCAATCAAGATCATATTATCATGTCAAAGTCTATATGCATCATACATGTTATTTGAGCTAATATTTTTATGTTGTGTTAAAGATCCATTAAATCATTCAAAGGAATTGCTTCAAATCAAGTTTCAAAATCAAGATGCACATCCATTGAAGCCATTTCATGCTAGTTAAAGATCCACATTCCAAGGTTAAAAAAAAGGTTCGGTGAGGTGTGAAATTGCATGTTCATTCATCATTTCTTTCATGCTATTTCATTTCATTACAAGGTTTAATTACCAAAATGGGGTTTGACCAAGGAAAATTCCTATTCACCAACAACAAAACATTTTTCCCTCTTGATTTGTGTTTGTAGATTTTAGGTGGAAGATCTCTTGAAGAGAAAAATTGCAAAGTTGTCAAAGTTGAATTTGTTGTCACCATTCTTGTAATTTCACAGAAACTCACTTATAGGATTTATTTCCAGAAGCTCCACTTTAAAAATATGGGATTCCAGAGTCCATACATAGTAGAAGGTAACCCAAAAACCATATTTACAGAGCCCTAGCTAGGACCCAATTGTCATTGGGTGAATGAATCCTCAATTATCTTTGGAAAAATACTTTTGGTGACTGGTACACATCATTTTTCCTTTCTTAGATCTATATTGTTATTTTGATTCCATCAGAATTGAGTTTAATCTTCCAAATTAAATTTTTAAGTTGCATTTTAGAGTTATTTTTCAATTTTGTATCTTTCTACTCAAAGTGTTGTTTAATTAGGACCCCTATCCTTGCATAAAAGGGAAATTTGTAGATTCATACATTGAATTGACTCACCTTTTTGTTGACAGTCATTTCAATTTTTGGATCTCATTTCCTAAATGAAAGTAGAGAAATAGGTCCATCATTAGCCCCATTTTCCATCATTCATCTTGATCCAACTTATTTTCCTTAATTTCAAGTAGGGTGCAATTTTATCTATCAACAATAACTCTCACCATGGTTTTTCCCTCATTGGGTTTTCCAGGTAAATATGATGTTCTCCTTATGCATGTGTGTTCTCTATTTCCCATTGTTGTTGATTTTGTTTAGATGTATAATTTCTATATCTTTCATTATTTAAGAAGTGTTGAAGTTTCTAATAATTCAAACTATTACATCCTTCTTTGTTACTATTCATCTTAAAGGTTTTTGATCTGGTAAAGAAGGTTATCTTGTGTTCAAATAGTTAAGTTTTCAAAGCTAATTTGATAAGATTGATTCACACCCACCTCTTAGTCTCTAGAGGTGTTCAACAAGGATTAATTTCTCATTCATCTATTCAAGCCTACAAGTTGTCATGACATGAAAGATGGATTTTCTCGTAAATAGATGTTCCAATAGTGCCCTTGGGAAGATGAGAAATAGAATAGGGATCCCAAGCCCATGTTTTAAATATTACAAAAAGGGAGGAAACTCTATGGTTAACCATGCACTAGACTAGCTAAATCCACCCCCAATTTATACCTGAGGTTCCTTTGTGTCCATCTTCTTCTTTTTTAGCTTTTTTTTAATCTTGTTGCAATCAATTTCACATAAATCATAAAAGATTAGAACCTTGATCCACCTTCTAACTCTTCCTACCAAGATTGTAGTCAACCAGATTTGAGATCAATTCTAATCCTCCAAGAATTGGGATAAGGTTGATTTAGGATTGTGATCCCTTTCCCTAATCATAAAATATTATGGCTTAGAAAATTAAAAAAATATATTATGTAATAAATTAATTGATCATTCAATGAACTTATGATGGATGGTTGTAGTTGAATTCTAGAATGAAATACATATAGTGCTAGAATTACAAATTCAATCCTATGGAATCCACCTAGAACCTAAATTTGGAAAGATCAATAGTTGAGAATTTATTTAATAATTTTAGATCAAATGATGCCACCTCTAACGAAAAATGATTAAGTAATTGAAGCTACAGAAATAAACTATGTGAGACAGCAATTGAATATATTTTGAAATGTCAATACAAAATTGTAATGTACTAATTGTGTTGCCCTGAAGTAACATGTTTCATTCACTTTAATATTCAATAATCAAGGAAAAGTATATTAAGGCATAGGGAGATAGCTCATTGCAGCGAATCAAGGAGATTTAAGGATCCAAATCAACTAGTATATTCTTGTCAATGTCTTTGTATTCATATTTTTCAGAATCAAATTCTTGGGGTAAGTGAAAGATAAAATTCCTATGTTTCATTATTTATTAACTTTTCAATATTGGGGTTTATATTTGAGAGTTCAAACTATACATTAATATCTACCACAACTACCAAACTAGCTATTGGGAAATACAAAGATAAATCAAGTAAAAAATAGATTATGCTAGACAACTTAAAACCCTAGGTATCACAGATGAATACCATGATATTTATGATCCTGTAATCTATGGTAGGATTATCTTATAACTTATATTTTCATTTGATAATTAAGGCTACAATACAAAAGGAAACTAATAATATTAAAATAATAAGAAATAATAGTATTACTATATTGTGGGTAGTTGGATTGGGATGCATGATATTGCATGTGGTTTTCTCTTGCCTAAGAATTATCATTGTTTGCACCCAAAATTATGATGATACTTTTTTTCTTATAAAGATAGAAAACAACAAATGTTACCCATTATTGTAAAAGAGTTTGGGAATGTGTTGGGGTTTACAATGAAATATTTTTGAAATATCCATATTGACCTAGAAAAACTTATTAGTAATTATGAAGTACTCGATCAAGAGTCCAAAAAATATTTTCTAAATAAAATATTAGTGGATAGTAACTTACTCAAAGATAATAATAAGCCTCTTTATAAAATATATATTTTTAAGCCATGATTTTATGATACTATTTTCATGCTAGGAAATTTCCTTCTATTGGATATAAATTGCTAACTAGGTGAAAGCCTCCTCAAAATGTTATATAATATGCATTATGCTACTCCACTTGTCAAATATAAATTTATTGAGTGTATTCTAGAATACATGCATTAATATTTTTTAATGATTAAAGGAGGTTCCACTAAGACATTTAGGTTCAAAACCTACTTGTTCTATTTATTTTTATTCAAATTTACTAAAAAAAATCTAGCCAACAAGCTTCAAATTGAGACTTGTATGAATGATAAGGCAAGAAAATGCCTCAATTATATGATTGTACCACTATGATAAGAATTTATGATAATCAAATGAAATACATTCATTTTATGGAAGGATATGATGTTCTAGAATTTTATGGATTATGAGTAGATCCATTTAAACTTCTAATACATGTGACATAGAGGATTTTTACATTAGAATATGTACAATATATGGATATTATAGATCAACTATACTTTGTTAGTAAAGAAAAGAAGAGAATATTTACTTATTTACCTTTTTCATGTGGAGAGTTCACATTCAAGATAAAATAATTCACTATAGTACATGACCTTTTAATTCTTTTAAATATGATAATAACTCTCATTGGTAGTATGACCCATGCGACATCATTAAAGAAAGTTTTGTGGCCAATAAGAAAGCTACAAGTATAATCCAACATGAAAATAACCATTTCTAGAAATTTTGAAAAACAAGAATTCTTGGGCTGAGTCAAAGAAGTAATGGACGAAATTGAGCTACTAGGAAATATAGTTCTTTTAAAAAATTATTAGCATAAATAATGACATTGCATGAACAAAGAGAGACAAAGAAGAAAATCAGGAGGTACATAAATCTTTATGTAAAAGGTGGTTAACCATCTTCTTTAGCAAAATACGATATTTTCTAAGGGATTGCACAAAAAAAAATGGAAACAATAAAAAATTCCTACCTTTGGTCTATGAGGAAGGATCTATATGGACCAAAAACTAGTGTAGTGTTTCAAGAGATCCTAGAAGATGATTATTTTATTAATTTGTGAAATATAGAACATCTCTTTGAAATTCAACAAATGGATGATGAATATGAAGATAAGGAATAAAAATATATAGAATATGTGATCAAATTCAAATGTGGTTTAAGTGAGACCACAAAAAAATATATACTTTAATATATCCCATAGATAAAAAATGGGTAATGAAGGTGGTGATTAATAGTGCCAAGGACAAGGAATGTGGGTGCCAATAAAGTTAGGCCATATAAAACCTATGATTTGATAGAAATTGGAGCTGATAAAGAAGCCTAAGTAAATAAAAGGACATGCAACATAATTCATTTTTTATAGCTTCAAATCCTCATGGTCAGATACAATCACAACCAAGAAATCATTGAGCATCTAGTGCAACTAAACTTCCACTAGTGGTGATGGTATGGGTAGTATTACTAGTGGTCAACATGTACAACAACTAGAAATTGAACACAAGAGGCAAAATATATAAGATACTAATAGACACCCAATGATCAAGAAATTATGAAGAATGGAAGAATTATTATAGTTCCAAGTCTAACTACTAGTACCACTACCATAATTTCAACTCCAAAGGAGTTATTTTCATTTTCAAAAGGTACACCTATAGTTTTTATTTTGATTTCAACAATGATGGCTAATCCTTAGCCTCAGTCTCAAAAAAATAGAGATGTTCCAATCATTGCAAGTGCAAGTACTCCTTCACCATTTAAGAATTTGATTATGCATGTGACCCTATGTTTTGATTAGAACTTAGAGATTATAAAGTAAATGATAGAGAGTACATATACTATAAATTCAGATTCTACAACAACCAAGGTATTAACTACATTTGACCCAAATATAGAAACCATGGAGTACAAAATTGGTGTTCCCAATGTTCAAAATAAACTAGAGAATTAGATGCATCACTCTAAATATGAGGTAAAAATTAGCCAAATGTATTTTTAAATATTCTAATATTCTAATCAAATTAATGTATCAAAAAATAATAATAAAGTGGTATACATATGATTTCTAAAGCAAGAGAGGGAGAATAATAGGCTGCATATACAAATATAAAAGTTACAGTAAAACCTAGCAAATGAGAGTAGTAGATAACAAGTGCACTGAGTTAGATAAAAAATAGAAAAATAATCTCTAAATCTAAAAAAAATAGTATCAAAAAACAAAGGTGGAACTAAAGAAAAGGTTAGATTAGAGCATCATGAAATATGGTTAGTCAAACCCCTTGTAGATAATTAAACCAAATTATGAATGATGAAATTAAAGCATGAACATGAAATGATGCAATGTTGATACCCTAGAAGTTTTCTTGGAAGATAAATATACAATCTAACATTTAGTGGCCATGAAAAATGTAGATATTAATCTCAAGTAATATGTGACCAATGTTTGCAAGTAGATATTGAATGCTACATTTGCTATCTTAGCTCAACAACATGCATGAATGCACTAAACCCTTGTCATGATGAAATGATCTTGAATTGCTGCAATAAAACTTTGATAATCTACCTTGAAATTCCTTTGAAAATTCTTTTGATGTACTCTATAATTCTCTTGTGAAGTATTAGGATGCTATCTCAAAGTTTCTAGGTGAAACAATGTGAATTAACCCCATATTTATACTAAATCAAGTGATTAACCTCAAAATTCAAATAATTCAAGCTGACACTAGATCTAGAAACAAACATTATTAAAATATTTCCATAATGAAATTCAAAAAAGGGGGTCCTTACTAAGGGAGAACCCATTCACCACCTAGGGCGAACGGGTCCTAGCACAATTTAATAAGACCTTGCCTTTGGGGAATGAAAGTATATAAAAAACCCATGTAGAATTTTCAAAGAAAGGGGGGTCCTATAGAGGGAGGACCCATTCACCACCTAGGGAAAATGGGTCCTAGAAATTTTTTATAGGACCTCAAATTTTCCCAATTAAGTGTTATGTAATTTGAATCATGGGTTTCGGGATAGATCCTCGGGAGGTGTCACAAATAAGGTTTAAATCTGAATTAAAGGGGATAATTAACTCTAATTAACCACAATTAATTAAGGAGACTCTAGATAAGTGTGAAAGTATGTTACAACACTTTAGAAAACTTAAAAGAGGGTACACATTAATTAAATTTTATTAAAAATGGGCCCAAGATCAATGTGAATGTGTTACAACGTATTACAACATTAAACCTACAGAAAACTAGGTTAATTCAATGATAATTATGCACAAATCAAGTAAGTAAAAGGGATAATTTTTCTGATACAACTTTAATCTTAACATTAAGATATTATTCCTTTGATTTCCTTCTTACTACTAATTTTTCCTTTTCATCTATGGATTTTTTCAGAATATTTATCAATATGCTTTTCTATAGTGTCAAGTTTTAGTTGCAACTTCTTGAACCTTTTCTATTTTTAACTACAAATCTTACACTTTTTATTTTGTTGGAGGTTCGTCTCTATTTTCATTTTCCATTGGTTCAATGACTGGGTACTTTAACACCTGATAAATCTTGAAATTATTTTTCTTATCCCGAGCATGCCATTTTTTATTTGGCTTTTCTTTCCTATTCCATGTAGTAACATCATCTATGATGCTAATATTATCATCCAGGTCAATTAACTCATTTTGACTACCTTGGGTATCCCTTGTAACATCTTCTATATCATTATCATCCTCATCTTACACAATAAACTCATTTTGATCTTCCTCGTAGTTATTATTTGGTGCAAGTGATGATGATGTAGTTTCATCTTGATCTAATAGATAAATTATTTTCAAAGTATTAATTTATGGAAACTCTTTTCTTTATGTGTTTTGATAGCCTCCCTTCACCACCTTGAGGAGTCTTACTCTTTTTCCTGCTTGACATTTCTCATGAAATAAAAGCTGCCAAAACATGTCTTCTTATTTAGAAGGATTCATAGATTATAGATTTCTAGGTCTTGGATGTATCCCATTCCCTACTTAATATCATCTTTAATATATAGCACTATAAATAAATGACAGTGCTTACTATAATGATAGAAATTGTATGCCCTTGGAAATGGTACAATTTCTCTTAATTTGGGCATGATTATTGAAAAATTGGACTTAATATCACCTTGATCTAGTGTTGTGATGAGTCTTACACATCAACATTAGATTTTGGGCCCTTCTAAAGCTAAATAAACTTAACTTTTCCTTAATTTAGTGTTTTAAAGTATATTTATTTACACCTTCACATTAAATTTAGGAGGCTTGTAAACTAAATCAGCCTAATCTAGTGTTGTAATGTGTTGTACACATTCACATGGGATTTAGGGCCCTTTTGAGCTAAATTGACTTGATTTTTCCTTAATTTGATGTTGTAAAATGTATTTATTTACACTTTCACATTGAATTTTGGGCCCTCTTTTATTTATGACCTTAATATCATCATTAATAGGCCCCTAAGACCTTATATTGTGCATCCCAAGGCATATTCCAATTAAAATCCTGACAAGATCAACGTATAAACTTAATTTCTTCACTCCCCAACATTCTATTTCTTCAAAAAGGCCTTGTGGGAGCCATACACCACCTTGGGCATATGAGTCCCATCCAGGTGGGACCCATATGCCACAAGTGGCATATGAGTCCCATTTGGCCTAGTTTTAGGGTTTTGAGCAAGAAAAACTGGGTTTTAAGTTTAAATATCATAGATTCCATCCTATGGGATCCAATTAATGGGATATTAGGTGGATTTCCTATATAAACAAGCTTTCAAATCATTATTTAACCAAATAAATAATAAGCCTTCATGATATCAATTCAACCACTCAAGAGTTAAGCATTCCAAGACTTTATAAGATCATCAAGAGAGTGTTCAAGATCATCTTTAAGGAATTCAAGGGTAGATTCTTCATCAATTGTTGTATAAATTAAAGATCCATCATGATTTCAATATTATCAAGCATCAATCATGTTGTTGAGCTATTATTGTGATGTTGCATTCAAGATCGAAGGTCAAGCATTGTTCTACACTTATCTCAAGATCTAGATGTACATCCTTCATAGCCATTTCATGTTAGATTGAAAATTTTCAAAGAATCACTTACAAGGAATAATTCAAGGTATCATTGTTCATGTTTCATGTCCTATGTTTCATTTTTCATGTCATTTTTTCATTGTTTCATCATTTAGTTTAATTACCTAAACCTGGGATTGACCAAGGCAAACCCCTATTCACTAGCAATCAACAAGTTTTCTCCATTTTACATGTGTGATTGAAAATATAGGTTTCTTGGAGCTTGAAGGATCATTGAAGATTAGGTTACAAGCTTGGAGAAATTTTTTGGAATTGCCCCCTCATTTGCATGGTTATAACCTTCACTAAAACGTCACCTACAACCCTGAAATCAAGGTTTCAGATCCATAAAGAAAGTGGAACAAAAAGAGTAGACATTGAAGACCAGATTTAGATTTTGAAGTTCCAAAAAACCCTAACTCAACTCATATGCCAATCTTAGAATACGAGTCCCAGTTGAGGTCAATTTTTAGAATTTTGTAGTTTTAGATACCATTTTTTTAGAAACTAGTTCCTGCATAAAAACTCAAATCTAGGAGTGATACATCCAAAGTGGAATATGAGTCCTAGTAGGCCAAAATTTCAAGTTATTTAGGCCTCCATTCAATCTCTCTTAGGTTTCTAGATGCTCCTCTAAACTTTTCCAAAAGTTTATTCTAATTTGTTTGCATTTATAGTCCATTTAGTGAGGTTTTATGCATCATTGAGTTCAATCATTAGATATTGCATTTCATACATTTTTCCAAGACCTAGCTTGGTGTTGAACCCCTCATTTAGCCTTAGTTAGTCTCTATAAAAACCCTAGGATTCCCTATTGTAAAATCTCTTTCCTCTTTCTTCATTAGATTGAGATCTCTAGAAGGTGTGCTTGAGTGTAGCAAGTGTGAAATAGGAAGCCTACCTATGTGTTCCATTCCTGAAAGATGTGTACTATTTCTATTTCCACATTATGGTGAACTTGACTTTAGAAAAAAATATTTTCTTATTTGGATTGCATTAGTTAATTGGAATTCTAGGGTTTCTAATTTTTTCATTAGTGAAAGTGCATATAGGTTGCATTTTTGCATCTCAAATCATTGAAATCATATAAAGTATGCATTTTCACTTAAGTTACAGATAGTAAAAACTACAAATCATAAAAACAACTTAAAATTATCTGAAAATTAAAAAAAAAACTCACTGGGACTCATATGCCCCTTTGGGCGAATCAGTCCTAGTGCACATCTAAAACTACCTTTTACAACATTTAAAACCTTATTTTTGCACTTCTGGTTGCTGCCATTGGTTATCAATTTTAGTTGGTTGAGTTTATACTTAATTCATTTCACTAAACCTAGGTGGTTCATTTCATGCATTACGTGTTAGTGTAATTAATATTTAATTGCACTTGCATAACTTTACTTAGGTTTTGCTTAGGTAATAATTAGTTTACTTAATTAATAAGTAAGCTTTATTTAGTTGAGTTGTTTTAGGTCAACATTAGGGTTATGCATACTTTTCTTTTATAAAGCAAATCATCTCATTGTAATCTTTGAATTCCTGAATATTATCATTGGGTCTACTATTGGATTATTATGATTCTGATATGGTTTCTTGTAGACAAAATTATCTATCCTTGCTTGCCAAATTTCTGTTCCAGTGTTACTCCACAATGTTCTTCAAGTGCTTCTTTGCAACAGTCATCTCATTGTAGGGGGGGTTTTCCCACTGGGTTTTCCTTCTCTACCTCATTATTGCATTTGTACATGGATACCTGATCAGGCCTTGTTGTCGGGACCCATTCATGCTTTCTTGCATTCATCCTAGTTTTAGGTGCATGCTTATTTAGTCTCCCTAAGTTGCACTTATGGGGGGGTGTTAGTGTAATTAATATTTAATTGCACTTGCATAACTTTACTTAGGTTTTGCTTAGGTAATAATTAGTTTACTTAATTAATAATTTAGCTTTATTTAGTTGAGTTGTTTTAGGTTAACATTAGGGTTATGCATACTTTTCTTTTATAAAGCAAATCATCTCATTGTAATCTTTGAATTCCTGAATAATATCAATTTGCACATTTCATGCAAAGCTCTGCTTTTTCATTGTTTTTCTCTTCTGTGGAAGGTGTTTAGGTTTGCATGTCTGATCTTGGTTTCTAACATTACTTAATTCCAAATTTAAATTTACAACATTTCATCTTTCAGGTTATTGCATAGTGTAATCAATAAATTGCCCTCTTTGTAATCTAAAAATTACATTTCATTCTATCTCTTTATATTGCATTTTGAGTTTTCATATATTATTGTTCACAAATCTTAGTATCTATATTTTCCAATTTTGCAAAGAAAAATTTAGCCAATAAGAATGATAGTCACTCATTCAATACATTCCCTAGTTATGAGAGTCTCTTAGTGCAAGAGAATGCAAATGTTGACAATTTCCTTAAACCTACACCCCCTCTTATCTCTCCTATTTGTGGGAATGATTTGATAGAAGAAGATGAAAATATAGATAATCCTAATTATCCTAGTTTCTCTTGTCCTAATACCTCCCCTACATGTGACGAAGGTATTTTGGTGTTAGAAGATGCTCTCATTGAGAATCATGACATTGTTGAAATCTCCTCTTTTAGAAACTCTCCTACATTGGAAGATATTTTAGCACAAGAGAATGATATCATAGGCACATTTTTAAACATTACCTTACCTAACTTCCATTCTCCTTTTTCTTGAGAGAACGATGAGATTGTAAATAATGTGGATATTTTAGTGTTAGATGATCAAACCTTTAAGTTCTATAACAATCATCTTATGATCCTTCCCCTACAAATCTTATTTTGGAAGACATTAGGGAAAAAAGGAATGAAATCATAAATGATCATGAAAATCATACTTATCCTTCTCCTATAATCTCTCCTAGTTGTGAAGGGTATGTGCAGGATCATGATGGGACAAAAAGTGGCAATATGTAACTGATATGATGACCCATGTAGCTGACAATTTTTTTCTTACCAAAAATTGATGAAATGAAAAGCGTTTTTAAAGGAGATTCTCAACTTTCCACCAATATAAATTATGCTTTAATTTGAATTTAATAAATAATAATTATTCATTTTCTATTTGAATTATGACTAATTCCTAATTGATAGGCTGGTTGACAAACATCTATAGATTTCAAATGGTATCACATTTTTTGAATCCAAAACATGAGTCACATTCTATGCATCACATGGATCAAATTTTTACGTCAAGTTGCCTAACTCTAATTTTTTGAATTTTCATTGCCACTTAAGGGCCTATTTTTTCCATGATGATCCTACATATACCCTGAAGAAGATACTTTGATTGATGAAATTCATGAGAATCTTAGTTGTCCCTCTTAACGTAGGGAAACCCTTATTGAACAAGACAATTCAACCATTGACCATTCCCCTAGTTGTGATGAAGTCATTTTGGAAGAACTAATCCTTGAATATTAAGAAAATTTGTTTTTTAGTTCTCCTAAAAACTCTCCTCCTATGGAGGATATCATGGTCCAAGAAAATGACAAAAATAATAATGTGGCTTCCTTAAGTGATGGTAAAAAAGTGATTCTAGATTTCCCTTTATTAGAAATACATCAAACATAGACTATTAAGGTTAAGAATGTGAAAGTTTCTATTAGACTCCGCTTTATCAATGTACCTCCTACATATCCTATGGGACATCATTTGAAACCTAGAATCCTTTATCCACCTTCACACAAACCTCAATCTCAAAACAAACCTGAACTTACCCTCTACCCACTTAAGAATAATGTGTCACAATAGTCGAGTCATAATACCATTTCCCATACATATAACACTAGGAAAAATCTACAACCAAGTCAAACAACTTCAACATCCCTCACATTTCCTAACCCTGTCTTGCTTGGTCCTCCTCGTTTTCCTTCACAAAATGCAAAGGATTATAATCTTGTTGAACAACTAAAGAATAATCTTGGTAAAATATCATTATGAGACCTTATCCAAGCATCCCTCATTACTGTAACATGATTCAAAGTGCTTTACAATAAGTTCCTATCCCTTCTAGTATGCAACTAAATAACATAGCAATCCTGATTCAAGGAATAAACATTGACATTATTTTCGACCAAAGTGAACTCCCCAATTTGGAAGTGAAAAAAAATGAAGCTCATGGTAATAGTTCACTACAAAGGAAGAGGCATAAAGTGAACCATTGTTGACAATGGTTCTATCCTTAATGTGTGTAGTGTGACCCTTTTGGATAGGCTTGACATGTACAAATCAAAAATTTAACCCGATTCTTTATCTATTAAGGGATTTGAAAATATAGGAAAACAACCATTTGGTGTGATCACTTTTCCTATTACAGCTCGAAAGGCCACATTAGAAACATTGATCCATGTTATGCCTCACAATATTTTATACAACCTACTTTTAGGTAGACTGTGGATTCATGTAATGAATGGGATGCCTTCTACTCTTCATTGTGTAATGAAGTATATTTACAACAAAAAAGTGTACACACTTGAAGCTAACCTTGACCCAAACAGGTGTTTGAACATTGATAAAAATAAAGAGAATCATTTGTAAACATTAACACCAACTACATCAGTGGAACCCATGCAATCAAAATACAAATAATAATGTATTGAGGAAGTCACAAATCTATTATAAGATTATTGGGTTTCCTTGGATTTCACACCAATATTCATAGGAGAATAAAATATCATAAATAAAGACTCTAAAAATGAAAAAGAAAAAGTGGTAATGTCAACACAAAATTTAGAAGACCCTTCAAAAGCATCCACCTCAACTATTTTAGAAGAAAACAAAAATTACACAACAAACTTTGATGAATATTTTTTATGGAAAAGGTTATGAACTTATGAAATAACCTGGTTATAGTGGAAAAGGATGTGGTGCTAGAGAACAAGGTATGTGTGTCCCTATATAGCCTCACACACAAGAAGAGACTAATGGTCTTGGTTATTGTCCCTCATGTTGGTTATTTTTTATGGGAACTGAACCTAATCTTACCACTCACCTATGAACATACCAAGATTCAATGGTTACCAAGGGTAAGGATTGGTGATTGGCCAACACATATGTAAAGGTTCTGAGGCCATTACTTCTTCACTTCAGACTTTGTGAAACCTAGGAGGGTAATCCCTAGTAGTGTTTTCATAATGATACTCCTATGTCATTGATTTTTATAACATTGCAATACACACAAATGATTCTCATAGAGGTGCTCAATTAGAAACTATATCAAAGAAGTTGGCTACTTCTTAGATATAATTCACACTTAGAACATGAGAATAAAAAAGCCTCATATCTTTGTAACCCTTTTATAGAATTTGATTTGATGAATGGGTATTGACCAAGTTAATTAAAATAGTACAATATAACTACTTATCTTAGTCCAGTACCTAATCTTAGGAATGGATTCAATATCAATACATGCATAACATGATAGTAATTTCAACACCTGACAATATATGAAGCTCTAAAATGTTGCATTATAGTATTTCAGCATGGTGTTCTAACCCTTACTTCTTACTAGCATCCTAGCATTAAGCTCAATACAAATTTACAGATATATTCAAGATTCTACATTAATTCCTTGAATCAACAAACAAGAATAAAGCCATACATCCATTTGAAATTGACAGAGAAAAATAAGATAACCTTGATTATATTATTCATAACTTGTAAAACTAGTACATAGGAGAGATAAATGGTGCTAAAATTGCAATATTACTTTTCTATATTTCCATAATTACCATTAAGATTACATATACGTATTGATAGACCTGAACTTAAGACATATCGCTAGACTATTCAGTAACCCTTCTAATCCCTATATGAAAAAATCCTAAATAACTCATTGCCCAACCTCTTAATTCAGGCCTTAGATTCCCATTTATAAAGACATGGGTGCAACAAGCGATAGGCCAAATTTAAATTACATTTTCATTTTAGTGAAAATTTCACCCTAATTTCAAAAGATTTTCTCTAGATGGTTACATTTAATCATTCCAGGTCAAGGGAAAGCAAAAGATAGAAAACTCCATGCAGTCGATGGAAGAAGACGAGCCAACCTTCCAAAATGCATCATTCATTGATGCAACATCACCAAAATCCCATATCCATGTAGACCAAAAAATATTCTCCACAAGTACTAGGGGCAAACAAATCACACACTTCCTAGAAAGAGCATATCCACCATTAAGGATACAAATTTCAACATTTCTCCATTATAGTAGCCCAAAAAACACCCATGTTAGCACCGAAGACAAAAAATGAGACAAATGTTGAATAAGATGATCCTGATATAGTGGCAATGGTCTCATCGAAAATAAAAAACTAGGTTGAAATGCTACTCTGATTTTTTTGCATTGAAGTATTCTCGCCTTCCTCGTGTTCGTGCTAAAACAGGAAAATCAACTACTCCTTCTTCATTAGAGTCTTTAAACAACACCAAAGAAAGAAGGTAGTGGTCATAATCCAGGTCAGTATCACCTCCACCCTCCAGAGGGCTATCAAAAACTTCAATGGGAGAAATGTGCCTCTCCAATAATCCCTTACGATACTTATTTATTTTCTTTTCTTTCTTTTTAGGCTCAACCAATTCCTTCCCTTTAACTTTGACCAATTCATCAGAGAAGATCTTTCTCCTAAGGTGGTAGTTACTCCTCACACCACCCTTTTTTGGTTTCTTGTGTCTTTTTTCTCCATTGGTGTTTCAAAAGCTCCCAATATATCAATTTTACTTTTAGGAGCATTGTATGGGGACTCCAATAGATTAAGTCTCCTAGAAATTTAGATGGGATTGGCAGACTCACTTGGCTTACTCATTGATCAAGAACAAGGAGACTTTTAATTTTTGTAGAAAAACCCTCACAAGCCTACTCTTGAATAGAATCTTGAAGAACAAAAAATTAAAACCTCCACAATTCCCATTAACTCATGAAAATATGTAGACAATTAACCCTCACCAACCTAGGACTCAAAAACCAATAGCTCTAATTGAAACAAGCAAGTATGAGCTCCTAATTACTCGTGGGAGAGAAAATATTCACCAAAGTTCTCATAGACACAAACTTAATTCTCAGCTTTAGATTTAAAACTATGAAGAAGAATATGGCTAATGGGCCTCATTATACTGAGCAATATAATCATTTGAACCATTAATACTCAAGGAAATCTTGTGCGAGAAAACTAACAATCAACTACTTGATTTTTGAACCTTAGTCATTGATCACACATTAAGATAAATCAATGGATAATTAATTAGGATGATTAATTATGAAAAAGTTAATTGTATGTGCTTTGTGCCTTTTCCTTAGTAAAAAAAAAACCCAAGTGGATAAATATCCACCCTATCTGCATATTAATCATATATTCATCATTTAAAGACCTGCCATGCCATGTTTACCCACTCGCTTGTGGGAAATAATCCACTTGCAACTCATCGCCACAAGATAGTAGGGGATGATCATGATTTAATCTTTGAAAAATCAGCCTGTACTCCACCTTACTTCAATTTCACCTTCTTGTGTGTGTCATCATCTGACATAATTGATGATTGCAATCAAAATCCTTTCCCAAATCTTGAGCATGTGCCCAAATAAATTATTTATAAAATGGTGTTATTTTAGTCCCTATATTTCCTCTACCAAATTTTATTCATACTTCATCTCTACTAAACTCCATCTAATTCATTGAGATATTCCACATGGAAGTTGCTCATGCCCCCTATTGAGAACTTGGCAGCAAGGGTGGGACCTGCACGGGATAGCAGGGAGTGGTCAAGATTTACCCATGTCACTAGCTATCAACCGTCAATCCCAAGAGTGAAATAATACACAATTCCATCCAAATCGAGGGGGCCCCTCAAAAATGCAACAGGTGTCACACCACTAGCTAGCCCATAGCATTTTAAAAATGCTAAATAAAATAAAATGGGGTAGTAGGGAGAAGTTGAGATACAACCACGTCACCCACTAACTACTATATATTTTACCATGATACTAATCACAGACCATTTAAAAGAACCTAGGACCGCCAGTGTAGAAGACACATGGCTTGTGCACTCTAGCCCATGCGATTAAAATAATAGAAAAATAAATAGAACAGGCACATGGGGGATGGTTTTGATGAAGACAAATATTATGATATTAGTCGTTGATCTTCCTCAAAGCATCGCCTATTGACCTATTGAAATCATTGGGCCCACCAATGGACATGACACATAGCAACCACCTACCATCCTGTGTGAATATGAAAATGAGAAATGAAACAAGATGGGTGCTCAAGGAGTGGTCAAGATTTATTTGTGATGATCAAACGATCACCGCACATCAAAAATCTGCACATGCTACAAAAGTTAGTTTTAAAATATGACCATCACTAGGTAGACAATGGTCAGAGACATGAATATACATGAATCAAGCTCCAAGGTGAACATTAAAATCTGATCAAAGACTTAGGAAAATATTTGTAGGACATCGACCCTACAGAAATAATGAGAACATTTTTTAAAAAAATTATGGGAGTTGACCTATAACACTAGGACTAAAGGGCCAGTAATTGAATGAATTTGATGGCATAAGTTATAACTTAGACAACTAGGAACTTGCATCAAAAGGTCAATGTCAAAATGGAACACCAACTAGGACCCTTTAGACTTAAAGATTGATTTCAGAAGGGCTTTAGAAACAAAAACCATAAGCACTGGTATGGAACACAACCTTAAGCCAAAAAGAAAGGGTCAAAGCCAAATATTTCAAGACTTTAAATGGAAACATAGAAAAAATTGGGGGGTTCCATCACCTCAAAAAGAAACAAACAAGCCTTCACTCAATATCAACACTCTTTCAAAAGATTCTTCCAAGCCAACTATAACAATAGTGCATCCTGAATTGATAGATGTTAATGCTCCTAATTATTATCCTTTGAAGGAAATGAAAGAAGCAAAGAAATCATTTCTTAACATTAATTTCATCACACAAAATACTTATGATTCGAGCTCGATATATTTTGTGTCTTCCTTGAAAGGAAAAAATAAAATCTTGCAATCTAAAGAGTCTTGTGTAAGTATGACACCTTGTGCTAAGAAAGAGATATTTTTGTCACAAAATAAAGGAACATCTCCTATTATTGATCAAGAAAGTATCTTGTCTAGACTCCTGTAAGATCATTTTATTTCCCTTCCTCCAAGAACATGAAATAAATTTTACTACAAGAATTTATTTTGTGCATATCATAGAGTTTATGGTCATTATAATAATGAATCTAATGCTTTGAGTAATTGAATCCAACATCTCAAGGAGTGTGGATCTCTTCCTTGTTTTAAAGCACCTAGCTCCTCTAATTGATACTTATTTTCATCCTATTCGACTGACCCTTTCCTTCCACTAAGTGGGGGCAAGGGGTTAGTCATCCTTGTCCTTGTATGTCACTTTTTGTTGTCTCTTTTGGCTAGTTGACCACCATATAATAGAAAGCTTAGGATGTGGATGAAATTCTTTAAGTTGGATTACATGTGAAATACTTATTCATGATGTAGCTTATTGGAAACATATGACTTGGCATAGGGCTTTCTGAGCAAGATCTCATATCTTCTTCTACTTTAAAGCAATTTCTCACAACATTGGTGTTAGCAACTGCTTTAAAGTGGGGTCATACATCAACACTCATGTTTCACTATGTGATTTTGTTTATTCTTGTGATGCATCCCTTTCTTGGTGGTTTCATTGGTTATTATTCCCTCCAAGAGCATTATAATTCTTTGACTTTTCATCTCTTGGAGACATTAGGAATGATGGTCCCTAAGAAGAGACCTTGCATGAACTAAGAAAAATCCCTTTGAATGCACCTTACACTATTTGTTATATGGCTACCTTGCATAACACACTTTTCATGCCTATAGATCCATCTTGTTTTTTCATGAGTTTCAATCATACAAAGCTTTACTTGCCTCATGAAGCTCAAAGTTCATTGTTTGTTCATAAGCTGTAAGCATACAAAGTTTTCCTTGTCTCATGAAGGTCGAAGATCATTTTTGTGTGGCACCTTATCAAATTTATCAAGAGGTGTAACTTTGGTATGGTTCGATGGGAAGTTGATCCAAGGCATGACTTTTCCCTTAGCCACTCACTTGTGTGTGTGAGTGCATATTGGCCATATGTGTCTCACCTTCTTAGATTACTCACCCAGTAGACAACCAAGAGTTATGTTGCATCAGAGTGAGAATGAATTTTATGAACAAACATCTTAGATCTAATCCACATCGTGTTGGACAAATGGTCAAGGCTTGATTCATCTCTATTTATTTTTCACTTGTTTTTATTTTTGTTTATTTTAGTTACTGACATTGCACGTGTTTGTGTATCTTGATGTTGCATATCATACACCTCGTGCATGTTCTTCAATGCTCATGATAGTTTGAATTAGGATCTTGGATCCTGAGGGCTTGATCACCTCCTTGATCTTTATTATCCGAGACCATCCACATTAGTTCAATTGGACCCCTCTTGAATGTCTACTTTAGTGTGAGTTTTAAGCAAGTTCATCCTCTCACGAAAGTGGGGGCTAAATATAATTATAGAAATTGTACGCCCTTGGAAATGATATAATTTCTCTTGGTTTGAGATTAATTAATGATAAATTGGACTTAATATCACCTTGATCTAGTGTTGTGATGAGTCTTACACATCTACATTAGGTTTTGGGCCTTTTAAAGCTAAATTAACCTAACTTTTCCATAATTTAGTGTTGTAAAGTTATTTAGCCACACCTTCACATTAAATTTAGGAGGTTTGTAAACTAAATGGACCTAATCTAGCATTTTAATGTGTTGTACACATTCACATGGGATTTAAGGCCCTTTTGAGCTTAATTGACTTGATTTTTCCATAATTTGATGTTGTAAAATAAATTTATTTATACTTTCAAATTGAATTTTGGGCCCTCATGCATTTATGACCTTAATATAATAATTAATAGGCTCCTAAAACCCTATATTGCGCAGCCCAAGGCTATTTCAATCAAAATCCTAATAAGATCAACATAGAAACTTAATTTCTTCACTCCTTGACATTCTCTCTCTTCAAATAGGCCTTGTGGGATCCCTACACTACCTTTGGAGTATGAGTCTTAGCTAGGTGGGACCCATATGCCACAGGGGGCACATGAGTCCCATTTTTCCTCTTTTTAAGGTTTTGAGCAAGATTAATTGGGTTTTAAGTTCAAATTTCATATATTTCAGCCTCTGAGATCCAATTAATGGGATATTAGGTGGATTGACTATATAAAAATTCTTTCAAATTATTATTTCACCTAAGAAAGAATAAGCCTTCATGATATCAAGTCAATCACTCAAGAGTTAAGCATTCCAAGACTTTACAAGATCATCAAGAGAGTGTTCAAGATCATTTTTAAGGCACTCAACGGCATATTTTTCATCAATTGTTGCAGCAATTCAATATACATCATCATGTCAAGATTAGCAATAATCAAGCATATTTTTGAGCTAGTTTTGTGATGTTTCATTCAAGATTCAAGGTCAATCATTGTTCTACACTTATCTCAAGATCTATATCTACATCCTTCATGGCCATTTCATGTTAGATTGCAAATTTACAAAGCATCTTTTACAAGAATCATTCAAGGTATAATTTTTCATGTTTCATGTCCTATGTTTCATGTTTCATTTCCTTTTTTCATTGTTTCATCATTTGGTTTAATTACCTAAATGAGATTTTACCAAGGAAAACCCCTATTCACTAACAATCAAAAAAAATTCTCCTCTCTACGTGTGCAATTGAAAATCTAGGTATCTTGGATATTGAAGTGTCATTGAAGTTTAGGTTACAAGCTTGAAGAAATTTGTTGGAATTGTACCCTCATTTGCAAGGTTGTAATCTTCACTAAAAATTCACCTACAACCCCGAAATTAGGGTTTTAGATATGGAAAGAAATTGGAATAGTAAGAGAAAACATTGAAGACCATATTCATACTTTGAAGCTCTAGAAAACCATAATTGGACTCATACGCCAGTCGTGGCATATGAGCCCTAGTTTAGGTCATTTTTCAGACTTTTACAGTTTTGGATACCCTTTTTCAAGAAAGCAATTCCTACATAGAATCCCAGACCTAGGATTGATATGCCCAGATTGGAATATGAGTCCTAGTAGGCCTTAATTTCAGGTTATTCAACATTTCAGGCCTCCATTCTATCTCTCTCGGGTTTCCAAGTGCTCCTCTATACTTATCCAGTTTGTTGTTATGATTTGTTTACATTTATAGTTCATTTAGTGAGGTTTTCTGCATCATTGATTTCAATCATTAGATCTTGCATTTTAGAAATGTTTCCAAGCCCTAGCTTGGTTTTGAACCCATCATTTAGCCACAATTAGTCTCTAAATAGGAACCCTACCCTTCTACTTCATTCCTCAAAGGTGGGGAGTACTATTTTTGTTGCCACACTTACCTTTAGGTTTTCACTATCTCACCATTTGCTAATGCAACAATGTTGATAGTTGAAAGCTTCTAACTTGCCTATGATCTTAGATTTGAATCTATAACACAAAAAAATGTATCCTTGAATTTTTTTCTCATTTGGGTCTTTTCTTGTGGTTTTTGACCTAGTTTTGCCTAGATTTAATGTTGTTATGTGGCCAACACATTCACATTAGGTCTTGGATGCTTGAAAATCAATAAAAATATAAAGATGTCTTACAAAGGTTTTGTGAAGTGTTGTAGCACATTTTCCCACTTTTCTAGGACCTCTCCATCATAATTCACTTAAACAACCCCTCATTATCAATTAACGAGCCTTATTTCAAAGTTTTGTAAAGAGTTGTAACAAAAATTCACACTTTCCTAGGCTTGTCATCAAAAAATTGACCCTTTCTTATGTTAGAATGGCCCCATAATGCATTTATAGGCTCCACTTAAGTGTGTTTTGGAAGAAAATATTGTTAGGCAACATTAATTACATTTTAATTCTCAATATCCACTTAAAATTGCCCAAGTGGACTAAGTTGACACCTTGGGCGACTTAGTCCCATTTGGCATAAAAAAAACTAACTAAAAATTCTAGTGGGATATTATCTTCTAAACCTTAAGGGCAACCTGTGATGTTTTATTTTTTAGAAATTACAGGAAAAAATGTATAGAAAAAGGGTTTTCCCCTCATTTTCATGCTAACTAGTTACCTATTCTATTATATTCATTCATTCTCTTTTCCTAATCTTTCATTCTTCTCAAGCAAGCTATGGTTTTGACATTCTAAGACGTCAAGAAGCATTCAAGGGCTGAATCTTCCTCCATTATTGTAGAAACTCAATATTATCATCATGGAAAGCTACTAACTCCATTGCTTCATGCTTCATTACATTATTTCTTCATTTTGGTTTAGTTACCTAAAAGGGGTTAGACCAAGGCAAACCCCCATGCCCTAATAATCAACATTTCTCTCTTTCCTTCATTGTGTGCTTGCAGATTTAGGCACCTTGAGGGTTTGTAAATCATCAAAGAATGGATTTAAAGCCTATTGAAGTCATCTCCTTGTTGACCAGGTTAATATCTACACAAAAAGACACCTACTAGCCAAAAACCAAGGTTTCTAGTCTGAATACTTTGAGGAACAAAAAGTGTAGGTCAAGGGCTTATGTTTCCACCTTCATATTTTTAGAAAAGACAAAATAGACACTTCCCTTAGTTGTGGCAACTTAGTCCCACTATGCAATTTTTTCAGAGGTTTCTAGAGATCCAGATGCCCATTTGGCTGAAATAGGCCCCAATTCAGTTTTCCAAAGCTTTCATGAAACTCGACTAAGTCACCCAATTTGGCACAAGTGTCCCACCAAACATAAAAATTAGTATTTCTAGAATTTCAGAGTTGCTTCAAGTCTTAAACATACTTCCAAGTGCACAAATTTTATTTCACAGTCTTCTATTTAGTTTTGTTTGCATTTTTAGGTCATGTTTACATATCACAATGCATTTTCAAACAAGTTGCATTTTTTAAGCCTTACATTAGTGTTTAGTCTCTTTTATCAATTTAAAACATTTATATCATTATATTTAGACACATTTAAATTATAATTGCATTACTCTTGAATGTGAACATTTCCATTTTGGTATCCCCTTCTCCTTCTAGGTGAAAAACCCTAGAAGTGTGAGAGAGTCTTGTGGTACCAAAATATTTGTTACATTTTGGTGAACCTGACTTTCAAATACCTTCTTTTCTTATTTGGTGTCCATCATTGTCCTAGAATTATCTTGCATTACCTTTTTCCTTAGTTAAGTTGCCTTCTAGGGTTTCAAATTTTTGCATTAGTGAAAGTGCATATAGGTTGCATTGTTGCATGTTAAATCATTAAAAAAAAAAAAAAAATCTACATTTTCATCTTAGGTATGCATCATACAACACAAAAAACATCAAAATCAATCAAAAAAATCTGCAAATTCTGAAAAAAAAACACTCCTTGGACTAATTCACCACCCTGGGTGACTTATTCCCTTTATGCCCCTGAAACAACCTTTTATAGAGCTAAAAACCCTGTCTTTAAGCTTTTGTTTGTTGCCCTTACCTATCTGTATCAATTGATTAAATTTTTGTAACATGCATTTCATTAGATCTAGCTTACATTAGCTCATTTCATGCATTTCTCATATTTAAATTTGTATTTACAACATTTCCTTTTTAGATTGTTGCATAATGTAATAAAAAATTCACCTTGTTTCACATCTGAAAATTACATTTCAAAATTTCACTTTAATTCATTGCATTGCACTTTCTTTACTTTTTCATGATATCATGTTTACATTCAAAAGACGTGGCTTTGATTTAGTTACAAATGGATTGCATAAATACAACATCCCTTCTTATGATTTCAATTTAGATTACCACAATGAATTCATTAAGAAAAATGTTAATCACCAAACCATTGACACAATTCTTAACATTACATTACTCATTGATGAGGATGTTAGTGTTTACAATCATAACAATCTTACTTGTGATTCTCCTTATACCTCTCCTATTATTGTTGAAGGTATATTGGTGAAAGAAGATACAAGCATTGAGGGTCTTGATTTTCCTTCCCCTCATCCCCCTTTGGAATACATTAAACAACAATAAGATGAGATCATCAAAACATTTATTTGAATCACCTTACCTACTCTCTATAGCCATATGAATCAAAATTATCCATCTTCTAATAACCATCCTCAATGCAACAAGGATAGGTTGGCGTTAGAAGATACATCTCTTAAGAGTCATAAGACTCTTGAATCTCCCTTCCCTAATGCTCCTACAATTTGGGTCAATCTATTTGAAAATAATAGTGGTCCTTCTCTTGATGCCTCCCCTACCTGCAATGAAGATAGTTTACAAAATCACGCCATGGAATGTGGTGAACATCTTCCAAGCTCTCCTACTAGGGTAGATAGTATGGAATAGGAGAATGAGACCTTTACAAAAAAAAGATAATCAAATAGAACCCTCTCCTAATCATCCCAAAAGTGATACTCCCATCATTGATCATTCCCCTTCTTGTGTTTAAGTCATTTTAGAAGAACCAATCCTCAAATGTCAAGAACATGTGGTTTGTAGTTCTCCTAAAAACACTCCTCCTAGAGAGGATATTGTTAGAGTTGATGTATGTACTCCCACAACTTTGAGAATCACCTGCAATGATAAACCTATCACTCTATGAATAAATAAGCAAGATATTATTGATCAACAACTTAGATTTGATAAAACATCAAATATGTATTATGTAAAAAATTGTTGCATTGAATATGCTATCGTAGAGAATGAATTACAATTACAATGAATCAATCCTTATTAAAAGGATGAAAGCTAACCCTACTTAGGGTTAGATGAGAACATGACATGTGTCCTCATAGGAATGAATGAGACATGTTCTAATATAAGAGGCTTAATCATGCAAAAAACAACTAATTAATTAAAGAAAATAATGAAGTAAAAGCACTCCTAATTTTAGCTTAAGTGTAATAAAGCATAAAGTGACCCAATTAATTAATGATTAATTAATTAATTCATTAGGTGATGAATTTATTACTCTAACATATATCATGATTCAAGACATGGATAACATTGACAATAATAATATTCTTCCCTTAGATGAAGATGTAGAGCCCATGTTAGACTCTCCTTCACTAGGGGATGTTAATATTATTCAACCTCAACTCATCCTTTACCCACCCTTACAAAAACAACACACTCATAAAAAAATTGAACCTATCCTTTATCCACCTAATAACAATGTTTTGTATACACATTACACAAGAAACAATCCACACCCACCCCGACCAACTTCAACACCTTTACCTTTTCCTAATACCATCTTGCCTCGGGGTCCTCAATTAAATTCACTCATTAGGGAATATGATCTTATCGACCAACTTAAGAATACTCCTACTAAGATCTCATTATGGGATCTTATTCAAGCCTCCCCTCACTACCATAACATGATACAAACTGAATTACAACAAGTTCCTATCCTTTATAATACGCAACCAAATTACATAGCAATGATAATTCAAGGAATCAATATTGACATTCTTTTTCACCAAAGTGGGCTCCCTCCTTTGGATGTGCAAACACAAGCTGAAGCTTTCACAATAATATCTCAATACAAAAGAATAGGGATAAAGTGAACCCTTGTTGACAATGGATCCACTGTTAATGTGTGTAGTGTAAATATTTTGGATAGTTTGCATGTTGATAAATCAAACATTCAACCAACCCCTTTATCTATCAATGTATTTGATAGTGTAGGATAGAAACTACTTGGTGTGATCAATTTGACTCTGATAGTTGGAATGGCCACATTAGACACACTGATCCATGTTATTCCAAATGATGTTTCATATAATATTATGTTAGGTAGGGTATGGATTCATGCAATGAATGGGTGCCTCCCACTCTTCATCAGAAAATGAAGTACATCTACAATAAAAAAGTGTACACACTTGAAGTTGATCCTAATCCTTGCAGTGTCTTACAACTTGAGAAAAAAAATCCAATCCCTTCCACACATCAACACAAACCATACAATTTGAACCCATACATGAACAAAAATAATCTCCATGTCCTAAACCCTTCAAAATGATATACGTTGATGATTTTGCATCAGTGATTTTTGAACAAACAGTCATGGATGAATCTAAGATTATAAAAAATGATTCAAATAAGGGACACGCCAAAGCAATCCTATCAACCCAATATTTGGAAGATCCTTTGAATGCATCCACCTCAGAAAATTTAAACAAAGAAGTGAATTACACAACAAACTCGCCAAAAAATAACCACCTAGCCCACAAGCAATGAAAAAGATTTATGGAAAAGGTTATGAGCTTATGAAACAACATGGCTACAATAGAAAGGATGCAGTGCTAGAGAACAAGGTCTATGTGTCCCCATTGATCCTATAATGCAAACAACTCATCATGGTCTTGGTTATTGTCCTTTGATTGAAATCACCAAGCCTTCACCTCACATCAATACTATCACAAACCATCCTTCTAAACCAACCTTAACACTAGTGCATCTTGAACTGTTGGAAATTAGCGGTCTCAAACGCGATCCTTTACAACACTTTAATCAAACAAAGAAGTCTTCACCTAACGTCAATTTCATCTCACAAAACACTAATGATTTACATTTTACACACTCCTATAAGGGAGTGTACAAAATCTTGCAATCTATAGAGCCTTGTGTAGGTATGACATCTTGTACTAAGCAAGAAACATATGTTTTGCAAAGCAGAGGAACACCTTCTACCTTTGATCAAGCAGGTATCTTGTCAAGACTTCTCCAAAATTAATTGATATCTCTCCCTCCAAAAACTCAAAATAAATTCTCTTACAAGAATTTATTTTGTGCCTATCACCGAGCCCATGGTTATTCTACTAATGAATGTAAGGCCTTGAGTAGTAAAATATAACATCTTAAGGAGCTTGGTACTATCACGTTTGGATTTCATTGACTTATTTAATGCAAGTATTAATCATTATGTCGATATTTAAATGGAAATTGAATGATTATTTAAGATAGTTAAATTGAAATTCAAATCGAAATGAAATTGAAATCGAAATGTAACTATTATGATTTGAGTTGTATTTATATTTATTTCGGGGTTTGTCATTACTGATGATAAATCGAGTGCAAGTGAACGCAAGAATAGGTGAACGTGATGGAAGGCGAGAACAACGATCAGGTAGAGTTGTTTAGCCGATTGACGTTTATGAATAGATGGGATCTCACACACTCACATAGATATATTTTTTTAATGCATTTTGTCGTATCTTGTTTGCAAGTTTTGAAAATCAAGTATTAATTTAATGTTTTAAATTGTGAAAATGCATATTGATTTAAATGACGATTTGATGAAATGTATTTAAATTAAGTAATTGAATTGATTGTTTAAATATTTAATTATTGTTTGGGAATAATATGTTTGTATTTCGAAATTAGATAAAAAAAATTATTAATAGAGTGTTTTATAAAATTAAATGCTTTTAAAATTGAAATTATGAAAAGAGGAAATGTTTAAATACAGAAATTGAACAAAATGGCAAATGGAGTTTTTGAAATCAATTAGAAAACAATAATGTACACATTGAAATTTGTATTCAATTTTGAAGTCTAGTTAACAAGTTGAATAAATATCTTCAAAAAGAGGAGATACATTCAACAATCTAGAACTGAGAGATCAAAGAATTGATTTGGAGATAAATCATAGATTGTGGATCTCATTTTTATTGTTAATAACAATGCATGAAAGGAGAAGAAAGAGATATAGGAAGAATTTTGAAATTGGGGGCAGAGAGAAAAAATTCATCTTTTATTTGTCCTTGAGCAAAAAAAAACAAAATGGACAAAGAGTTTCATTGAGGGGAAGTTTATGTTTTGTGAGGCTAATTGTTTGGAATGCATTCTATGATTCTTCAAACCCATGCGCAGTCTTCAAGCTCCTCTACTCTCCCACACGACATATTTGGAGATAAATGCAGGGAAAGTTAAGGCATACAACCATACATCTCCATTCACAATTACTGTTCTTGATTTTCCCACGCAAGAATAAGGAGTAAGGAAAGGGTGCAGCCAAGGAGAGGGCACACACAACCTTGCCTTCCCTCCTCTCACCCATGCATCAACAAAGGGGCAGTTCCCTCATGCACTCGTGCAAGGATCTGCCACAAGTAAATACGTGGCCTCCCAGGGACTAGTTCTCTTCCCAAAGGATCACATCCCATGCACAAGCCTCTAATTTCGAATTCAATTCACTCCAGATTAGCAATAGTAAAGGATAAGAGGTGCACCAGGCAGGGAGTTAAAAGCTATAGGAAGAATAGGTGTGGCTAGGAAGATAGAAAATAGAAGATAGGAGATAGGAAGAGGCACCAGGGGAAAGAACAGAGGAATTCAAAAATAAAAGATAGAGAAATTTCATAATTGCATATCTAGAAAATGAATTTTACCAGGTAGGATTTGGTGGAAAAAGCGCCTAATCCTTGTTCTCGTCTTCTTTGTTGAAGATTTTGTTAGGAATAAGGTGTCTCAACCTTGGACAATTCCTATTCTTATTATTTGTTTTGTAAAATGTATTTCTTGCAAATAATGTAATTAAGTGTGAGTGTACATGTCTAGTTGGCATGTTGATGTGTCACTCCACTTGATGTGTCAGCATCTTGAATTGTGTGTAAGGAGATCATGGCTGAAACGGTTATGACGGATTCCTATGACACGTAAGAGCTATGTCTGGAAGATTCAATGACAGGTGAAGACATGTGGCAACTGATAAAGTTGAGTACTGTACACTCTTCCACGATAGTGGGGTTCCTATTTTCTCGGAGAATGGTAAAACCCTAATACAGTTATCTTCGGAAGTTGCCCTAAAAAGGGAAGCGCATGATATAAGCATTTTTTAGGGTTGCGAAGATGTGTGATGTGAGTGTATTGTTGGAACATTTTGATGCTGCCGCATTTTGTCTTCAAGTGTTGGAAATCTCCTGAAAGAACTTGCATTGCAAGTGTGTTGTAACCGTTGTGTTGAAGATAATACATTGTGCAGGTTTTGGAGTGCTGGGGTTTTTTACCGAAAGGTTTTCCCCAAGGTAAATCATTGTGTCATTCTTTATTTTTTGTATGTATGGTATATTGCTGCAATATCATTGTTAAGTAGATTAACGAATCTGAAATCGTAAGGGTTTAAAACGAATTTGCACCATACTTTCCTTAAGAGATTAGTGTAGGAAACTATTTTTGCACCTGAGTTTCCTTACAGATTTGCTTTTGGATGGAAGATCAACGGATGGCATCTTCTTTTATGCTTTAATTATTCTTGATATATGTAATGACGAGCTTATGGCGACTGAATGCCTAAGTCAAAAATTGTAACTGATATTATTATCAACCATTGTATTTATAACTGAAATTGTGTATTATGACACATGTATGTTTTATACTGGAATTGTTATGAATTTATCTTATCGACTTTTATGTCATTGTTATGAAATCGACTAGTTTCTTGATGTCTAAATGAATGAGATGACGACTATATTTTGAATATAATTGATCTTATTTAAAGTATTTGTCAATGTTGATTTAAAGAGTTTTCCACTCTTTACAGGTACTCTCCCTTATGTGGGGGCACCTCATTCCTCTAATTGATACTTATTTTCACTCTACCATACATTTCATCAATCCTTTCAGCTCACTCTTGTCCTGCACTAAGTGGCGGCAAAGGGTTAGGTATCCTTGACCTCGTATGCCACTTTTTTTTGTCTCTTTTGTCTAGTAGTTAACCTTTCATGAACATATAAGAGAAATCTTGGGATGTGGACATTTCTTAAGTTGACTCGCATGTGACATACTACCTTTTCCCTAACATATCTTATCAGAAATATATGACTTGGCATAGGGATTTATGAACAAGCTCTCATGTCCTATTCTTCTACTTTAAAGAAATTTCTCACAATAATGGTGTTAGCAACTTCTTTAAAATGGGGGCATACATCGACACTCAAATCTCATTGTGTGATTTTATTTTTGTTGCGATTCCCTCTCTTGGAAACATTAGGTACAATGTTGCTTATGATGAGACATTGCACTTGTCCTCTCTTACAAACACGATGAGACCATTTGTACTTTTACTCTCTTGGAGACATTACACATGATGTTCCTTAAGATGAGACCTTGCCTGAACTAAGCAAAATCCCTTTTAACATTACTTACAACATTTCAAATATCATTTTCTTTTGTGGTTCCTTATCAAAGTTATCAGGAGGTATAACTTTGGTATGGTTTGAGCGGGAAGCCCAACCAGCAGCATGACTTTCCCCATATCCACCTACGTGTGTGTGAGTACGTAATATCCATGAATGTATGTTTCTCACATTCTTGGATTTCTCACCCAGAGGACAACCAAGAGTTTCGTCGCCTTAGAGTGAGTATGCATTTTTAGACAAACAACCTAGATCTGATCCAAAACTAGCTTAACAAATGGTTGAAGCTTGATCCACATTTTTACCTTCATTCTTGTTCTTTCTTCTAGTTCTTTCCATCACATGATCATGTATCTTGTTTTTCTGCAAATAATTCATCCTTGTGTGTGTCCTCTTGCACTTATGTTTGTTTGACTTAGGATATTAGATCTTGGGGGCTTGCACAATCTCCTTTGATATTTGTTATCCTTTTCCATCCGCATTGGTATGATTGGACCCCTATCTTGAATGACTAGTTTAGTGTGAGTTTGAAGCAAGTTCATCCTCTCACTAAAGTCGGGGCTAAATGTAATCTAGAAAAGTGTATCCTTGACATTTTTTTTTCTCATTTAGACCTTTTCTTGTGGTTTTTGACCTAGTTTTGCCTAGACTTAATGCTGTACTATGGCCAACACATTCACATTAGATCTTGGATGCTTGAAAATCCATATAAACCTAAATATGTCTTACAAAGGTGTTATGAAGTGTTGTAACAAATTTTCCCACTTTTCTAGGACCTCTCCATCATAATTCACTTAAACAACCCCTCTTTATCAATTACCAAGCCTTATTTCAAAGTGTTGTAAAGAGTTGTAACAAACTCTCACACTTTCCTAGGCTTGTCATCAATAGATTGACCCTTTATTATGCTAAAATGGCCCTTTAATGCACTTATAGGCCCCACTTAAGTTTGTTTCAGAATACAATCCCGTTAAGCAACATTACTTACATTTTAATTCCTGACATCCACTTAAAATTTCCCAAGTGGGCGACTTAATCCCATTTGGCATTAAAAACAAATTAACTCAAAATTATGGTAGGATATTGTCTTCTAAACCCTAAGGTCAGGTTGTGATGTGTTATTTTTGGGAAATTAGGGCACAACATGTATAAATAAAGGGTTTTCCCCTTATTTTCACCCTAAATAGTTTCCTATTCTATTTTATTCATTCATTCTCCTCTCCTCATCTTTCATTCTTCTCAAGCAAGCTAGGGTTTTGGCATTCTAAGTCATCAAGAACCATTCAAGGGCTGAATCTTCTTCAATTGTTGAAACAAATCAAGATTATCATCATGGAAAGGTACTAACTCCATTATTTCATGCTTCATTACATTATTTCTTGATTTTTGTTTAGTTACCTAATAAGGGTTTGACCAAGGAAAACCCCCCATGCCCTAACAATCAACATTTCTCCCTTTCCTTCTTTGTGTGTTTGCAGATTTAGGTACCTTGAGGGTTTGGAAATCATGAAATAATGGATTGAAAGCTTGTTGAATTCATCTACTTGTTCACTACATCAAGATCTGCACAAAATACACCTACAGTCCAAAACTCAAGGTTTCTAGTCTGAATATACTTGGAGGAACATAATATGTAGGTCAAGGGCTTCTATTTCCACCTTCAGATTTTCAAAAAAGACAAAAAGGACACTTCCCCAAGTTGTAGTGACTTAGTCCCGTTGTACAATTTTTTCAGAGGTTTATGTGGATCTAGATACCTATTTGGCTGAAATAGGCCCTGATCTAGTTTTCAAAAAAATTCCCAAAACTGGACTAAGTCACCTAGTGGCACAACTGTCGTGTCAAGCATAAAAATCATTATTTCTAGAATTTCAGAGTTTCTTCAAGTCTGCAACATACTTCTAGATGGATACCTTTTGTTTCAAAGTCTTCTATTTAGTTTTATTTGCATTTTTCAGTCCCGTTTGCATATTGGTGGACCTCCTAAATTTTTTCCGCAATTGTGCTCATTCTTGTTTCCTTGGTGTTTGGAACTATTCATCTACTTTGGGGTTTAGGGTTTTAGCCATAAAAACCTTTTCTTTTGATTTTTGTTATGATTTGTTATGGGCATTCTAATTCTACGTTGACCTGTTATTCCAGGTTGCCAGTTGTTTAAGTCATAGCCTGTGCCTTTTAAGTTGTTCATGTTACCGGCCCCATTTACCTGGCCTGCTAGTTTTTTCCATATCGAGACCTAGCTTTAATCTTTGCTTAATACCAGGCCAAATATATTTTCATAACTATAGACCTAAATCGATTTTTCCATACCTTAAGGGTTGTGCCCCATCTGCCTAGTCGGTCCCTTTCATTATGAATAATGTTTGTTGCATGTGCAAGTTTTTTGATCGTCAGATTGTTTTGGTCTCGACCGTTCGCCATTGGCCTCATAGGTATTTTCAATGACATCACTAAAGTATGGCAAGGTGTGTGAAATGTTTCCACTTGGTGCATATAGTCGTGGGGCCCTGTCTTTGTTTGCCTGCAGTTTAGTGGGGCTATTGATCCACGATTGTCATGTAATGATGAATCATGGCCATTCCTCACTAACCTCATGCAATTAAAATAATAGTTTTAATGGTGTTGCAAGGTGTACTAACTAATGATGCATGGATACCAATACAAAATATGAAGTGACCTGGTGTGGGACCCGCTCATGCTAAGGTGGTGTCTTGTCAATGAATTCTCATTCGCCAAGAGTTTGGTGGGTGAATGTGGCATGTTAAAACTATCTTGACTCAATCTAAGTCACTCATTCTTGCCTACCTTGATTGAGATCAAAAAATGATATTCAAAATGTGTCAATCTTGTATGATAGTTGTTGTTTCTTGTGTGAGTGAATAGTAATATTGGTGTTAGGGCCGTGCCACCAAATTTAATGCCAAAAGTTTCTTGAATTTCTATTTTCATGCACAATTCTGCACTGAAAAGGATTTCTAGGTACCAAGTAACCTGAGTAATTCCATGTAAGTCCAGCATAGCTGCCATTACAATTCTCTACAAGAAAAATAGTAAGTAACGTATAAACCATGTTCTCTATCTTTCAAAAATCTTGTTGATTTCTTGAAGGCATGTGTGAATTGCGTTTTGTTTTGTTTTAAGGCTTGCACTGGTTTATTTTCTTTAAAATTGTTTTAAAGCTTGCAAAAAGTAATTACCAAGACCTTTTAAATTGTGAGATTATTGTGTTTAAGGTTTTAAGCTAGAGGTTAAACCCCATAAAATTTCTAGTACTTAAAAACCCTAGCTCAAACATTAATCTGTCTTGTGCAATCGCTGCCAAAGCCTAAAGTTTTGGCTCTAAAAATCCCACTAGGTCCTTTTCTCAGGATGTCATAGACCTATTAAAACCCTCTACCAATAAAAAACTTGAGGGAAAAGCTTTGTTTTATGGGCCCTAGGTTTTGGAAGGATTAACTGAAAAACAATATGCAATTCGAGATGTTGAGGTACCATATCCAGGTTGGTAGTTGTTTTCTAATTGGTTTGGGAACATGAATTTGTGTGCTCCTCTATGTAACCCTTGGAGGTTGGACCTCAACAAGCTGGTGGTACTAAATATATATCTGGATGTTGACCTGTTAAAGGATGTTGTAGCAAGGTATGATCTTGTGACTAGAATTTCTAGGGCATATGATGGTGCAGAGATGGTTAAGATAACTAAGGAGGAAATTGCATAAATTTTTGGTCTTCACAAATGGAATCAGGAAATGGTCTTTGTTGACCTTAAGGATTTTAGAGAAGATTATATAAATACAAAGGGTTTATTTAGGACTTCTCTGCTAATCCCTCATTTGGCAACCACAAGAATGGGAAAAAGAAGAAGAGGATAGTGATTGGCAAAAATGAGCTAGAACCATTTCCCATAAATTACTTTTGCAATTATTTAAAAAAGACTGTTTGTTCCCTATGTCAGGTTCTAGGTATTAGTATAAAGACTACCTTTCCAACTGACCTCATGTACATGGTTGTGAATCTTAAGCATCCAACCTTTAATGTAGTGTATGATTTTTCCACATATCTAGGAGATAAAATGCATGAGGGCCTGATATCTCTAAAGGAAGGAAAAGGATTGGTAAGATTTAGATGGAATTCCTTATTGATGCACATGTTTTTGTATAAGGGAGAGAAATATTTTGGATAGAATATGGAGTTAAGAAAGGAGGATGATATTGATATGTCTATCCAATACTGGACAAAGATTCTGGATAGGCATGACCCTAGCTTTGACTATGCGGTGTTTCACAATGTTTTTGGGTCGAGATAGAGATCTTTGGTCTTTGATCCACCAAGGATTCCAAAGGAAATTCATGATTTCTTAAGGCCAATGGAGAGGAGGCCTGAGTTAAGTTTGACACAAAATTGGGGAGATATCATCCCTTACTACAACACAACTATTTTTAGGGTATATGACACTATTGTCAACCCTTATTCTTTTTCGAGGGATGTGCCTCTAAGAATTGGATTTGTAGAAATCACGAGATAGTTGGGACGTGCTCAAATGGTTCACTTGCAAACAGAGTAGAAGAAGGGATCTTTCTACCCTGAGTATACAACTTTTTCTGATTTTGTCATGGAAAAAGGAGGCTGGAAAAATTTGGGGACACTACTTGAGCCTTATGGGTTAAACATTGTATGCCCAAGAAACCATGATCCTGAGCGTTTCATTTCTCAAATAAAGGAAAAACACAAGACATGTATTTTTGTTCACAAATTTTATTTCCTTGAAGATGTCATCATAAATATCCTTGATTTGAAGGTGCAAGAGGAATGGAAAGAAAAATATATTTCTTTTACCAAAATGATGGAGAAGAAGAAAGAGAAGAACCTTGTGTATAATCCTATGACAAATATCAAGGGTGATCTCAATAGAGCCACATATACTATCAACAATTTTGAAAGCATATTTGGGGTTTTAAAAACTAAACAAGTAGTTGAAGACAAAGGAAAGTCAAAGGCTATTGAAGAGTACCCTAAAGTAATATTGAAGGAAATACCTTCTTACTAGCCTCCACCAAAGGTTAGGGTATACTCTAGAAATAAGTGAGCAATAGCTGAGAAAGAAACCATGCCCACCCTTGTTACATCATAAAAGTTTGGTGTGATGTCTCATAAGCAGTTAGTGCCATCATCTTTAGGGTAGTTGTTACCAAGTGTTGTTAATCGGGACTCCCCCCAGAGGGCCCTTTCTCTAGCACAACTACCATCACCTAAGAGATAAAGGATTGAAGAAGCAAGAGTGGTTGATTATCCTGACACAGATGATGAAGAGATCATAGTGACCAATGATGGCATGCAGCAAGTAATGCCATCTTTTCCATAAGATGTTGCATCAAGTTATGGAGTAGTTTCTCTAAGGCCAAGGAAATATGAACTAAGGGGAATAACTAATAATGATGATATGAAAATGGAGGCATGTAGAGAATTCACGAGGGATGACTCTTTTATTAAAACAAATGAATTTAGGGATTTTGTATGGAGGGAACATGTTCTAGTGTATGCTGAGAAGGTAGCTCAAGAAAGAAGTTTACATTCAGAGCTTCCAAAAAAGGTCATCAATCCAATGACATGTTGTAAATGAGGGAGATTTTAAGGAAATGACACCAGAGCAGGGTAGGGAATTGGTACAAAAGAGTGGAGTATTATTGCTCTTTGAATGGGATATCGGTGATGTAGTGGTATTCGATACAATAAGAAGGTCCAATAGGCCACTTCGTCAAACCAAGGAAGAATCTACACTAACACTCAAAGGTTCAGTCTTCAGTGAGGAATGAGATGCCTTAGAAATTTAGTCATTATCTAATAGATCGAGGAAGCCAATAGTTGTAGAGCCTGCTGATTTTAGTGGTCAAATTGTTGTGAGAAGAGTTCTTGATACCCCATTATTGGACGCAATAGATATGTTAGTGAATGTTTCCAATTTTACCAAGGAAACTATTATGGAATTGATCAAGGATAGAGATACTCTGAGGGGCTAGTATAATGATCTCCTTAATGAGTACAATATAAGTCAGCAAAGAGGTGTAGAGTTAGAAACTGAGTTAGTTCTATTGAAGTAGCAAATGGATACATTGAATTCTCAAGGACAAGATAACTCTAGCCATAACATTCCTGATCCATCAATGGAGCAACCTTATCCTCCCCCATAGGGAAAATCCTTGGAAATTGTGCCATATAATATGGGAAAGAAGCCCATTGCAATTGAGAAAGCAATTACTTCAGGAGGTGGGATTTCAAAGGAAAAATTAATATAGCAGGTTGAGGAGTATAAGGAATTGTTGCAACATTCCAAAGAATTAACATTGACAAGAAATTCAATAATTGTAGATACTATACTAAGACACTTCAATAAGAAAGTCCAATGAAAATTAAATAATTTCCATGCAAGTTATGTTTTAATGTTGCAAGCAATTAAGCTCTTCCCCAGAGATAAAGAATTAGCCACCCCACTGTTGGATAGATGGAGTCCCGGAGTTGAGCAATTAAAATTCATGGCAGTAGGAAAAAAGCATCAAAAGGAGAAGTATCCTAGGGTTCTTCCAACTTATCAAATTTTGAATGAGATTGTGGAGCATAAGTTCCAGGGATATGTTGCTCCCATGGATATAAAGATCAAGGAATTAAATGCCAAGTATGATGAAGTAGACCTGACACCATTACTAGATATCCAACATAATTATGATGAGGTGAAGCCTTTGTAGGCTTGGAAGGACCAAATGAATGACATAATGTTGTTGGAAACAAGCCACACAGAGGGGTGATGAATTAGTGTTGTGCAAAAATTAGCTTCAATAAAATTTAACCTCCAAGTATTAGAATCATTCAAACATAAAGCATGAACAAGAAAACAAACACAAAACCATAACACCAATATTTTTATGTGGAAACCCTGTTAGGGGAAAAAACACGGTGGATGGCCAATTCATAATAATTATTATGACTCTACTCAAAATGGATATTACAAAAGGAATGAACTTGCATTCAGGCACACTGCCTAGAGCTCACTACTCAAAGAAAATAGGGATTGCTTCCCAAGAGTTCAGATTAAAACCATCTGAAGAATTGAACTAACATGATAGAATCTATAATGCCTGATTAGAGTTCTAGATTAAGTACAATATTTGATCTGCTACCTTATAGAGTGATTCTGCAATACTGTGTTTCTCTACTAACACACACCACATAGACCTTCTATGCACAAGTGAAACTATGCTTAATTGCATCTCTACTCTGCTCTAACTCACAAATTGAATGCTTATTCAACATGTACATCACACAAACTGATAAAGACAAACTTGTATATATATCTGCAACATAAGATTTATTTGAACTTTGTCGGCTTCAACAAAATTACAATTGCCAGCTCACATAATGAGAAGTATAAAATGTGTACCCTTAATGGTCAGCCACAACTTGGATAAGATCCATACAAACATAGAGAATCATATAGATATTCAATTAATTAATCTCACATACATCCACGACTTAATATATTTATAAAGTCGACCTTAATACATGAAGAACTGAGAAAACATCAATTGAATCTCGTAACTCTTATGTGAATTGGTATGAGCCATTGCGCATTAAACACAAGATAGATAATACCTCAATAATCATTGCTTGAGATGCGCAACACAAAATGGTAACCTGAAATGTATGCATAGATCAATAAATGTTGAGTTACTAGATACCCTGTTCTTCCTTATCTGATTTTAATCTGACTATCGGTAGGCTTGAATAAGGATATGCATACCTTATCAACGCATAGGGTTGCCATTAATAAAAATACCAAATGATAGTTGCAGTGTCTCTTGCAAACACATGCAACCCAGACAAATGAGATATGTAGGAATGGTGATATTGGTATGTTGAATGAAACACCTGAGAAACTACCCTTTGTTATTAGTTTCTTACAAGATTTTGATAAGGAATCTACTTTAGTAATGGTGAAATATGCACCATATAGAGAAAATATAGATGAGGTTATTACTTTCAAGTGGCCATCTGAAGTAGAGTTTGAATTGTGGAAGAATGTCTTCACTAATGATTTTGGGATATGAGCATCGAGGAAAGGAGTATGACTTGGTCAAGTATAGTACAGGTCTAGCCTCAAAGGTTACAATTGAATATACATGTACTTCTCCCAGCTCAAAGTGAAAATTGATGATGTGAACTACTGCCAAGGTGGATAAAGTGTTGCAATGGTAAAAGATGTTCATTTTAGCGGGTTGCCTTTTGGAAGGCGGGTTTCCTTCTTCACAGTAATTGAAAATGAATTTCGTCTTATATGCATTCCCTCCATTTGTAAAATGCAAATATAACTGTAGAAAGGAATGTGTGAAGTAGCAGTCCAATCCAATGTGGACATGTGTACATTCTAGCCTGAAGATTTTTTTTCTCCCTTATTTTATAAAAGGGAATTCAGGGCCGATGTACAAGGTCTTTTATTGAATCCAAGATTTGAGAGTGCAAAATTTGTAATACAAAGAGTAAATACATGGAGTCCATGTTTTCGAGTTTAGAGTCAGATAGGATAATTTTGCCAATTATGGGGTTCTTAAGCCTATTTGTATTGAATATGACAACCTTTTGAGTCTATTTTCCCTCTAATTGTGATACCTGGCATGGATTATTAATGAAATATTGGTCAAAGGATGGTTTCATTGATTTTCATTATTCTTTACTATGAATTACACTATAATTGTGGCTTTGGTCGAAAGGATCAGTTAAATGCTTTGGTTATTGTGTAGGTTCATGCAAGTTGGCATCTAGATTCTTAAGTAGTAATAGATTTACGATTTAGATACATGAGTTGTAATGCAATTCATATAGATCTTGATTGTTTGGGAAAATTTTTTCCTTATAATTAAATTCTTTCTCATTTGACACCGTGCTTTAGGATATGGCATTGATACTGAAGTAGTGGTCATATTTCTCACATTTTTGTCATTTGATCTTAGAACATTTAATCAAAATGATCTTCATATTGACCTATTTTTGTTATGTTTGAAGTTCTTTACCGATAGGAGTTGGATCTTTGAAGGAATTTCCAATTTCTTGAAGGATTTCATCTACTTAGTGTTAATGGGGAACTTATCTGTTGTTATACAATGTGTATTTGAAATTTCTTAGTTGTTTGTAAGAAGCATATTGTGGGATCAACCTTTCGGATCTTACAGAGCCCGAAGTGTAGGAGAGTAAGCATTATTTCTTCTTCTCGTTAAGTTGGCCAATTATTTCCTAATATTTCTTTAGTGAACATAGAAAATTCATAGAATCTTTGAGGAATCCGCTTGGGTTTTAAAAAACACTAATAGATTGGTAACTCTACTGGGGACCTATAAAATTCAAAGTCTCTAGTGTAGATCTGGTACAGTTAGAGTCAAATATTATGGAATTCTTCATTATGGAAGAATAATTGGTTGAACTTTGTGTTATATTTTTCATGTATAGCACATGATTTTATTCCTAGTCCACTCTTTGTCAGTGTGTTAGGTAATTTTTAGGATCTTGTCAAAAGTCATGAGTGCAAAAGAAAAGTGCAATCACTTCATAGTTCCCAACATTTTGGGTGGTGACTTTGATATCTTGAATACCGATATTCATACAAATTTTTAAATGCAACATGCAAAGAAGGATCCTCGTGCACCAAGAACCATGAAGAAGACTAGGAGTTATTCAAAGAAAAACCCAGAACCACTACTAGAACTCGAGCCTCGAAAAGATAAGGAGCCTCTGTGGGTGAAGAAAGATAACACACCAGGTAAGTCCGTTGCATCCCCTACTCTTTCATCTCCTACTTTAAATGATGAGGTAAATAGTGCTGCTATCAGTGAGGATTTTTCATAAATTGTTGTCTCTAATGTGGATCATGAAAGTTTTTCGGTTGAGAAAGTTCTCGACACTGAGTATAATATATCTATAGAAGAAGATAGGTGCAGTTTAAGGGAACAAGATAAATAGTTTCCAGAGGCCATGCCACCTGGTGCTATGTCCATTTTCAATGGACATAACTTCAAACCACGAGGAGAATCTCTTGATGAGGAGGAACCTCTTCCTCAGGATGAAGATCAAGAAGATCAACCATATTATTGTTGGAAATGAGCTACACTAAGAGGAGGGGTGAATCAGTGTTGTGCAAAAATTAACTTCATTAACCTTTATCATCAAAGCATTAGTAACATTCAACCATAGTGCATAAACATGAAAACAAACACAACACCATAACACCGAGATTTTTACATGGAAACCCTGTTAGGGGAAAAACCATGGTGGATGGCCAATCCACAATTCATCTGAGTATACTCAAATGAATATTACAAAATGGGGATTGCACTTGCATTTAGGCACATTACTCAAAGGGAAGGCTCATTGCCTTACAAGAAAAATCAGATTAAAACCATATGAAGGTTTGAACTGAGAAAATTAGCATCAACAAATGCTTGATTATAGTTTTGCTTAGGTCCAATAAAAGATTTGCTGTCCTATAGACTAATTCTGCACTTTTTCTCTATCTTGCTCATACACACAACAAAAATCTTCTATGCGCAAGTGAAACTATGAATTATCGCTCTTCTACTTTGTTCTTATTCACAATTTTCACCAATACACACTTCATACATACATCAAAATGATACAAACAATCATATATATATCCACAACATAGGATTCAATTACACTTTGTTGGCTTCAATAGAACAAAAGAAAATTACAATTGTCATCCTCAAATCAAGAGAAATATGCAATGCGTACCCTTAATGGTTGGACACAACTTGGCTAGGACCCAAAAAAATATATACAAACATATAAATACTTGATCAATTATTTCACATACATCCGCGACTTAATACATTCATAAAGTCAGCCCCAATACAAGAAACACTGAGAATAGGTCAACCAAATCTTCTAACCTCCACATGAATTACCTTAAACCTTGAGCACTAGTCATGGTAGGGATGTTCTAATTAACAAGATGACCTAGACTTTACACAATATTTATTCTGTGTTTAGTTTCAAGTATTTTCCTCACGTTATCTAAAGTAGGAATGAAACTAGTATCAATGTTTTCAATATTCACAAAGTTTTGAAACTTTTCTAATTCTTCATCCATTCTTCTTATGTTTTATTGTGGGATATGAGAAACATTATGAAAATTAGTTGTAGGTAAGGAAGTCATTTGAAATGAGGTATGAAGGCTATGATCTATAGAGAATTGATTATCAACACTATTAGTAAAAGAGTTAGAGAACCCAAGATCCATGAAAAATGGTAAATCACGGGATGACACAAGTCTTGAACTACGTTTCACAATAGTATAACTAATAGGACACCAAGTTGTAAATATCATACAAGTTTCACAAACTTAATGTAAACCCAAAATGGAAAGAGGGTGAAATGCAATGCAATAACCTAGAATGTAAATGCAATTTTCAGATTCTAAACAACATAATTTTTTATTACACAATGCAAAAACTTGCAAACGATGTCTTGTAAATGAAATTTTGGAATTGCTCAATGCTTTAATTTTAACCTAACTATGATCAATTTCACTTAATAGAAATTCTATAAATTGAAACAGAAAAATGAAAATAAAAAAATAAAATGTAGAAACTAATATTTTAGTGCCCATAAAATCAAGAAATGGCCCTAATCAAGGACTTATTCACCCATGGGAAAATGGGTCCTAGGTTAGGTTTTAAAATGTTTTTACAGAATTTGAGATGATTTCAATGGTTTCCAGATTTTGATCAGAAACAATAAGTTATAGTTTGATTTTTCTATGAATTTAATGTTGAATGGAAGTGAAAAATGTGAAAAAATGATGAACTAGGAGACATAATTTGATGTGCAATTTTGTTTCAATTTTCAAATGCAAGTGAATTCTAATGCAATGCTATGCAAATGATTTGTAGAATGACTTTTTTTTTTTTTTTTTCAGATTTCAATAGATGCAAAAATATAATCCTAAAACCCTTAAATGAAATAAAAAGTGAATGCAAGACAAAAAACCCTAGTTGAGACTCAATTTAATGCAATGGATGTGAGATCCAAATCTAGTGTGAACACGGACTCTAAAATCAAAAAATTACAATGCTCGAAAGGTCGGGTTCACAAAAATGAAATAAAGAAAAATAGGTTGGATCAAGATGAATGATGTAAAATGGGGGGGATGATGGACCTATTTCTTTAATCTCATTTAGGAAATAAGATCCAAAAAATGAAATGACTATCAACCAAAAGGTGAGTCAAGTTAAAGTGTGAATCTACAAATTTTTGTTTCATGCAAGGATGAGGGTCTTCATTAAATAACACTTCTGGGAGAAAAATAAAAAATAGTAATCTAACTACAAAATGAAACATAAAACTTGAATTTGGAATATTACACTCAATTTTAATGGAACCATACATCAAAATGTAGATCTAAGAAAGGGAAAATGATGTGTACCAGTCACTAAAAGTTTTTTTTCAAAGCTAACTAAGGACACATTCACCTTACAACGAATGGGTCTTGGCTAGGGCTCTATAAAAATGGTTTTTGAGTTCTCTTCTACAATGTTTGCAATCCTATAACCCCGATTTTCACAATCAAACAACCAAAAATAAATCATGTAGGTGAGTTTCCATGAAATTGCAAGAATTTTGACAACAAATGCAACTTTGACAACTTTACTATTTTTCAATTCAAGAGATCTTTCATCTAAAATATGCAAACACAAATCAAGAGGGAAAAATGTTTTATTGTTGGTGAGTGGGAGTTTTCCTTGGTAAAACCCCATTTTGGTAATTAAACCTTGTAATGAAATGAAATAGCATGAAATGAATGATGAATGAACAAGCAATGTCACAACTCACCAAACCCTTTTTTAAACCTTGGAATGTGGATCTTGATCTGAAACTTGATTTGAATCAATGCCTTTGAATTCTTGAATGGATCTTGAACACTACATCAACATAATAGCTCAAATAACATGCATGATGTAAGTATACTTTGACATGATGATAGCATCTTGATTGTCGTAATAATCTTCAATAAATATACCCTTGAATGCATTGAAAATGCTCTTGAATTGCTCCAATAATCATCTCATAAAAATTTCTTGATTTCTTGAAAATATTAGGATCTTAGATGAAACATAGTGAAATGACCTATTCTTTATACATATGTTAACATTAATTCCCAAAATTGAAATGACACAAGCTAACATGTGAATTAATTTGAAATCCTTGAAATAGTGCCAAAAAAATAATTTAAATTAGGGTCCTAGGTCTATGTGAGGACCCATTTTCCCTTGAGTGAATAGGTCCTAGGTCACTCACCTAGGACACACATTCTCTAGTGATAAGTGCTATGTTATGACATTACTTAATGTTGGGTTTTCCTCTTCATAAATTGCAATTAATTAGGCTTGGATTTGAACTAAAGGGGATAATGAAGGAAAATTAACCTCAAATAGTTAATAAAGCCCTAGATATGTGTGAAAGTGTTATTGTAAGTATAAAGCAAGTATGAAGGTGTTGTCATTCATGTCAACTTTTTAACTAGTTTTAAAGTGGTTGTTGTTATCATTCATGCCATGTATAATGGTTATTGGCTGTAAATGTCAAGGATATAAAGAAAATTGTAATGAAGAAAGGTTGTATTATTTAAGTGCTTGCTCTAGGTTTTTCTCTTGAATGTGTTGATATGCTAATGAGGATACAAGCTATTGTTCATGGTTATTAGAAGCTGCTATATCCAAATTTTGGGTTCTAGATCATTGTACAATGTGATTTATGTTCACCAATTGTGACTTGTGTTTTTTTGTGTCTTTGGTTGAGGTCCGAGAGAAATTTTGTTGCTTTGGATTTCTTCTTGTTCAAGTCTTATGACTTTCAATTCTTAGGATAAGTTGTTGGGAATGTTTTCATGTTAATTTTATTATCTGGAAAGATTGGATCTTGTTAAGGTTGCACGTGCTTAATTGATTAATGTGTTTTACACTGGTTTGGCCAACCTCGTGTTTAACACTAGTTTCAAAGTTTATAGAAGCATGTTGAAGCATGTGTTTCGGTTTCCCCATTCAAATTACACAATAGAATGTTTTGGCACCAACCTAATATGAATTTATATATGCAAATGGTGTATGGACAAATTTTGACGAGTTTCTAAGTTGAAGATGGTATAAATACAAGGTTAAATGTTTGTAAAGATAAGCAATAGAATACAAAAAAAATAGATGAGAGATAGATGTGAAACAGTGTGTATGTGATGCAGGTTTGAGTGGATTAGTGCAAAATCTAATTGCTGATTTTTTTGGATGTAGTGAGCTGAAGGAGTACTCTATAATTCATGCATGCTTACAAGTATTTAAGTGATTTTTGGTGGAAATATTTGTTACATTGATATTGTTATATATTTTTAACAAATAAATTCTATCTTCTTTTTAATTCTTTGGAAGTGAACCCTCTGAGTGGTTAACCCTTGTTGGATAGTGAGTCCTTATCCATATAGTAAGTCTTGTTTTGGCAGTGAGCCTTCTCTAGTAGTGAGCCTTTGTAATCGGTTTTGATATTCTCTATATTATGAGCTAATCCTCCCCATGGTTTTTCCCATTTTGGGTTCTTCACGTAAACATGGTGTTATTATGGGTGTGATTTTTTTCAGTTTCCACCTTTGCACTTAATAATTAATCATATTAGAAAAGTAAAGGATTTTTGATTGATCTAATTTCCAATGGAATTTTTAAAGGTTAAATTTTGTTAGAAATGATTCACCCCCCTCTTAGTTTTCTTGTTCAACAATTGGTATTAGAGCTTGGTTCCTTGGAGAGGAGCTTAACAACTTAAGGAAGGTCTAGGATGGTGAGCATGATCACTTTTGAGTATCCTAGGTTTGATGGAACTAATTATGCTATTTGGAAAATAAACATGGAAGGATAGCTGGAGCACTGTGGATATGATGTTGATAAATCTTATAAGATTTCTTACACTCATCCTGCTAATGGTTTGAGTAGAACTGATAAAATCAAGGCACATGAAGAGAACAATATCATGAATCTTATTTTAAAGAATAGTCTTTCACATTCTAAGTTGATTAAAGTTCTGTGTCACCAAAAAGTGTATTGTTTCGCACTTTTTCACTCATTTTGGTGTTTTCCCTCGGATTTTGGCCTTATTTTGCCTTGATTTAGTCTTGTAAGCTTGCAATTCAAAAATAACCTAATAGTGTTTTACTAAGGTGTTGTGAAGTGTTGTAACACATTTCCTCACTTTTCTAAGACCCTTTCTAGTGGATGCTATGATTATGTTATTGATATGTGGTTGTCATTTATGTCAACACTATTAGCATTGATGATTCTTAAGGCTGTATATGTCGAGGATATTGAGAAAAGTGTAATAAATATGTTGCAGAAAGTCCGTGAAGTTGTGAAGGTCAAAAAGGTGGAAATTTTTGTAAGTTGGTATTCAGAAGGCACACATTGATGGGTTTTTTATTGAGCCTATCTAGTATGTTGTCTAGAAGTTTTAGAGGTGCGCATCAAGATTGAAGAAAGTTTTGTGTTCTTACAATTATTATGTTATTGTAGCAGGTGTTTTTGGAAGAAGAGAATGCAATTATGGTAAATTGAATTGTTGCATATTCTCCTAAGATGTTCATTGATGTTTCTAGATCTTGCTTTATCAATGTGGTATGTCTGTGTTGATCAATGTGTTCATGATCACAGATTTTTCCTTTGTGTATTTGAGCTTTCATGTTCTTGCCCGACATGATGGTGGTAGCGTGTTTTGGATCCTTATGGAATAATTTTTGAATGCTTGGAATATTCAAGGATATTGATTTAGGTCTTCATTATGTTGTGATTGACTTAGGTTGGTGCACATTGAGATTTTTTCATGTATTGGGATGAAAATTTGTAATTCATTTATTCCCTATTTTTGGCCGACATAGTTGTTGATGTAAATTCATGCAACAGATATAAGAGCAATTGTTTCCTCATTTTGATGTATTCTCGGTGTATGTATGTGAAGTATGTGAAAGATATGTGTGAATAAGGATTAGATCATTCAAATGTAGAGAATATTGTGAAGAAGTTTGAGAAAAGTGTGAAGAAGTATTTCTATGCATAACAGGAATTGTCATCAGGCTTATGAAGAAGCTAATTTCTCAGTTCAACCTTATCAGATGGATTTAATCTGATTGTCTTTTGTAAGGCAATGAGCCTTCCCTTTTGAGCAGTGACCTCTAAGCAATGTGCCTGAATGCATGTGCATTCTTTATTCATTTTCTATTATACTTTTAATAGGGTATAATTGTGGATTAACCTCCACCGTGGTTTTTCCCCTAATAGGGTTTCCACACAAAAATACTGGTGTTGTGTGTTTCTGTTGTGTTGATGATTCTTTCTTTCACTATTAATTATCAGATCTGTGATTAAAGGTTGATAAGGTTAAGTAACGTTTTAAATTCTAGAACAACTTATTTACCCCCCCTCTTAGTTGTCTATCCTTTTCTTTTCCAACAATTGGTATCAGATCAGTTTCCTCTTAGGAAGTCTAACAACTTGAGGTGATCTGAGATGGCATCATACAAGAAGGATAGTCCCAGATTTGATGGTGCAAATTACTCTCTATGGAAAGTCAAAATGGAGCGTCATTTTAAGTGCATTGGTGAACCTTTCTGGAAGATTACAAAGAACACATACACTATTCCTCTAAATGCTCACTCTACTCCTAATTAGATCAAAGAAGCTGAAACTAATATCAGTGCTATAGAAGAATTATTGAGTGCTTTGAAAAATTCAAAGATGATAAATGTGATAGGTTGAAAGACAACACATGAGATCTGGAAGAAGTTGGAAATATTGTATGAAGGAGATTCACAAGTGAAAGTTGCTAAGTTACAAAGTCTGAAAGGAAAGTGGGAGAACATGAAAATGAGTGAATATGAAAAAATCTTTTCTTTCATGAAAAAGGTAAATGAACTACTGATGAGTATTAGATGTTCTGATGGAACCTTGGAAGAAGATGAGATTGTTGCTAAAATACTCAAATTTGTGCCTACTTCTTACAAAACAAGAGCTCATGCTATTGAAGAACTCAAGATAGTAACAAATGTGACAAGATATATGTTGATTGGTAAGCTTGCCACCTTTGAGTTGAGTGAATTTGGTGAATCTACTCCTAAAACAAAATCTACATTCAAAGCTACTATATCCACAAAAATCCAAGAGAGATATGATCTAGGAGAAACTTCAATAAATACATTCAAGTATGAAGATTCAAAATGAAATTGATTGAAGATGAAGAAAGAGAGCTAGAAGAGCTGGAAGCACTGATTGTGAAAAGAGAAGCCAAAGGACAAGGTAAGTACAAAGTAAAATTACCTATTAAATGTTTCTCTTGTAGTAAGATAGGCCATTTTGCATCAAGATGTCTAGAAAGAGTTTCTAAGTACAAACATAACAAGTCTAGATTTAAAAAGAAATGTTATTATGCTAAAGAAGGTGTTATTGATGATGAATCTGATAAAGAAATTGGAAATGAAAAAGGATGGGTATTCATTTCTATCAAGGAAAATGGTCCGGTGTCCACTAAATATTCTAATAATACAATATTGAGAAAGCTCTTGCAGCCAGAATTGATGAAAAGGATGAATGGGTGATTGACAGTAGATGCTCACATCATATAGCTAGTGACAAAAGAAAATTCATAAGCTTGGAGAAATATGATGGTGGTGTTGTAAGGTTTGGAGATAACAATGCTACTGTGATTTGTGGAAAAGGCACTATTTATGTTGGTGTTAAATACAATATTGATGATGTCCTTTATGTTGAAGGATTGAAGCACAATCTATTGAGTTTTGGACAGATGGTTGACAAGGGATACAATCTATAGTTCAAATATGGAAAATGTAGGATATTGGTAAGTTCAGGAAATGTAATTGCTTCAGGTACAAAAACAAGAGGTAACATTTTTCACTTAAGTGTTGCTAGTGAAATTTGTTTAAATTCTCACTTTGATGTAAGTTGGTTATGGCATAGGAGATTATGTCATGTGAATTTTGATAGCATTGTCAAAGTAAGCTCCACACAAGGAGTCAAATATCTACCTAAGTTACTAAAGCCTACTAACACTATATGCAAGTAACGTCAGATGGGAAAACAAACAAGAATTTCATTTCGAGAAAAAAAACATCATTCTAATGGAGTACTGGATCTGGTACATATTGATCTATGTGGTCCATCCAGAATCAAAATTCTACAAGGAGAAAGGTATTTTATGTTGCTTATTGAGGATTATTCTAGGATGATATGGGTTTCTTTCTTAAGAGAAAAACATGAGGCATTAGAGAAGTTCAAAAGTTTCAAATCCATGGTAGAGAATGAGACAGGTTTGAAGATCAAATGCTTGAGATTAGATGGAGGTGGTGAATTCACTTCCTAAGAGTTCAATTAATTCTATGAATAACTGAAATCAAAAGATAGTTATCTGCTCCATGGAATCCTCAATAGAATGGACTTGTTGAGAGAAAGAACAAGACAATTCTATATGCTACCAGAACTATGATGTTGGAAGGTAATGTTCCTCATATCTATTGTAGAGAAGTTGTAATCATTGTTGTATATACTATCAACCGTGTAAATTTCAATGGTAATTCTGGTAAGACTCCTTTTGAGCTGTGATTTGGTTATAAGCCTATTGTAAAATATTTCAAAATATTTGGAATTATATGTTATATCAAGAGAGATGAAGATATAGGAAAGTTTGATGCTAGAAGTGATGAAGGAATCATTCTGGGTTACTCTACTAAGAGAAAATCCTACCGATGCTACAATAGAAGATTGAAGAAGATGGTTGAAAATGAAAATGTCAGAGTTGATGAGGATATTGATAGATCATCTAGGTACTATGGATATGATTTAGATGATCAACATGATAGTGTTGATAAAGGAAGGAATTCTTAGACACATAATCAGCTTCAAATTGTTTTGGTGAATCAAGAAAGTTCAGAAGGTGAAGCTAGTGGAAGTGCAGAAGAAAGAATAGAAGAACCAAAAGTTCATGAAAATCCTATCCCTAAAGTCCCAAGGTATGTAAAGCTAAATAATTTTGAAAATCAGATTATAGGAGACAAGAAAAAAGGTGTGTAGACTAGAAGAAGAATTGCAAAAGATTATTGCCTGATTTCTAAGACTAAACCTAGCAATGTCAATGAAGCATGTAAACATGAATATTCGATGAAAGCAATGAAATAAGAAATGGTGCAGATAGAGAAAAATGATACATGTATTCTTGTTCCCAGACCTCAGGATAAGAATGTGATTGCAATCAAATGGGTCTTTCAGAATAAGTTTAATGAACAAGGTGAAGTGATCAGGAATAAGAAAATACTGGTATGTAAAGGGTACTCACAGATGGAAGGTATTGATTTGAAGAAACCTTTGCCCCTATTGATAGAATTGAAGTTGTAAGATTATTTATTTCTTATCCTACTTTCAAGAACTACAAAGTCTATCAAATGGATGTAAAGTCAACATTTCTAAATGGTGAATTAGAAGAAGAGGTGTATATTGAGCAACCAGATGGATTTAAATTAACTGATGAAAAAGACATGGTTTGTTGATTGAAGAAAGGATTGTATGGAATCAAACAAGCCCCTTGATCCTGGTATGCTAGATTGGATAAATACTTTTTGAAGCTTGGATTCAATAAAGGTACTGCTGACAAAAATCTGTATTTCAAGATGGATCAAGATAAAGAGTTGATTATTGAAGTCTTTTTTGATGACAATATTTTTGAAGGAGATGATGACTTATGTATGAAGTTTGCTGATCAAATGAAAAGTGAGTTTAAAATGTCAATGATTAGAGAGCTGAAATTATTTTTTAGGATTGCAAATTACTTAGTTAGATGATGAAATCTTTATATCTTAGTCCATGTATGCGAAATATTTAATGAACTTTTTTGGCATGGAAGACTCAAAGCATGTAGGTACACCCATTGTAACCAGATGTAAGTTAATACAAAAAAATGATTCTCCTAAGGCTACTCAAACAAGATATAGGTCAATGATCCGTGGATTTCTTTATTTGACTCAGACTAGATGAGACATCATGAATGTTGTATGCATGGTTTCTTGATATAAATATGATCCGAAGGAATCACATGTGACTACAATAAAGATAATTTTCAGATACTTGAAAGGAACAGTTGATTTTGGGCTATGGTATCCTAAGGATGATGATCTTACTTTGAATACACTTACAGATGTAGATTGGGTAGGAGATGTGGATGACATAAAAAGCACAAGTGATGGTGCATTATTCTTGTGGAAGAAGTTGGTGTCTTTGCTGAGTAAAAAGAAGAATTTCATTTCCTTATCTACTACTGAGGCAAAATATATTGTTGTTGCAAACAATTGTACTCAAGTGTTGTGGATGAAGCAGATGCTGAGAGATATTAGAGTTGAGTATGATGAGCCTATTGCTATATTCTATGACAATTCAAGTGCCATAAACATTTCCAAGAATCTGGTGCTACATTCAAATACAAAGAATATATCTATCAAGTATCACTTTTTGAGAGACAAAGTGAGTGATAAAGAATTTAGACTAGAGTATGTTCCTACAAAGGAAAAAATTGCAGATATCTTCACCAAACCATTGCCTAAGGATACTTTTGAGTATCTCAGAGGGAAGTTAGGGGTGATTTCCCATCCTAATCTGAACTAAGATGCAAGTATTTGCATCAATCCATGCACTTACAATCAGATCTTGTTTCAGATTCATGTTATGGTGGCTACTACTTAGGGGGAGTAGTTAGATGATTCAAATATGTGGTTCAAAGCATGTGTACCTTTTCCATTGATGTCAAAGGGGGAGAAGAGTAATGTGAAAAACCATTGAGGAAGAAAGGGGGAGAAGATCCATGAGAGAAGAGTAATGTAAGGAGGAGAAGAACAATATGAGAAGAAGAAGACTATAAGAGAAGAGCTAGTTGTGCTTGATGATATTTTTTTCACATCATGTGTTGCCATCAATGCCAAAGGGGGAGATTTTTGGATGTTGTGGTTGTGTTGCTGATATGTTGTTGTCATTTATGTCAACACTATTAGCATTGATGATTCTGAAGGTTGTATATGTCGAGCATATTGAGAAAATTGTAATAAATATGTTGCAGATAGTTTGTGAAGCTGTGAAGGTCAGAAAGGTGGAAAATTTTATAAGTTGGTATTCAGAAGGCGCGCATTAATGGGTTTATTGTTGAACCTATCTAGTATGTTGTCCATAAGTTCTAGAGGTGTGCATCAAGATTGAAGAAAGTCATGAATTTATGTGAATGAGGATTTAGGTATAGTATGTGAATGAAGAGCATCAAATGTGCATCAAGATTGAAGAGAATTCTATGTGAATGAGGATGCTGGTATTTTTGATGAAAAATATAATTATGAAGATTTTGATGGAAATGAAAGCTTGTTCTTGGCTATAAAAGATGAATATACTTCTGCTAATACTGAAATATAGGTAAAAGAAAGTGCTCTAGAGAAAGTTGAAGATACTATAATTTATTCTCTTCATGAAAAAAAACAAAATAACTATTAGGTTGGTGACAATGGTTGTTCACATCACATGACCAATGCCAAGAGTAAGTTTGTTAAACATGAAAAATATGGAGGCTTAGTTATGTTTGGAGATGATACTAGTTCTAAGATTTGTGGGATAGGTTCAGTAAGTTTTGATGGAAAGCATAATACTAATGATGTCTACTATGTTAAGGGTTTAAGGTAGAATCTCCTGAGTGTTGGATAGATGTGTAGTAAGGGATATAATCTTGTATTTGGGGATGAGAGATGTGAAATCGGGAAAGGATCTAGAATAGTGTTTGTTGTGGGAAAGAATTCCAAAGGAAACATATATCAACTTAAGGGTGTTGATGGATAGTTATTTATGACTCAGATTAATGATAACTGGTTATGGAACCATAGTATTGTCATATGAATTTTGTTAATATGGCAATAATCAATGAAGTACAAGCCATGAGAGATTTATCAAGGATTACAAAGCCTATTAATGCTATTTGCAAGAATTATCAGTTTGGAAAGCAAGTGAGAAATTTGACTTCAGATAAAAGGAAAGATATACTACCAAACTAATGGATTTGATTCATATAGATCTCTATGGTCCTACAAGAGTGAGAAGTCTACAAGGTGAAATATTCAATGAATTTAAGGCTATGGTTGAGAATGAAGTAAGTCTGAGAATAAAATTCTTGACATCTAATAGAGGTGGTGAATTCACCTCCCATGAGTTTAATACGTTTTGTGAAGTTCATGGAATAAGAAGAAAGTTATCTACTTCAAGAACTCCTCAACAAAATGGATTTGTTTAAAGAAAGAACATAACGATTCAAGAAGCTGCTAGATTAATGATTACTAAAGCTGGTCTATCAGAATTTTATTGGGGAGAATCTATTCATACTACTGTTTATATGTTCAATCAAGTTTTAGAAAAAGCTAATAGTACTAAGACCCCCTATGACCTATGGTGTGGAAGAATTCCTATTGTTAAGTATTTCACGATATTTGGAAGGAAATGCTCTATCAAATGGGATAAAGAAAATTTAAGGAAATTTGATGCTAGATGTGATGAAGGAATCTTCCTTGGATAATCTACTGGAATAAAACCTTATAGATGTTTCAATAAATTTTTGAGAAAGATTGTAGAAAGCACAAATGCCAAGTTTGATGAAGCAGTGAATAATTCAATTGAAGTTAATGGATATGTATCTAATGAACCTAATTGTATAGAAGTTGAAGAAGTTGTGGAAGAATAGGAAAAGTAGAATGAAGAAGAAGAAGCTTTGGTGGTATCCCCCAAAGACACCTAAATATGTACAAATGAATAATTCAAAAGATTGAATCATTGGAGATAACAAGAAATGAGTATTGACAAGAAATAAATGTTTCTGCTAGTGAGATAAATCTATGTTTACTTTTTGAGTTTGATTTGAAGGTAGTAATTGAAGCATGTAAAGATGAACATTGGATGAAGGCTATTAAATAATAAATCATGTATATTGAGAAGAATCAAACTTGGGAATTGGTCCCTAGAACAATAGATAAAAACATAATTTGATCAAAATGGGTATTCAGAAACAAGTTGAATGAGAATGGATAAGTAGTTAGAAATAAAGAAAGGCTTGTGTGTAAGTGTTACTCACAAGTAGAAGGTATGTATTTTCATGAGACATTTACTCCAGTGGAAAGGATGGAAGCTATCAGAATGTTTGTAACATTTGTTGCTCATAAAGGTTTCAAGGTCTATCAGATGGATATTAAGTCTACATTCTTGAATGGTGAGTTAGAGGAAGAAGTCTACATAAAACAACCAAGCACACTAATTTTTCCCATCCATTAATTAACCCTTTTCTTATGCTAATTTTTCCCCTTAATGTACTTTTAGTCCTGACTTAAGTGTGTTTCGGGAGGAAAAACTAATAAAATTCATTAAAAATTACTTAATTCTTGACCACCACTTGAAATTGTCCAAGTGGACTAGGTCACCACCTTGGGTGACCTAGTCCCTTTTGGCATAAATTTCAAATTTGAGACAAAAATCTAATGCGAATGTTGCCTCCAAAACCCTAGTGTCAGCCTATCATGTTACATTTCAAGAAAATTAGGGTTTAGCATGTATAAGTAAGGGTTTTCACCCTCATTTTTCTCTCTCCCAAGCTCATTTCTACATATCTTCACAATTACTCTTACACTCAAGACTTCCAAAACAAGCAATCAAGCACAAGTGCATCACAAGAAACCTCCATTGGAGCTATTATTTCATGTTGCAGACCTCAATAACAAATGATTTTGTGGTACTCAAATTTAGAAAGATCCAAAGTGTTGGATAAAGTACAAACATTCCATTCAAGTCACATCAAGGCATCAAACCCTAGAAGGAGCAAAAGGACAAGTTACAGGTCATTTTTGGGAGTTTCAGACATAAACTGCTACAAAGGAGGAAAGTACCAATTGGGACCCATAGAATCAAACCTTTAGGCTCCAAAAAGTAGCAGAAGGACTAGGTTTCCACTATTGGGGACCTTGCCCCTGTACCGAGCCTGAAAAAGGGAATTTGTATTTCTATGTACCCTTTCTCTGAAACCTAGTCTTGCAAAGTTTCCTCATAGGAGGACTAGGTCACCCAACTAGGTGTAAATGTCTCTTTGCTAATTTTAGACAATTTCTAGAATATTCCAGGGCTTCTCATCTACAACATTCCATTTCTAGGTACACAAGGTTTAAATCTCCCAGTTTTCTTTCTATTTTGCATACATCTAGGTCATTTAGTTTAGCTTACATTTAGTTTACATTTTCTTTCATCTACATTCCATAGATTAGATTAGTATCATTCCATTTCATTTTTCAACCACACTCAACACACACATATCACAACCTTCATCAATCAACCCTTCCTTTGAATGAAAATGGAAAGAGATCCATTCGTACACCCAAGTCCTCCTAGGGTAAAAAAACCTAGGGGCCTAGTAAAGGGAATCATCTTTCCCTAAGCAATGTTATATTTTTGGTGGTTCATTTTGGTGAACCTAACTGTAGACCACTTGTTAACTTTTTGATTTTTCATTTCATTTTAGGAAATAGCTTGCATTGCTTGAATTTTTTTGCATTTTTTGCATCCTAGGGTTTGTAGAAAAGTGCATTAGTGAAATTTCATGCTAGATTGCACTTTGCATTACATTTTCAGCAAGAAAATACAAAAATATTTGTATTTACATTCTCTGTTTGTATCAGACCATCATAAAAAGAAGTTAAAAATTCAAAAAATAGTAAAAAACAACACTACTAGGACTAAGTCACCACACTAGGCAACCTAGTCCTCTTGCACATTTTACATAATAGTTTATGTCATTTTCAACATACTTTCTTCCTTTCTAATTTCTATAATTTTCTTTCTATTTTCATTTCCAGATTTTCTCTTTTAGTCTATTTATTGTCATTACTTAGCTCTCATCATGGCCATGTCTTTCAAAAAGTTATGGGCATCCCTCAAATCTGTAATGGATATGTCAAGTTGCACCTTTGCCACTGATCCTAATGACCTTGAATCCACTCCTGATCAACCAAATCATAATGAATGTCCTCCTACCAAAATGTACATCATTGGAGATGATGATGCTAGCATGTATCAGTTCCTTAATGGTTGCCTTGACAACTTTGAAGCAAATACTTCCTTTTACCCCTCTATGAATCAACAAATTATGCCTAACATATCATCCCTTGAAACATTTTCTTACCTTTATTTTGAAACACACAATGGATCTAATTTACCTACTCAAGGTGAGCCTAGTTCCTCTCACCCTATCCCTCGTCAACCTTTTACCATAACCTAGTCACACACCCTCCCATTAATCTTCAAAAAACTTATGGAAAAGGGTTTACCATTCTAAGAAAACAAGGTGGTGAACTCAAAAAAGAACATGCAATTCACAAATTTAATGAACAATTATCACCTAATGAGCATAGAACAAGCATTGGTTATCAAGACCCCCCTTGTGATAGGGTGCTTCCTAGAGAATCTCTTAGGCTCTATGACGAAGGCATAGTGATGTTCGATTCCACTCCTGAATTGGATGTTCTCCTTCCTAAAGAGAGGTTACCATCCCCTCATAACAACAATGCTAAACCTTCGGTCATCTCAAGACCTCCTGCTCCAATACCCTCTTTTAAAGTTGGAGAATCCAACCAACATAAGAGGCCATATAAATTAAAGAAACTTAAGTTTTCTCTCCATCCACCACCTGAATGCAAGAGAAAATTATACATCCTCTTAAACAAAGGGCTCATAACCTTACCTCATCGTAATAGGTTGGTAATCTATCCTAAATATTATAATGTACCACATTGTGCTTATCATTATGTTCTTGGCCATAGAAGCGATGAATGTTGCCATCTACGAGAGATACTGAGTAAGTATCACTTAATTGGTACCGAGTGCTACCCTATTGACCCCTTACTTACTCTCTAAAAATTTTCATGTAATAGTTCTAAAACATGCCCTTCTCACTATTAGATACCCCCTCCCATACATATCTCATCTCACTCCAACCCTGCACACAGTGGCGGCAAGAGGTTGCTAGCCTTGTCCTAGTAAGGCACTTTTCTTTGTCCCTCAGCTTTTTTGTCCAACTCCCGCTTTCCCCACTAATATTGGGAGCTGGTTGACTTGCTTCATTGTTGACTTACACTTGCCTTACTAGTATTGAGTTTTTTTTTGTATCGTGTATTCCCCATCTATTTTGATGTTCCTACTCTTTGTGACATTCTTCTATATGTCCCTCCATTCTTCTATATGTCGTGAACATCTTTTCCTTTTTGTTTTCTTTTTTTCCTTCCATTTGGGGATGATGCAAGGCATTGAGACCATAATGTCTCCTTCATGTTGACCCAAATGGACTCTTTTCCTTGTTTTTTTCTTTTTTTCCTTCCATTTGGGGATGATGCAAGGCATTGAGACCACAATGTCTCCTCAATTTTGACCCAAATGGACTCTTTTCCTTTTTTTCCCCTTTTTTCCTTCCATTTGGGGATGATGCAAGACATTGAGACCACAATGTCTCCTTCATGATGACCCAAATGAACTCTTTTCCTTTGTTTTTTTCCTTTTTTCCTTCCATTTGAGGATGATGCAATGCATTGAGACCACAATGTCTCCTTCATGTTGACTCAAAAATAAGGCTCTTTTTTTGTTTGTCTTTTTCTTTTACTTTTTTTGTCCTTTTGGGGACAATGCAATGCGTCGAGACACCCTATGTCTCTTCCATGTTGACCCATAATGACTTTATATTTATTTTCTTTTGCTCTCTTCGTCTCTTCTTCCAGTCTATATATTTGGGGGAATGATGATAGTTCTACACTCTCTAAAAAAACATTGTAACAACAAACATATTGACCCAAAATCCATAGATCCCTTATGTGTTTGGTATTTTCATTTTGGGGGCAACCCGTTTGCTCTTTCTTTTGTATTCTTCTTTTGTAGAACGTAGCCTTTCTTGGACACCTATTACTTGACATAGGGATTTTCAAGTAGGCTCTCGTGTCCATTTATTTCTTTTTGAATTTTTCCTTTCTCTACTTTAAATTAATTTCTCACAAAATAGTGTGTAGCAATCCCTTTATAGTGAGGGCATACATTGGCATTATTTTATTTTATTTTTGCATTTTATTTTTCTTGTCCTTGATTCCTAGTGCAACCTTGTCACTTCACATGACACATTTTATCACTTTGAGGATGACATTGAATGTAATGTCCTTCATTAGTGTGACTTATCTTAGCATATTGCATTCCTCTTAGTGGCTTGATGCAACACACTACATCCCCTAAGTTTTGAATCTTATATCCTTTGATAGGTCCTCTTTTAGGGAGAAATTAAACATAATGTTTCCTTAGTCGAAGACCTCATATCAACTAAACATGACTCCTTGAAACACCCTTTTTACATTTTGCATTTTTGCATTTTTCACATGTGCATTTTACATGTTGTATTATTGCATTGTGCATATATGGCCACCTTTCATAACACATCTTTCATGCCAATGGTGCCATCTTGCCCTTGTTCATGAGTCCTAAGCATCCAAGTATTTGCTTGTGTCATGAATTGCAAATCTTTGTGGCACCTTATAAAATTTATCACAAGGTATAAATTTTTTATGGTTGAGGAGGAAGCCCACCTAGTGGCATGAATTTCCCCATAAGCCACATTTTTGTGTGTGAGTGTATACCAACCATGTGTATATATCTCACTACATTTCAGAATTCTCACTCGGTGGACAATCAAAAGTCTCAACAGCCTAGAGTGAGTACATCTTCTCTTTTCAAAGAAACAACTTAGATCTAATTCACAACTAGTTTGACAAACAATCGAAGCTTGATCTGAATTTTCTCCCTCTTCACTCTTTCACATCACTCCTTGTGTGATATTTTGTGCTTTTGTTTGGTTTGCCATGGGATCTTGATCCTAGGGGCTTGATCATCCCTCTTGATAATAGTCATCTCACCTTGCTAGCATAATTACATTAGATCCTGTTCGACATGCATGATTCGACTACTTTAGTGTGATTTTGAAGCAAGTTCATCTTCTCACTAAAGTGGGAGCTAAATTTGTCACCAAAAAGTGTAGTATTTAGCAAATTTTCACTCATTTTGGCCTTTTCCCTTTTATTTTGGCCTTGTTTTCCCTTGATTCAATCTTGAAAGCTTGCAATTCAACAATAATCTAGCGGTGTTTTACTAAGGTATTGTGAAGTGTTGTAACACATCTTCCCACTTTTCTAAAACCCTTTCAACAAAATTTACCTAAACAACACCCTTTTACCCCTTTACAAGCTTGTGTCAAGGTGTTTTAAAGTGTTATAAGGCTTTTTCACATCTTCCTAGGCTTATCATCCACTAATTTACCCTTTTTCTATGTTAAATTTTCCCCTTTATGTACTTTTAGTCCCGACATAAGTGTGCTTTGGGAGGCAAGCCTAATACACATAATTAATCAACATTTTATTCTTGACCAGCACTTGAAATTCTCCAAGTGGATTAGGTTGCCACCTTGGGCGACCTAGTTCCTTTTGGCATAAATTTCAAATTTGAGACAAAAACCTAATGGGAATTCACCCCTAAAACCATAGTGTCGGTCTATCATGTTGCATTCTGGGAAAATTAGGGTTTAGCATGTATAAGTAAGTGTTTTAGCCTTCATTTTTCTCTCTCCCAAGCTCATTTTTACATCTCCTCACAAGTACTCTTGCACTCAAGACTTTCAAAGAAAGCAATCAAGCACAAGGGCATCACAAGCAACCTCCATTGGAGTTGTTCTTGCATTTTGTAGACCTCAACAACAAAAGATTTGGTGGTACTCAAATTTAGAAAGATACAAAGTGTTGGAGAAAGCAAAAACATTCCATTCAAGTCACATCAAGGTATCAAACCATAGAAGGAGCAAAAGGACAAGTTATAAGACATTTTCGGGAGTTTCAGACATAGAATGTTGTAGAGGAAAGTACCAATTGGGACCCATAGAATCAGACCTTTAGGCTTCAGAAATTAGTAGAAGGATGAGTTCACCACTATTGGTGACCTTGTCCCTAAACTGAGCTTGAAAATGGTTTTTTAATTTTTGGGTACCCTTTTCTCCGAAACCTAGTCCAACAGAATTTCTTGATAGGAGGACTAGGTCGCCCAACTTGGCGTAAATTTCCCTCTTCTAATTTTAGACAATTTCCAGAATATTTCGGGGCTTCTCATCTGCAAAATTCCATTTCTAGGTGCACAAGGTTTAAACCTCCTAGTTTACTTTTTGTTTTTCATACATCTAGGTCATTTAGTTTAGCTTACATTTAGTTTACATTTTCTTTCATTTACATTCCATAGATTAGATTAGTATCATGTCATTTCAATTTTTAGCCACACTCAACACACAAATATCACAACCTTCATCAATCAACCCTTCCTTTGAATGCAATTTCCAAAAACCATATAACCACCAAGCGGAAAGAGAGCCATTCCTACACCCAAGTGTTCCTAGAGTGAAAAACCCTAGGGGCCTAGTAAAGGGAATCCTTTTTCCCTAAGCAATATTATATTTGTGGTGATTCAGGTTGGATCAAGATGAATGATGTCAAATAGGGGGGATTATGGAAACATTTCTCTAATCTCATTTAGGAAATAAGATCCAAAAAATGAAATGACTATCAACCAAAAGGTGTCAAGTCAAAGTGTGAATGTATAAAAAAAAAAAAATTATGCAAGGATGAGGGTCTTGATTAAATAACACTTTGGGGGAAAAAAAATAGCAATATAACTCCAAAATGCAACGTAAAACTTGAATTTGGAACATTAAACTCAATTCTAATGGAACCATACATCAAAATGTAGATCTAAGAAAGGGAAAATGATGTGTACTAGTCACTAAAAGTCTTTTTTCAAATCTAACTAAGGAGACATTCAGCTTATGGTGAATGGGTCCTAGCTAGGGCTCTATAAAAATGGTTTTCAGGTTCTCTTCTACAATGTTTTTACTCCTAGATCCCCGATTTTCAAAAACAACAATTGAAAATAAATCATGTAGGTGAGTTTCAATGAAATTGCAAGAATTGTGACAAAAAATGCAACTTTGACAACTTTGCAATTTTTCTCTTCAAGAGATCTTCCACCTAAAATATGAAACCAAAAATCAAGAGGGAAAATTTTTTTATTGTTGGTGAGTGCGAGTTTGCCTTGGTCAAACCCCATTTTGGTAATTAAACCTTGTAATGAAATGAAATAGCATGAAAGGAATGATGAATGAACAAGCAATGTCACAACTCACCAAACCCTTTTTTTAACCTTGGAATGTAGATTTTAAACTAACCTGAAATCGCTTCAATGGATGTGGATCTTGATCTAAAACTTGATTTTAATCAATGCCTTTGAATACTTGAGTGGATCTTGAACAATACATAAACATAATATCTCAAATAATGTGCATGATGTAAGTAGACTTTGACATGATGATAGGATCTTGATTGCTGCAATAATCTTCAATAATCTTCAATAAGTAGAATTTCTTGAAAATTGTCTTGAATTGGTCTAATAATTCTCTCATAAAAATTGCTTGATTTCTTGAAATAATTAGAATCTTAGATGAAACATAGTGAAATGGCCTCTTCTTTATACATATATTAACATTAATTCCCAAAATTGAAATCACACAAGCTGGCATGTGAATATTCATTTGAAATCATTAAAATACTGCCAAAAACACAATTTAAATTAGGGTCCTAGGTCTAAGTGAGGATCCATTTTACCTTGGGTGAATGGGTCCTTCATCACTCACCTAGGAAACACATTATCCAGTGATAAGTGTTATGTTATGACATTAATTAATTTTGGGATTTCCTCTTCATAAATTGCAATTAATTAGGCTTGGATTTGAACTAAAGAGGCAAATTAAGGAAACTTAACCTCAAATAGTTAATAAAGCCATAGATAAGTGTGAAAGTGTTGTTTTAAGTTTGAAACAAGTATCAAGGTGTTGTCATTGATGCCAACTAGTTAACTGGTTCTCAACTGGTTGTTATTTTCATCGATGTCATGGATAATGGTTATTGGTTGTATATGTCTAGGATATTGAGAAAATTTAAGGAAGAAAGGTTGTAGGTGTTTAGTACTTGCTTTGATTTTTTCTCTCAGATGCATTGCTATGTTGATGAGAATATGAGGTATTGTTCATGGTTATTGGAAGTTTCTATATCAAAATTTTGGGGTTCTAGATTATTGTACAGTGTGAGTTATGTTCACCAATTGTGAATTGTGAATTGTGTTTTTTTGTGTCTCTGGTTGAGGTCCGAGAGAAATTTTTTTGCTTTGGATTTCTTCTTGTTCGAGTCTTATGACTTGAAATTCTTAGGATAAATTGTTGGGAATATTTTCAAGTTAATTTTATTATTTGGAAAGATTGGATCATGTTAAGGCTTCATGTGCTTATTTGACTTATGTGTTTTATACTTTTTTGGCCGACCTTGTGTTTAACAATACTTTCAAAGATTATAGAAATGTTTTGAAGCATCTGTTTTGGTTTCCCCCATTTAAATTACATAGTAGAATGTTTTGGCACTCGACTAATTTGAATTTTTAAATGAAAATTGTGCGTGGACAACTTTGGATGAGTTTCAAAGTTGAAGAGGGTATAAATACAAGTTTAAATGTTTGTAAAGATAATCAAGAGAATTCAAGAAAGATAGATGTGAAATAGTGTGTATGTGATGCAAGTTTGAGTAGATCAGTGCAAAATCTAATTGTTGAGTTTTTGGAAGTAGTGAGTTGAAGGTGTACTTTATCATTCATGCATGTTTGCAATTGTTTGAGTGCTTTTTTGTGGAAATATTTATTACATTGATATTGTTTTCTCTTTGTAACAAATCCATTCTATCTTCTATGTAATTTTATGACAGTGATCCCTCCAGGTGGTTAACCCTTGTTGGACAATGAGTCCTTGTCCACATAGTAAGTCATGTTTTGGCAGTGAGCCTTCTCTAGTAGTGAGACTTTGTAATCGGTTTTAATATTCTCTATATTGTTAGATAATCCTCACCATATTTTTTCCCTTACTGGGCTATTCACGTAAATATGGTGTTATTATGTGTGCTTTTTTTCAATTTCTACCTTTGCACTTAATAATTAATCATATTAGAAAAGTAAAGGATTTGTGATTGATCTAATTTCTAATGGAATTTTCAAAGGTTAAATTTTGTCACAAATGATTCACCTCCCTCATATTTATCTTGTTCAACAATTGGTATCAGAGCTTGGCTCCTTGGAGATGAGCTAAACCGCTTAAGGAAGGTCTAGGATGGTGAGCAAGATCACTTTTGAGTATCCTAGGTTTGATGGAACTAATTATGCTATATGAAAAATAAAGATGGAAGGATATGTTGAGTACCGTGGATATGACATTGAGAAAGCTTATAAGACTACTTATACTCCTAAAAATGGTTCAAGTACAATTGATAAAATCAAGGAACATGAAGAAAACAATAACGTGAAGCTTATTTTGAAGAATAGTCTTTCACATTCTAAGTTGATTAAAGTTTAAAATATGAATACTACTAAAGAAGTCTATGATGATTTAGAAAAGATGCATGAAGGATATCAAAAGTTCAAAGAAAAAAAGTTGTAGAATTTGGATGCATTGTTTGAGATCCTACATATGTCTAAAGATGAGAACATTAAATCCTATATAGAGAGAGTGGATGAGTTGGTAGGCAAAATGTTAGGACTTGGTGCTATAGTAGATGAATCGAGGATTATGAAGAATACTCTTAGAACTCTCCCTAATGCATATAGTGAAATGGTATTTGCTATTGATGAATTCATAGATTACAATACTTATATTAAAGATTAGTTATTGGGAACTATAACATCTTATGAAATGAGAAAGCCTATCCTAATAAATGGATTGAAGACAAAAACTACTTTGAAGGCTACAATAGTTGATGATCCAGATGAAGAGAAACTCGATGAACTAGAAGCTAATTTTGAAAGAAGGATGAAGAAAGGATTTGGTAAGTATGAAGGTAAGTTACCCTTTAAATTCTTTAGTTGTGGAGGAATAGGTCATTAAGCTTGGAGATGTCCAAAAAGAGCTAAGAAGAATAAACAAGGATTTAGCAGAGAAAACAAAGGAAAGGAGATTAAGAGAGCATACTATGTGAAAGAGGACGCTGGTATATTTGATGAAAAATATGATTATGGAGATTTTGATGGCAATGAATTCTTGTTCTTTCCTTTAAAAGATGAATCTACTTCTACTAATACTAAAAGATAGGTAAAAGAAAGTGCTCTAGAGAAAGTTGAAGATACTATAATTTCTTCTCTTCATGCTAAACAAGAAAATAAATATTAGTTTGGTGACAGTGGTTGTTCACATCACATGAACAATGACAAGAGTAAGTTTGTTAAACTTGAAAAATATGATGGAGGCCTAGTTATGTTTGGAGATGATACTGGTTCTAAGATTTGTCGGATAGGTTTAGTAAGTTTTGATGGAAATCATAATATTGATGATGTCTACTATGTTAACGGTTTAAGGTATAATCTCTTGAGTGTTGGATAGATGTGTAGTAAGGGATATAATCTTGTATTTGAGGATGAGAGATGTAAAATCATGAAAGGATCTAGAATAGTGATTGTTGTAGGAAAGAAGTCCAAATGAAACATATATCAACTTAAGGGTGTTGATGGGTAGTTATTTATGACTCAAATTAATGACAATTGGTTATGGCACCATAGGATTTTCATATGAATTTTTATAATATGGCAATAATCAATACAATAAAAGCCATGAGAGATTTATCAAGTATTACAAAGCTTGTTAATGCTATTTGCAAGAATTGTCATTTTGGAAAGAAAGTGAAAAACAACTTTAGATTAAAGGAAAAATCTACTACCAAACTAATGGATTTGATTCACATAGATCTCTATGGTCCTACAAGGTGAAAGATTCAAGGAATTTAAGGCTGTGGTTGAGAATGAAGTAAATTTGAGAATAAAATTCTTGACATCTAATAGAGGTAGTGAATTCACCTCCCATGAGTTTAATATGTTTTTTGAAGTTCATGGAATAAGAAGACAGTTATCTGCTTCAAAAAATCCTCAACAAAGTGGAGCTGTTTAAATAAAGAACATAATGATTCAACACACTGCTAGATCAATGATTACTGAAGTTGGTCTATCCGAGTTTTATTGGAGAGAATCTATTCATACTACTATTTATATGTTCAATCGAGTTCAAGAAAAATCTAGCAGTACTAAGACCCCCTATGACCTATGGTGTGGACGAATTCCTATTGTTAAGTATTTCACAGTATTTGGAAGAAAATTCTCAATCAAAAAAGATAAAGAAAATTTAGGGAAATTCGATGCTAGATGTGATGAAGGTATTTTACTTGGATATTCTACTAGAAGAAAATATTACAGATGTTTCAATAAAAGTTTGAGAGAGATTGTAGAAATCATAAATTCCAAGTTTGATCAAGCATTGAAGAATTCAATTGAAGTTAATGGATATGTATGTAATGAGCTTGATTGTATAGAAGTTGAAGAAGTTGTGGAAGAATAGGAAAAGTAGAATGAAGAAGAAGAAGCTTTGGTGGTGTCCCCAAAGACACCTAAATATGTACAAAAGAATCATTCAAAATATTGAATCATTGGAGATAAGAGGAAATGAGTATTGACTAGAAATAGATGTTGCTACTAGTGAGATAAATTTGTGTTTACCTTTTGAGGTTGAGTTGAAGGTCGTAAGTGAAACATGTAAAGATAAGAATTATATGAAGAATATGAAAGAATAACTAATGTAGATTGAGAAGAATCAAAATTGAGAATTGGTCTCTAGACCGACAGATAAAAACATAATTTGATCAAAATGGGTATTCAAAAACAAGTTGAATGAGAATGGATAAGTAGTTAGAAATAAAGCAAGGCTTGTGTGTAAGGGTTAATCACAAGTAGAAGGTATATATTTTTAGGACTCTTACTCCAGCGGTAAGGATGGAAGCTATTAGAATGTTTTTAACATTTCCTGCTCATAAATATTTCAAGGTCTATCCGATGGATGTTAAGTCTGCATTCTTGAATAGTGAGTTAAAGGAAGAAGTCTACATCGAACAACCAGAAGGATTTTAATTGTTAGATCAACTAGATATGATTTTTAGATTGAAGAAAGCTTTATATGGATTGAAGAAAGCTCCTACATCTTGGTATGCAAGGCTAGAAAAATATTAGATTCAACAAGGTTTCAACAAAGGTATGACAAATAGTAATTTGTATTTTAAAATTTAAAATGACAAGATCTTGATAGTGATTGTATATGTTGATGACATTATATTTGGAGGAAATGAAACTTTGTGTAAGATGTTTGTTGAACAGATACAAAAATAATTTGAGATGTCTATGTTTTGTGAGACGAAAATATTAATTGGTGTACAAATTAATCAAATAGAGAAAGAGATATTTATTTCACAATGAAAGTACATAAGAGAAATGTTCAAGAAGCTTAGGATGGATGGTTCAAAATTAGTATGCACTCCTATGGTGATTGGCTGCAAATTGATTAAAGATTATGATTCACTTAAGCTTTTGTGAAACAATTGTTTCCTTTGAATATTTTTTTTTTGCTTTATTTTTATCCTCCGGGTGATCCATGTGCAAGAGGCTTGCATTTCTGACAAACATAAAACTTTCCACGTGGTGGTTGAGCGTGTCTCAATGATCGATCTCTCTGTAGGTGGAATTCGATATGGCGGACATTTTCTTTGTTCTAGTTTTTGCACAGATGAGATTATCTGCCCTTTCGACATGTCATCTTTTTGTGCCATGTAGTTTTTGAAAGGGAATGCTTGACTAAGAGTTCATCGGGATGCGTTGTAACTTTTTTCAGTAAAATGATATGAGTTGGTGCTGCCAAAGCCACTTGGGGTGACTGACAGGGTTTTTCCAGAGTGTCTTCTAGGATCAAAGCAATTACAAGGTTTAATCCTGTTAAAATACCTAAATGACATAAATGTGGTAGCTGAAAGTTGATGAGAAGGATTTTGACAACCTAATAAAAGATCTAAAATCGAATTTGCAAGCTATCTGATTTGGATGTCTGGCAGTCATTAACTCTAGAGGAGGTCGATGTTTTCTTTTTTGGGTGGCTATATATTGACAAGGGCAACATGGAGCAAGGGTTCCTAAATTTTTCCTATTGGAATTTTTTTCTTTATTTTTCTTAGTTAATAGAAATATTTCTTTTCAAAGTTCATACAACACTGCTTCACTCTAGCATGTTATGTCTATTTTATGATCAAACTATTATCGAACTAGAATCCGATCTTTGTGTTAAATTTCATTTGAATCTGCAATGCGAGTTATTCTAAAGAAATATTTGAAACTATATTTCATTGGACTTCTTCATTTTCTTTGTAAGGTTATATTTTTCTCATAATATGCTATATTAAGAGGGAGGGTTTCTATCTATTTTGAATGTTTTCTGTTAAATCTGGAACTTATATGCTTGATATGGATCTTAATAGACATTTCCTAAGGGTTGATTGAATGACTACATCTGTGCTTGTTTTAAGACTTTACTATTCGTTCTCCTCCTGAAAATGAGGGGAAGTGGTGTTTTGTGTCTCTTATATCACTCATAGAGGAGATCTTGTGATTTTGAAATATTGTAAACGCATTGGCACATCACCATTTTTCATGTTTTACTATTTATATTTCCTTTTCCCTTTTCCCAAACTCAGAGAAGAGCCAACTTTCTACAAAAATCTCAGAGGTATTAAGTGAGAAGCATATTGTTCCCAACTCGTTGAATTTCCCATAAGGCTATCGGAGAGGCACAAGCCTTTATGATCAACAGTTCTCTTTCTGGCATGCTCGATGAGACATATTCCAAAATCCTAATTAGAGGTCAGAAATATCTCTAACAAACCAGAGGAAGGAAACTAGAAGTTCCGTGCCAAGGGTAACGTTTAGTACTCCCAGTTACCAACCTCGATATTGAAAAGAAGAAGAGACGCGGGTTATGTATCACCTATGAGAAGTAGAAGAATGAGAAGTAGGAGTTCAGAGTTTAGAGATTTATTAACCCTGCCTAGAGGTCGGAGTTTCCAAATATGAATACTAGTTTATCTGAATCACAAGAACATTTTATCTATGGCCCATGTACTTCCTTTCACTCCTAGAAAATTTTTAACGTGGGACAATGGTAGTCTATTACATCCACCTTCTTTGCCTAATGTCTGGCTCACCATCCCTCCTAATGCCCTCAAGGCTATTCAAAATTTTTTTGGAGAGGATTCTAAAACCCCTTTTGAACACCTCCAAGATGTGGCAGAGGTATGTAGGGTGCACAATATCATAGAGGAAAATATTTCCATGAGACTATTAGCTACTTCTTTCAAAGGAAAAGCTTACGACTGGTACAGATCCCTGACCTCCGGTTTTATTAGCTCATGGGATAATCTTGGAGAAAATATATTCGAATGATTTCTGGAGAAAGGAGATCGTTCCTTGTTGTTGTATCAAATAATTACTATCAAGAGAGCCCCACAAGAGGCTATGAGTGACTTCAACACCTGGTTTAACAAAACCTGGCAGAGGATCCCTACTACTGTGTGACCTCCAGCTGTTATGGCATTCATGTTATTTTTGTAGGCCATCAACTCAGATATCACGGTCCTGATAACTTCCATGGGAGGAGATATCCTACCTGTTGCCTATGAATTGGCATTCCATGTGGAGAATAGTTTGATATTTGTAGGAAAAATTTTGTCGCAACCTCCAATGCCTATTTTCCTTTAAATCTCAGTTGCTCTACTCTGAGAAGAGCCTTCCATGAACACTTTAGTGACACAAATGATGAAATCGATTCTACCCCAATCTATGTATGTGTACCCTACCACAAAACCAAGCATGTTGGGTTATTTCTCTATGGCGATGGACCTTAATGATATGAAAATCTTGATGCAATATTTTGCTAATGAGCTAGTTCTCATCAAGCATCTGTAAGAAGCTCCTCTAAAACAAGAAACTCAGACATATCAAGGGGGTAGATCTTTCTATCAATAGAATCAATAGAGTACATATCAAGGACCTTCAGGTCGGTGAGGTCAGCAAGCAGCTTCCGCCAATCAAATAGTCTTGCTTACTATGCCATTGCAAACGGTCAAAGACAACCATAGCAAAGAGTTAGTACTAGGATAGAACAACTTGGCAGATGATGAAAACACATGGTGTTTCCCTTGAAATGATAGCCACATGCCTCAAAATTTTCCCAGAGGAAACTTGTAGCAAAGAATAGTGGAGCAGAGGAACAAAGGCGTACAACCCAACATAAAAGAACACAAGTCTCTTGAGATGGAGAATTCCCGATTTAGTGTGTAAATGCAAGTAATTTCTATAGAACAAGAGTTGGAAATAACACCTGATCAGGTGCTTTTCTCTTGGATGGAAGAATAGGATGCAGTTTTTGCAAATGAAGCCCTGACAACCAGTGCTTCATGGGTATAGTCAAATTATAATACTAGGTCCAAGAGAAGACTTACCAGGGAATATGTGCTATAGTCTCTCCCTCATTCCCAGCCTCATCAACTACCATCATCTAAGAGAGATCAGCCCCAATCAACTATTCGGCCACCCCCACAGTACCAAATTCCATCAGTGCCCAACAAATTGTCTGATAAAAATTGAATCCAATCACGATGGATCACTTTCCATAGAAGCCTAGGGAGATTTCGTATTTTAGACCAAAGATCCAACAACTCAGAACACTTAATGTGGTGGAGCAGATGAAGAAGGAAATTGATAATGTGTCTCTATGGGATGTAATATCTATTCCAAAATAAAAGTCATTGCTTGAGGGAGTAGTGAAAAATGAAGAACCAAGGCCACACGTGGATGAAGCTCTATCGTGCAATCCGAATATAGAGAAATTTCTTGCACTGGATTGTCAAATTACAAAGGTTGTAGCCTATAAAAATGACGTGGAGAAAGTAAAAGAGGGAGAGGTAAGTAAGCCAAATCCCACTCCTTTATTTTTAACTTTATATGTGAGGGATAAACTTCTACACAATAATATGATTGACTCAGGAGCTAGTACGAAAGTCATGCCATAGAAAGTGGTTGATGCCTTAATGCTCAAGTATCAACCTTTGGAGAAGGGAATCATATATTTGGATGGAAAGAAGGTTTTGACTATCAGTCGGATAAAATATTTATCTTTAATGATTTTTCCATGTCCAAGCTAGACAGTCTCACAAGAGGTGGTAGTAATTGACATTCCCGTGATCTTTGAGATATGTCCCTCTAGAGATTTCACCACAAATTTGGGCAGATATTTTGCACTAGATTGGTCCCATTTGATTTTGAGAACCAAGCATGGAGCAAAGATGAAGATTCTTTCAAAATAGTTACATCCTGAACACATAGTGGATAGTGTTTTTTTTATTTTGAGGTTGTGCATTCTTCCTTTTCAAAGCAAGAAGGGTATTGCATTGAAATTTTTGAAGATGAAGAAGACACAAGTGTGCAAAACCCTGAAGAGGAGGTCCTCCTTAGCTAGTTCATAGACTTTGACCCATTTGGAAATTTCCATGCCATGAGACTAGGTACTTATGTCATATTTGATGATGACACTATCCATCCAAAGTTGGTAAAATATTAGATAAGCTCTATTGATTCGATGGATAATCACTTGTGGACCCTGTAATTTGATGGTGTGAAATGCAAAGATGGTTCTAGGCTAGGGGTCCGATTGCTATCTCCAACAGGATCTGAGAACCTTAAGGCTTATCATTTCCAATTTTTGTGCTCAAATAATGATGCAGAATATGAGGCATTAATCCACGGTCTTTCCCTTGCCAAGCAGACGAGTGCGAAAATATTGCAAGTATTTGGAGATTTTGAGTTGGTAGTAGGCCAAGTCCATGGCTAGTCAACAAAAAAAATACCAGGATGAATTCCTATAGAAATCAAACATGGGACATAATTGATGGTTTTGAAGCTTTCAACTTACAAGTTATTCTTCGATCCTTGAATGATGTAGTAGATCAGATGGCTTCCATTGGGTCACAGTTTGAGCCTATTTTTGACTCCAAACAAAGTGTATTTTTCACTATTTTCCAACCATCAATTCCTGACAATGACCAAAACTGGTAAATATTCGAAGATGATGCCTAGATATCCACCTTCATTCAAAATTCCAAAAGACCTTTCAACTATTCGAAATCAGAATTCCAAAAATCTGAAGGACTGGTCATTCAGCTGAAGGGCAACAAAATTTCTTGAGGTTTGATCTCCCTTGAGAATCTCTTTGATTTTGAAGATGTGAGGAATGACAAGCGAAGGTTCACAACCGAGGAAAAGGATTGTGAAGAGTTGGATGTCAGGAATGACAAAAGGCTGAAAGTTGGAAGAAATGTATAGTGGGAAGATAGAGAAAGGCTAAAGAGTCTATGGTCTAAGTATGAAGGAGTTATAGCATGGACCTATGATGATCTCAAAGGGTATAACCCAAGTATAATCCAACATAAGATCAACTTGGCGGAGGGTTCAAAGCTTGTCTGATAGAAGAAAAGACCTATCAACCCGAAGGTCGAAGCACTGATGACGCAAGAGCTCACTAAACTGATCAAGTCCTGAATCATTTACCCAATTAAACACTTGACTTGGGTGTCTAATCTAGTATTAGTTCGGAAGAAAAATGATGATATCAGGTTATGTGTCAATTTTTAGGACCTAAATAAGGCCTTGTTAAAAGATCATTATCCTTTTCCATCCATGGAGCAGATCTTGCAGATAGTGTTCAGGTCAGAGATTTTCTCATTACTCGATGACTTTTCAGGTTACAATCAAGTATTGGTTAATGAGAGCGACCAACATAAGATGATGTCTACCACCAAGTGGGGACAATCACGTATACTAAGATGCCCTTCAGAATCTCAAATACCAGTGTGACCTTTTAGCAAGCCATGGACATCGCTTTTGCAAGATTGATAAATTCGATCATTCTAATTTATCTGGATGATTTGACCCTCTTTTCAAAAGCTGAGGTTAATCACTTCGATCACCTAGAGCAGATTTTTCAGAGGTGCCAAAAGTTCAGGATTTCTTTAAATCCCAAAAAATGTGTTTTTTAAGTACCTCAGGGTAAACTTCTTAGTTTTGTGGTGTCAAAGGAAGTAATCGCAATAGACTCTGAAAGAGTCAAATCTATATTGGATTTTCCATTACTAGTTAACCAAAAGGGGTTACAATCTTTCTGAGGAAAGATCATTTTTTTCATTCATTTCATTTCTAACTTTGCGGGCATCGCAATGCCAATCACCTTGATGCTAAAGAATAATATAATTTTCAAATGGACCCCCGAAGGCAAACAAGATTTTGAGTAGAAAAATAAGGCTATTACCATTTCTCCAGTATTGGCCAATCCAAATTTTTCTAAATATTTCTTGTTATATGTATATAGCAGCTAGCGTAGCATAGCTTCTATGCTCACTCAAAAGGACAAGAAGGAAAATGGAGAGCATCTGATTTATTTTCATTCGAGAACCCTTAAAGGTTATGAGATAAAATATAACTTAAATGTAGAGAAGCAAGCTTTTTCCATTTTCAAGAGTCTCAAAAAGATCTGACACCTAGTGTCAGCCAATAAGATCACTATTTTGGTCGCTCAACCAAGTGTAATGGAATACATCATCAAGGGAGAGATAACCAAAAAAAGAGCCAATTGGATCACTAAGATCCTAGAATATGATGTGGAAATCAAGCCAACTAAGCTGGTATTTGGGAAGAGGCCTGTGTGAATATCTTGCACAAGAATCGGGTTCTGAACTTGACAAGGAGATTGATAAGGTATTTTTGAGTTAGTTTGAATCTAATGAATCTTGGGTAATGGATCAGATGCTATATAGGTAGAAAGGATACTACCCAAAAACTATCCCCTTCCACAAACAAAGATATTATCAACTACAAGGCACCAGGTATGTGTTGGCTGAAGGGACCTTGTTCAAAAGAAACTATGATGGATTATTGCTCTAATGTTTAGAAAAACGCTAGTTGGATAGGGTTCTATTAGAATTCCATAGCAGTCCTGAGGGAGGAAATTTTCCTACTAAAACCACCGCTCCGAAAATAATGCGAGTGACATATTATTGGACTTCAATGTTTTTGGAAGCACACTGTTTGGTGGAGAAATGTACTTAGTGCCAATTCTTTGTTGGCAAGAGGAAAAATTCTACTTTTCCTTTCAGTCCCACAGTTACTGAGGAACCTTTTTCTCAATGGGGATTGTATTTTGTCAAAATGATAAATCCTATCTCTAGTGTTGGCCATAAGTGGATTCTCACAATGACCAATTATTTCATGAGATGAATAGAATCCATCACCCTAAAAGGTGCTACAGAGCGTGAGATTTTTAACATTCTAGAAGGGTTGGTGACTAGGTTTGGTTCACCAAAGACTATCATATCCAACAATGCTAGGGCCTTAGTAGGCTCAAAGGTGTCGAATTTTTCAATTAGTAATGGGATATACCTCAAAACCTTCTCAAATTACTACCCGCAAGGGAATGGTCTAGCAGAGTCAACAAACAAAAACTTAATTAGGTTAATAAGGTGCATCGGGTCCGAACGACCAAGTGAATGGCACAAACATTTGCAAGCCACTCTATGGGCAGACCAAACCACACCAAAATAAACCTTGAAGACCTCTCCTTATGAGTTAGTCTATGGAAAGGAGGTAGTTTTTCCATCTCTATGGAACTCCCTACATTACAATTATTGAAAGCCCTAGAGATAGAGGAAAATAGTGGAATAGAGGTATAGATAGCCGAACTCCTTTAATTAGAGGAAAATAGAGAAAAGGATTTTGAAGCTATGATCAGTTTCCAACAAACGGTCAAGTGATGGTTCAAAAAAATGACTTTCGACCCAAATTTCCAGGAAGGGAGCTTGGTCCTAAAATATGACGAACACGCTGCAAAACCAGGACAACATACCAAATTCGAGGCATTATGGAAGGGCCCTTTCTGAATAAGTGTGCACAAAGAGAGGAATGCATTCGAATTATAAGATATGGAAGGTAATGCGCTAGGGATACCAGTAAATGGTATTCATCTGAAAGCATTCCATTAAAGTATGACCTTCAAAATTTTCAAAGATATGTACCATGTGTAAAAACTTCGTAAAAAGTTTAAGGTTTTAGATTTAAGAATAAGAGAAGAAGAAAAATTATGAAAATCTATTATATATATTGTATTATTCCTTATCTAATTTATAGTATGGGATAGCCCGAGGCTTAGATTTTAGCAAAAAATCTCTTTCGAGAAAAACCCAATAGAGGGTATTCAAGCAAAATACAAAAAGGAGGCATTTTTACAAAAAAAATAAAAAAGAAGGCCTCCAGCCATCATTATAGGGCTTTTTCTTCCCATAATCACTTTTCTTTTATTTTTCTTTCTTGTTCTTCTTCTTCACTCATGATGGGACTTTTAAAATTTTTCATAAATTTTGCCTGGTTCTAGGGCTTGTTTGTTTCTTCCTTAATGTTGGGGGTCTACTGTTAGGGTTTAGGGTTTTGCTACCCTTGTTTAAAACATGTTTTTCATCAAAAAAACCCTTGTGATATAACTTTGTGTTGATTTATCATTTTGGGTTGCCAGTCTCTTAAGTCATTTGGCAGAGCCCTTTATGTTGTGATGTTACTGACCCCTTTGCCTAACCTGTTAGTTTCTCCACTTTTGGGTTTAATATAAAATTTCCCTAAAAAATGGGTGGGAATTTTTCCAATATTTAGACTTTAGTCTAAAATTTCATTCCCTAAAGGTTGCCCCCCATTTTCCTAGTTGCTCCCATTATTATGAGTAACTTTGTTCTATGTGCAGATTTGTGGACGGTCAGATTGGTAAGTTTGAATCTGGATTGTTCCTCGCGGACCTTGTAGGGTTTCTTAATGACGTCACCAAAGTTGTGCGAGGTCTATGAAATGCTTCCACCTATCACGTATCATGAGGTGGGGCTAGTCCAAATCTGCTAGCATTTCTAAAAGGCTATCAAATCAACGATAGCCTTTTAATGATGAGGATTGATGGGGATTAATTAATGACCATCCCTCGCTAACCTCACATGATTGAATTAATGTTTTGAAAGTGTTGCGAGGTGTGTGAGCTGGTGACACGTTGCCAAGATCTATGGTATAAAGTGATTGGTTGGGGCCCATTGCTGGCTTGCGTGTCTCTAATTATGAAGTATGTGATTGAGCGCTGGGTTTTCCAAATGGTGATGTGGGTTTTCAATGATGTTTGACTCGATTTGAGTTGTTAAAAGTGCCAGATCCTTATCACATCGACGATCTGAATTCAAAATTTCAATCCATTCATGTGATGACTATTTGTGCTCTGCAAATTACATTCATTAATGGCGTAAGTCTTTCGATGGATTTCATCCTAATTTCCATGCATGCAAGCAGTTTTCTCTTGGAAATCATGATCGGTTGTACATAGTTCTCCATGAGTTTGGAGATTTCTAGTGGTGATAATGTCAGCCACTAATCACTCACTTTCTCATACTGCAATTGGAGCATTAATGGTTTCTACACCGGATTGCTTGATAAATACTTGCTAATTGTGCATTTGCATCATTGCACTTTTGAGTCTATATTCACTTGTGAGTGATTGTTGTTCTTGCAAAATTTTGAGCTCATGAGCAAGATGGGTAAGTAAGTTGTTCTTGGTTCACCATTACACAGAAGTGCAAGGATGAGCGTGAATAATTCACAATGGGAGGTGACACCAATTAAACATAGCACTATTCTTGATGCTCTTGGAGTCATTGGTGAGGGTGTTGGGTCCCTCTCGACTCTCATCAAGAGCAGTTCTTGGCTTAAAGGATAGGTTACACGGGATGAGGTAATTGGCTATCCATAGGTAAGAGTCTGACGAGTATGGTGAGGAGGCTGAGTTCAAGGTAAAATCTAGGTGATACGAGTCATCCATTGAGCTCTCTACTAGCCCTTCTATTGAAAGTTCTGACACTGATTCATACTACCGTAGTTACCTCGTGGCCCTGATTGAATTGGTGGGTGCGAATGAAGAGGTCCTCGAGGCATCTCCTATTTTTGTATTGGCACCGTGTGTTGCTTTTGGTTCTGGTGTTAGTGCTGACAAGGGTAAGGTGATTCTCTTGCTTCATACTAAAGCAAGGATGCGGAGTGGTTGCCTATATAAGGGTCGTGTGGTTGTTCCTGGTGCATGATGGTGGTGTAGTCGTTGGGGTCATGCAATTTTTCTCTGGTTCTATTGCTTCTTTTTGAGATGTAATGTAGATGGGTGCTAAAGTGATGTGGTGGAAATTTTCTTTGGTCGATTGGTTACAGAGGTTGTAACCATTTTGATTCCCCTATTCATGGTATGATTGTATCTTATGGTGGGGATTTTTGAAATGCTATTGAAATTTCATTTGGTTAAAATGAAATTAGGTTGAAATGTATCAACAATTGAGCTTGATGCTTGTTGCTCTCCTGGTCTATAAAGGAGATTTCAAGGGTCATTGTTGTGGTCGAATTTTTTGAATCCTAAGGTTTAGTTGGTGTACAGTGAATGCATGTAATACAAAATCTGGGAAGGCTTAGTTAGTAAATCATTCTAGGTATGGTATGTACATGGGATAAGTGTACTATTCTTTTTGTAATTACTAATATCGAAAGAAATCTAAAAATTTAAGACAATTGCTCTCTTGTGTGTGTTATGACAGATTGTGAATGAGATTATTACGGGGTTTTTCATTCATCTTCAATGGTATATTTGAATGGATGATTCGGTTTCTTTCGTTAACTTAATGAGTTAATTAAATTCTTGAAATGGAGTTATAGGTACATGGTAATATGCTAAGGATTTGATAAGGAGTGTTGTTTTGAATATTGAAAATTCTTATGGTGTAAGTTATTGTGAGGATTGTTCAATAATATCAGGGTTATGTCTCATGTGACTCCTTCCCAATTGAATGAGGCAGTGGTTAATTCATTCAAGATTTTTTTAAGGATTCAAAGCAGTCACCCTAAGCTTGTGGGTTCGAATTCAGAACATCTTAATTCCAAATTTTATCTCTCTTGAGATGCAAATCTCACATTGTATCCTTTTTCCTAGCTTTAGATAGTTTCTTCTAGTCAGTGGTTTTCCAAACCCCTGGTAAGTGGTGTCTATTAGCAGTGGTAGGAATATATATGTATTAAAGTGTCCTTGAGGCATGAAACACCACATGAACACAAGTAGGAACACCCTCATTGGTTTCACAGAACCTAAAGTGTAGGAGATTCCAGTCTTTGACTGAATCTCATCAGTTGGCCACTAAATTTGTGAATTTTTGAATATAGAGATTGGAAACCTCTTAGAGAATTAGGAAGCCTAGCTGGAAATTAAAAACACCAACAAAATGGCGACTCTGTTGGGGACAAACTCAAAATTTTTGGTTGCAGACAGTGTTGTTATAGAGTAATTATAATCTTGACATATTATTTGTAACTAGAGGTTGAAAATCATTGAATTATTTTCCCATCTGAGTCACCAGCTGAATGGTGACTTCATTAGGGAGAACTTCCAAAAAATTTAAAGAAAAAATGAATCCTAGGAACAAATGGTAGTGTCCTGGAGTCAAGTATTTGGTGAATCTAAAAATTAAGTTTAGATGTTTGAAGGTTATGGACCTGGAAGGGGTTGGTAGTAGCACAATTTCAAAGAATTTGAGTGTGACTTTGTTGTGGAAGAAGACCCAAAATGTGATCTACTCTTGAAAAAAAAATCATATTCATTTGAAATTTGGTCCTCTATTAAAGAGGTGGCAACTTTGTCTAAAGAACCAATTTTATGCAAAGAAAAAATCCAGATTTGCAAAATTTGCAGTCAAGGAGAAAAGGTTAACAAGTGCTACTTAATTTCTAGATATTCTCATAATTCTAAAAGGAGCATTATTTTTTTTATGAGAAGTATTCATAACTAGGGATGATGAATGGATTCTAATTAGATGAATTAGCATTAAGAAGGGAATAGTGGTAGTTCTTTCCATACTTCTAAAATGTAATGTGCAATATGATTTGACAAGTATGTTTATTTTGAATTATGCTTCTAAGAAAGCTTAAGGCATAAATATTCAATCAATGTTTTAGAATCATGGTTGAATTAGTAAATGATGTAATTGATAACCATGTATCAAGTTGATAATGATTGAATTTTTATACAAGAGGGTTTCCGTGTGAAATGGAAAGTAAAAGTATGTAGGGAAAACAAGATGTCCCAAGCCGTCAAAGGGATTTTTTGATTGAAAGGTATATGCCATTTGTTTTCAATGGTATTAGAGGTTTCCCTAATTTGATCCCTGAGAAAGTTAGGAAGTATTTTCATAAATTCACAAGACAAAGTGCACAATTATCCTCTAAGCATTTGTGAAGTTTCATGGATGTGATGGGGGATTATGAAGTCAATCATGAGGATGTTGTCATGAAGCTTTTTGTTCAATCCTTGAAGGATTATTCCAAGGATTGGTTTTCATATTTACCTGCATGTTCCATTGATTTATGGAATCAGTGTGTGATGGTATTTATTGAGAAATTTAGTGAAAGGGTAAGCCCAAGTATGGTAAGGAAGAGTTTTCTGGGAACCCGCATAGGAAAAGATGAGTTAGTCCCATCTTTTAATCTCAGGTTTCAAATATTGTAAGAGAAATTCATGAAGAAATAAGACCAAATGAGGTTGAATTTTTGGTTGTATATCTTGGTGCATTCAACAAGAAAATGAGTTATCTATTAAGAGATAAGGAACCTACAACCTTATATCAGGCATATCAAATTTCTATGGACATTTAAAATAGCATAAAATATTCAATGATGAAAGGGTATCTAGCTACAAGTGTTGGTTATCCTTACACATCTCATGCTAATAGAATTCAAGAGTTAGCTAGAAGAGACAATTGTCAAGATAGAAATGCTCTGGAAACAATGATGTCTCCTTCATTATAGTATGAGGATCATAATGAATTCCAAGTTGAACACTAGCTAGATTTGAGTAATGGTGATCAAAACTCTTGTATGCAAAAATTGTATGAAATGAGAAGATAGGAAGGGAAATCACCATTCAAATTGTTTTTGAGGTTTTTGGATGCCTTGATAGAGATCCCCAATGATTTCAGACCTAAAGACTCTATGTGCATTGATATTTTTTGTGAGATCTATGAGTCTAGGCTGGGTGCTTTGCCAAAAGAATTGAAGCCTTGTAACCCTAGTCAAGTTCTTGAATGGATAGAGATTGCAGAATCAACCAAGTGTGGATATGCACAAAATTTTGATTACACTAGTCCTTTTGAGAAAGATTGGATAACCATGCAAATAGTTGAGGGGCAGGGTGATGAAGAAGTAAATAAGAAACAAAGTGCTTTTCCATGTCTTGATGTCATTGGTGATTACAATGTATATGTTGTTGAGGTATTGTTATAAACTCATGATTATGGTCCTAGGAATTGTGATTGGATTTCCGAAGATGATGTAGAAACATATTCCTTGCCTGAAGATTGTGATGGTATAGATGCTCATGATGTCACTTGTCTACAAGTGAGGGGAAAAACTACATGTGATGAATATCTGGAGTGTACTCTAGGTTTGCTATCAATGAAACATGTTTACTATGTGAGTGATGAGGAATTTGAAGAAAAGGGGATGTGTGTTTAGTACTTTGATCTTGAGTACAATACTAAAAATGACTAGCACATTGATGAATGTATTGATGCTATTACTATTCCTTATTGTTTGTGTGAAGTAGAGATGGAAGTGTTTGTAATAAATCAAGAGGATAATGTGGTGTATAATGATGAAATGGGGAATTAATTTTGGAATAATCAAGTAGGGAATTATGGAAAATATATGGGTCTCGAGTCAATATTATTATCCGTTAATGACAATGAAAATTTTGTTGATTCACATAACAACAATGTTGCAGATTGTGTTGATATCGCTGAGATTATTGATCCATGTGTAGAGCAACATAAAAATAAGAATAACAGTGAATATCGTACTGATGAGTATGCATTGGAGTACAATTGTTTTTTTTTTGATACCCCTCATATAGAAATGGAAATTTTCTCACCCCTTGAGGTGAACCCTTATGTGATGAAGAAAGGAAGTATCAGTTTTATTGCTGGTGAAAAATTTTCAGCTTGTGCTGAAATTTTCACTTATAAATTAACACATACAATAGTTGGTGTTGGAAATGAGGAGGCTAGTACATGTAGCTATCTTTATATTTCACTTGTTGATGTTGGGTTGCTAGAGCCTGTTATTGAAGTGTTTCACATGGATTTGGATGATATGATATAAGAGGTAGTGTATTGCAAGGAGCCTAAGATGAATGCATTCACCAATTTCCTTGGTAAGGGTTTGACCTATGATTCCCATTTCTATGAAATCAGGAAGTGTTCTAGTATACTTGAACATAGATGTTGGAAGTTAGGCTTGTGTTGCAACCATCAAAGTGAAGATGTCTTAGAATATGCATCTTTTGCTTTGGACATTTATGAGCATGAGATGCATGACACACAATAGGTTGTCTATGAGATTTTTCATTTTGAGGTGCACACTGATTTGAATGTCAAATTTCAAAAGGATTGTGAAGGATTTTATCTCTCAACCCATGATGATGAGAAATTTTTCAAAGGAAAATGTCATGATAGTCATGAATTGCAGTCAATGTCTAGATGTGGATTGCAGATTGATAGAATGGATGGTGATATTGGAAAGCATAATGATACTTTGGGGAATAGTGGTAACTTGAGTGGCATATGGACACTTAAGGGAAATATTTGCAGAATTGGTTTACTCCAGATAACAGAGAATTTTTTTTTTGATAGGGGTAAACTCCGATTTTCCTTGTTTGGGGGCCTTCGGGCCACCAAGTTGGATATGAAGTAAGTTCTAGTGCAAAACATTGGAGCATGTTTCAGGGCACCTATCTGATTCAATGTTTGGTCTACTCTCCAGAGATCTAGGTTCTTGCTATGCCCATAGGGGGCATACATCCCCAGTCAGAGCCACTGACGGTACTTTTAAAATTTGTCACAAATTTTTCCTAGTTCTAGGGCTTGTTTGTTTCTTCCTCAATGTTGGGGGTCTAATGTTAGGATTTAGGGTTTTGCTACCTAAGTGTTTAAAACTTGTTTTTCATCAAACAAACCCTTACGTTATAACTTTGTGTCTACTTATCATTGTGAGTTGTTGGTCTCTTAATTCATTTGGTGGAGCCCTTTATGTCATGTTGTTATCGGCCCCTTTACCTAACTTGTCAGTTTCTCCATGTTTGGGTTTAATATAAAGTTTTCCTAAAAAATGGGTGGGCATTTTTCAAATGTTTAGAATCTAGTCTAAAATTTTGTTCCCTAAAGGTCGCCCCCTGTTTTCCTAGTCAGTCCCATTATTATGAGTAAATTTATTCCATGTGCAGATTTGTGGACCATAAGATCGGTAAGTTCAAATCTGGACCATTCCTCGCAGACCTCATAGGGTTTCTTAATGACGTCACCAAAGTTGTGTGAGGTTTGCAAAATTCTACCACCTATCGTGTATAGTGAGGTGGGGCCAATCTAGATCTACCAGCGTTGCTAAAAGGCTATCACATCGATGAAACCATTTTAATGATGGGGATTGATGGGGATTAATTAATGACCATCCCTCGCCAACCTCGCATGATCGAATTAATGTTTTTGAAATTTCTATGAGGTGTGCGAGCTGGTGACACATCACCTGGCTATGTGGTACAAAGTGACTGGTTGGGGCCCATTGCTAGCCTACGTGTCTATGATTATGAAGTATGTGATTGACCATTGGGTTTTCCAAATGGTGGTGTGGGTTTTCAATGATGTTTGACTCGATCTAAGTTGTTCAAAGTTCCAACTCCTTATCACATCGACAATTTGAATTAAAAATTTCAATCCAGCCATGTGATGAGTATTTACGCTCTACAAATTACATTCATTAATGGTGTAAATCTTTTGATGGATCTCATCTTGATTTCCATGTGTGTGAACAATTTTGTCCTAGCAATCATGATGGGTTTTACGTAGTTTTCCATATTTTTGGAGATTTCTAGTGGTGACAATGTTAGCCACTAATCCCTCGCTTGCTTATACTACAATTGGAGCATTAATGGTTTTTGCACCAGATTGCTTGATAAATGCTTGCTAATTGTTCATTAGCATAATTGCACTTTCAAGTCTATGTTCACTTGTGAGTGATTGGTTTTCTTGCAAAATTTTGAGCCTGCGAGAAAGATGGGTAAGTCAGTTGTTCATGGTTTTCCATTACGTAGAAGCGCAAGGATGAGCGCGACGAATTCACAGCGGGAGGTGACACCAATTAAATATAGCACTGTTCTTGATGCTCCTGGAGTCATTGGTGAGGGTGTTGGGTCCCTTCCAACTCTCATCAGTAGCAGTTCTTGGCTCAAAGGATAGGTTACACGGGCTGAGGTAATTGGCTATCCAGAGGTAAGAGAGTCTGACGAGTACGGTGAGGAGGCTAAGTTTGAGATAAAATATGGGTGATACGAGTCACCCATTGAGCTCTCTTCTAGCCCTTGTGTTGAAAGTTTTGACATTGATTTAGACTACCGTAGTTACCTCATGGCCCTGATTGAATTGGTTGATGTGAATGAAGAGGTCCTCAAGGCATCTCCTATTGCCATAGTGGCACTGTGCGTTGCTTCTGGTTTTGGTGTTAGTGCTGACAAGGGTAAGGTGATGCTCTCGCTTTATACTAAAGAAAGGATGTGGAGTGGTCGCCTATATAGGGGCCATGTAGTTGTTCCTGGTGCATGATTTTGGTGTAGCCATCGGGGTCATGCAATTTTTCTCTAGTATTGTTGCTACTTTTTGGGATCTAATGTGGATGGGTGCTAAAGTGATGTAGTGGCAATTTACTCTGGTCGATTGGTTATAGGGGTTGTAACCATTTTGATTCCCTGGTTCATGGTATGATTGTATCTGATGGTGGGGATTTTTGAAATGCTATTGAAATTTCATTTGGTTAAAATGAAATTAGGTTGAAATGTATCAACAATTGAGCCTGATGCTTGTTGCTCTCCTAGTCTATAAAGGAGATTTCAAGGCTCATTGTTGTGGTCAAATTTTTTGAATGCTAAGGTTTAGTTGGTGTACAGTGAATGCATGTAATGCAGAATCTAGGAAGGCTTAGTTAGTAAATCATTCTAGGTAAGGTATGTACGTGGGATAAGCATACTATGCTTTTTGTAATTACTGATATCGAAAGAAATCTAAAAATTTAAGACAATTTATCTCTTGTGTGTGTTATGACAGATTGTGAATAAGATTATTAAGGGTTTCTTCATTAATCTTCAATGGTATATTTAAATGTATGGTTCACTTTATTACTTTAACTTAATGAGTTAATTAAATTCTTGAAATCGAGTTATAGGTCTATGGTAATATGCTAAGGATTTGACAAGGAGTGTTGTTTTGAATATTGAAAATTCTTATGGTGTAAGGCATTGTGAGGATTGTTCAATAATATCAGGGTTATTTCTCATGTGACTCCTGCCCAATTGAATGAGGCACTGGTTAATTCATTTAGGGTTTTTTCTAATAATTCAAAGCAGTCACCCTAAGCTTGTCAGTTCAAAGTTAGAACATCTTAATTCCAAATTTTATCTCTCTTGAGATGCAAATCTCACATTGTATCCTTTTTCCTATCTTTAGATAGTTGCTTCTACTTAGTGGTTTTCCAAACCCTTGGTAAGTTGTGTCTATTAGCATTGGTAGGAATACATATGTGTATTGAAGTGTTCTTGAGGAATTAAAACCCATATGAACACAAGTACAAACACCCTCTTTGGTTTCACATAACCTAAAGTGTAGGAGATTCCAATATTTGACTAAATCTCATTAGTTGGCCACTACATTTCTGAATTTTTTAATAAAGAGGGTGGCAACCTCTTATAGAATTATGAAGCTTAGTTGTAAATTAAAAACACCAATAAATCACAAGCAGTAGGAACAGTTCATGCACAACAACCTCATTCTGGATGACCAAAGACGATGAGCTCAAACTATTTCTTGAATTCGTACTATGTAGGAGCTTCATCAATGACATACTCTTGAAGGAGGTAGGTGGCCATAGGTAGAGATAGGCACAGTGCCTATTCAGGTCCATGGTGCGAAATTCACTGAGAAAGGGAATCCAAGGCACATCCATTCCACGGTCAACAAACCTATGAAGGTCCATCGTGTTGGGGATGTCAACAACATGGATAACAACTTGTACTATTTCATTGAGCTCTTCCAACAAAGAGACGTTGAACATATGGAAACATAGCTCAACTATCTTAGTCTTGGAGACATTTAAGTCTAGTAGAAAATCCATGAAGCATGATAAGACATTGCAATTGCTTCACATCTTGTTCTCATCTTCAATGAAGTCCATGCTAACAACCCACCAAAAGGAAATTACCCCCAAGCGGTCACACCCTTTCACCAGGCGCTAAATTCTTTCACCTGTAATCTCCCTGGTGAAGGCATATTATGACTTGCATGGGAGGAGATGAATAGGAGTACCTAGACTATCAGACGTGGTTAGAGCAATGGAGCAAAAGGCAATATTATGGACAAAAACAAGATAGCTAAACTCCAAAGTTTTGATTTTTCGAATGAATATAACCTTGAGGTGGCATAGCTATTTATAGAAAAGAGGTGTCAGAATAACTAAACAGTGGAGGTTCTATTTACCTCCAAGTGGTAATGAGAAATTATCATGGTAGCCGGTGAACGGATAACAGATCATACAGAAGATTTGTCATAAGGTTTGAGAATTAATTTTTTGGCATTGAGAGTAAATGCTCGTATAGGCCGATGTTCGATGTGTGTCCTTAACCATCATCAACATCAACCAACTTGCATAAGTGAAAGGACATGGATTAACACACTAATGCATGACAAATTAATGAGCTTGTATTTTCAAGGGTACTTTGTATCGCTAAGCAAAGATTGATATAAGTAATGACACTCTCCCCAAGACAACGCGTTTATTTGAATAAAAAGGTGGTGAAGAGAATGTACTAAATTGATTTTTGTAGAGTTTTTGGCATTCCTGAGGGATACGGATCCCCTACCCACACGTATCTCCTTGTTGGTATCATTTAATGGAACATCGGTAACGACATAGCCTTAACTGCATGTACTTCTTGGGAAATTAATTGCATGAAAAGTAGATTTTTTTGAAGGAATCAAAGAGAAAGTGACCGTTTTGGTAAAAAATTCTCTGCAACTTTTGAAGCAACCATGGCAGAACCAACAATGACTAGGAGAAGAGTCGAAATTACACCAAGAAGGACTGTTTTCACCAATATTTTTGGTAAAAAATCATTCGCCAATGCCCCAGTGCTTGAGGATCGACCTTTCAAATTGTGTAAAATGGTGCCGATAAATAAGAGTGTTAAAATGGAAGCAATGCGAGATGTTTCCGACAATTTTTTTGACCCCAAGTTGGCAAGAAACCCTAAAAATATCAAAGGAGTGTTTCAGAGAATGAAAGATCACAGTAACTCTGAGAGTTTCACCTCTCAGCTCTAGAATTGTAGGTTGCCACAATTCATGATACCTGTCATACACCCATGCCTAGAATTGGTGCATGCATGCACCAAAATATTTGATGAAGAAATCAAGACCCTAACATGTAATAGGATAAAGGTTGTAATCTCTACTCCAGCTATACGAGAGATGTTGTGTATCCCTTTCAACCAACATATCGAGATGTTCATTGAACAGGATATGGAGACCTACTGGGAGGAATCAAATGAATGAGAGAGTTTCTATCATCATGAAATAGGGGAAAGAACAACCAGAGGCCATTTTGATTTTCCTTTGACATTCAAGAAGTTCTCAGAGAGCACACAAGACCTTTTCTCAATGGTAGCTTGGGTTTTCGGTCTAGACAATGACGACAAGGTCCACCATTTTCAGATGGCCTTGGCTCTGATACTCAAGCATGAGTGGCAGTAGAGGTATTTTTATTTTTCTAATGTAATAGCTGCCAATATGTTGCTACAACTAAAAAATTACAAGGTTGAATCTAAATTCAGGTATTCTTCTTTCTTGGTCCATTTGATCCTACATTAGAACTTTAGGTTTTTAGAAAGAAATTTTCCTATATCTATGTTAGATGAGGAGGGTTTAGTTCAACCAATTTCTGTATGGACTTATGTCCTATCAAGGAAAAGTAGCTATTATTGGTTTGTACACCTTTTTTTGAGACCAGTATTGCAAAAGTTGTTACCCCGAGATAGTGATCGTTTGCCTCCTGAGGTTTTGCTATGGATTAAAAACTTATTGACCCCAATGTATTACTTCTTTAGGGAATATTTTACATTTATAAGATGTCATGGTTTTATTGGAGAACCTTTCCAACTGCCTAGATTTGTGATGGATCGGGTCTTCATGTTAGAGGCATGCCGACAGAAAAATCTTGTCGGCAACACATATGGGAGAGGAAGTAACAAAACAAGGTTGTATCTGCCCCCCCTCTGCATTGAAAATAGTGGGTAGTACTGGACAAGCATAAATCACAAGATGAATTGACCAATTTTTTGGTGGCTTTGGGCTTAGTCCTCATATGTGACAAAAATGGGACTATAATTTGTCAAGGCAACTTCCCCTAAAGCATGAGACACGAGAGTATGTGGAGTCTAAGAAAAACCCAACACAAGAGAGGCTACATCAACTTGGATTTCATACCGATGAAGAGGGTGAAGTGGTTGAATTTCTATACACCACAGACAAGATATCAAAGGGAGATGTCGATAGGCAAGAACTTAAAGAATTAGATGAAACAACAAGGATGGTCGAAAAGAAAAATGGAAGACTTCTAGAGGTTCTGACAAGAAATGAAAAACACTCACAAGTTGCTTGAGAATTTTCAGCCATATGATGAATAGTTTAAAGACATTTACAATAGGGAGGTTGATTTCGACAACAACAATCCAAAGACAACCTATGAAATAATACAGGAACAACTTCCCTACAATGTCCCTCGATCACAGAAGTCCGACAAGGGAAAGAGCTCTAAGCAGAGGAATTCACAGGTTGTTTCTTCCACCAGTGTCTGAAGCTAGGGAAAGAGAACTCGATGGTCCCCAAGAGGATCAACCATGATAATTGAAGGCTAGGCTTTGACAGGATCATCCAAAAAAGGATCTGAGCATTCGAGTTTGGGACAAATAAAGTTACGCCGAGTCTAGGATTTGGACACATTTGATGCAACCATCATAAATGAAGAAGAAGTCAAATCTTCTCCTCATGATGTTTAGAAAGTCACAATTTAGGTAAGTCTTGCTCCCCCTTTTCTTTCGGCTAATGTATCTTTGGTTAATCCTTTGCCTCTACCTATTGAAAAGAATCTTCCACCTTCGAAACTTGAGTTATTAGGGCTAAATGAACCCCCTATTATTTTTAATCCACCAAGTCATGCGCCACCATAAGCCAAATAAATAGTATCCACTTCAGGCACTATTGACTCTTTAATCACCCTATCTAGGGCCCCCATATAAAAAAATGAGTCACCCATGCTACCTATTACCCCAGGTCTATCCGCATTTGGACAAAAAATTTATGCCTCGTTTATTACTATTTTTAATTTGATTGGTACCCCAAGTCCCCAATCCCAATTTGGCATCTCATCATTCTTAATGATTAGTCTTCCATTCACCTCCCCACATGGCCATACATCCGAAGTGTCCCCTTTTGTTACTCCTTTTAGTCTGCCACCTGGTGCTTCTATGGCAACACAGAGTATTGATACCCCACAGACTCTTCAGAAGAATTTTGATGCCACTAGGAAGGCTCGACAAAATAGAAAGCAGAAAATAAGAGAGAAGAATGTCGAGCTGCCAGCCTCTAAGAAGATCCAAACATGTTTTCGTGTTGTTAGAATATGTGAATTAATTAGAAAGAAAACTAACACACCAATGAAGCATTAGATTGAAAGAAACTAATTTAGAAAAGACAAATGCAAACTCTAAACAAAAGAAGCTCCTTCAAATGTGTCCCATTGTCCTTTATCTCCAAGGATTCAATTCAAGATACTGGCTCTCAGTTGATTTAAGCAGCATCTTGTTAGAATGACAACTTAGGAGAACAAGATTGATGCAAAATGCATGTTCATTACTAATGATTTAAACTATGCTTATGAACTTAAAATGTTACGTTATTGCTAAAATGTTGATTCGAATGCAACTATAGTAATTGCGCGTAAAATCTAGGATCAAATCTACTTACTAGAAGGCTATATTTATTGATTTTTGGAGGCAAGAATCTAGTTGGCGAAGATCAACGATTGAAGTTCAAACCTGTTAAAATGAATGGTGAAAGATTGAGAAGTTGAGAGAAAGGTGGAAGGTTGAGAGGAAAGTGGAAGAATGTTTTCAACCCACAAAACCATCCTCATTCAAAAATGGAAACAAATTGCCATTTGTCACCCCATTTATGAAAATTGGTTGAAAGTCAAGGATAATTGCTAATTAAATAAATAAATTTATTTAATTACATGTGACAATGAATTTAGAAGCTTCCACAATTAAATAATTAATATTTAATTATGTGTGAGGGATGGAAAATGAAAGTAATTGAATGTGAGGTGAAGAATTAGAAAAGTGCTTAATTAAATATTAGAAATATTTAATTAAATGTGAAGAAGAAATATTATTTAAATTTAAAATTTAAACTTATGATAATCAATATAAATAAATTGTGAAATTCATATAATTAATTAAGAGGAATATGACAATAATTAAATAAACTCATTTATTTAATTAGATTAGAAGAATTTAGAAAGTGAACAATATAAATAAATAATTTATATGTAGATGAATTTAGAAAATTATTAATTAAATAAATCATATTTAATTAATTAACCGGCTTAATTAACTATGACCATTTTTAGATGTGTACATTTTGCCCCTCTTGGAAGTGATGTGTTTTACACATTGCTTCAAAGAATTTTTCCCTTGGCTTTGAAAATTTACTGATGATGCCATATGCCCCCTCGAGAGATAAATCACATGATTTGAATGATTGAAAGAATTCCCTCGATTTTTGGAGAGATAATGTCGATTTATCTCTCGAAATAGTGCATTGTATAGTAAAAATGAAAATAATTTCCCTTTTTACCCCCTTAAAGGGTGGAAAAGCTAAAAAGTCATTGTCATTTGAACAGTAACCTATGGTAAATTTCAGAGCTTTGAGAGATAAAAACGAGATGCCAATCCACTACGAGCGCCACCGATTCGAGCGAGCCCACCGTCAGCAGAGACCAGTTGCGTATGGACCTCCGATAAGTTGATATGATCTTCCTTGTGAATTTTTTGATTGATTTTGTGAGATTTTTTCAATATTTTGAATTTTTGAAATATTGCTTTAGCGCATAGGATTTTAGAATAACGCATGCGAGCCATATTTTAGTGCATAGATTAGATAAAGTAGAGTATACAAAGTAGAACATAGATATAGAACATTAGCACATAGATGTGTAGATTAGCGCCTAGCATAAAATAGCGCATAGGATAGATTAAGTAGCACATATAGGAAATCTGCCCACATAGGATGCCAGATTAGCGCATTGGCTAGATTAGTGCATTACTGAGATAAATTGGTGCATATGCATGATAGAATAATGCATAGGTGTTTTAGCGCATCCAAGGTCTATTTTAGCGCATTCATGGATGAAGTAGCACATTGGCCAGTTTAGCGCATCCATGGATTTTTCCGATTGTTGAATTTTGAGATGAATTTGATGATTGATTGATGTTTTGTTGCTATATTAGACAACTGATTTCATGCTTTTGAATTTCACCAAGGATAGATTAGCTTGATTTGAGTAACGATCTAATAAATTTGTCTTCGCATTTGAAGAACAAATAGTAATAATTCTGATAAATTTTCTTTCCTGCTTGAAAAACAAATAGTAAATGATAGATTGATGTTGAGTTGACTGACTGCTATAAACTTGTTTCCATGTGATATGAAAAACAAATAGATTAGGATTTATTTGCCTTCCTGCTTGAAGAACAAATAATATTTGATTTCATTTGCTGATACAATCGATTGATTAATGAATTTTCTATCATGCTTGCTAAAAAACAAATAGATGATTGATAATTCATTGCTTGATGTACAGATTTGACTAGATGATTTTGAGTTTTCCCTGTTGATTGACTTGTGTGATTTATTTTAATGTTGTAAAGGAGGATTTTAACCTCCTCCAAATCAGAGACAGATTTTCCCGCACATGGGATTTGGTTCCTCGACTGTCCCAGGCTTATTTAGAGGTGATATACCAATGTGGGTTGAGTCCACTATTGAGGATCTTGTAGTATAGGATCAACATGGCATTGTTGACGACACTAGTTAAGAGATGGCATAGTGATCATAACACCTTTCACTTGCCGACGAGAGAGATTACTGTGACACCAGAGGATGTATATAGGATTCTGGGTATCCTTGTAGTTGGTAAGCTTGTGATCTATGATCACAAGGAGATTGGAGGGACTGATGCATTGAGACAAGTCTTCTAGGATCCTCATGTCTCTGGATATGAGATTCCATGGAAGGAGATGGTGGAGAGTTATGCCTTACTGCCTTCGGTTTTAGCAAGATTCGTTTGTGGTTTCCTTTGTCTTGATCGTAGGTCAAAGGGACTATCTATGGGTTGGGGTAGGATTCTAGAGGATATGATCCTCCATCAGACTAGACATGCATGGGGGTCGTGCATGCTTACCCATCTGTACCATGATCTTCATAAGGTCATGTACACAGATGGGAAGAGTCTCTCCTATGGAGTTACTGTGTTACAAATATGGGCATGGGAGCGTATTGCCATCACCTGTCCCATTGTTCAGAGAGATCACCTTCTTGGCTATCTGTACGTGTATTCTTATATAGGTCCCCTTGTCCAGCTGATGTTGGGCAAGTTAGAGTACTAGTGGTGCCATTTAGATGACATGGATACTGTCATCTAGAGACCGTATCTAGATTGTGATCCTTGGGAGGTTGATGATATAGAGTTGCCATACTGCACGAGATCGAGGTATTTGACCAGTTGTACTCCATTCATTATTGAGTGATTCTTGGTCATGCAAGTACTAATATAGTATGGTTTACTACAGATGATGTCACAAGGTGTGGCACACTATGCCAGGCACCAAGAGGATGTGGCAAAGTGGGGGCCATTTATGATGATAGAGGTTGCTAGAGTAGAGTATGCAGATTTGTAGCTAGATTATGGGGTGATGCATCTAGACGTGATAGATGCAGGGATGACAGATGAGTATGCAGCCTACTTTTACAGACATCCCTTCCCAAGATTTACCAACCCAGAGGAGCCTACCCCATTATTGGGAGGACCAGTTATACAGCAGGGGTGACGATAGCCACAGGCACAGGCAAAGGCTGGGGCATAGGCACAGGTACTAACAGAGGCAGAGGATGTGGTGGCTATGGATGTTGAAGACAAGGAGGATGAGGGGGGGACTCCGACAACTCAGATGAAAATGGTGATAATAGTGGGGATGATAGAGGTGATGGGGGTGGAGGGCAGAGGTTATTTTTTGATGTACCATTCAAGACAAGGCCTCAAACAACGAGAGTGGTGGATCAGTCGAGTTCTTCAACCCCATGGATCACTATCAAGGGTCCTTCATAGGGACAAATGGATACCTTGTAGGAAGAGGTTCAGACTCTTCGAAGTTAGTTAGCACAAGCACAGGGTACCATCATCTAGTTACAAGAACAAATCACACAACCACCACTTCCTAACCCATAAATAGCTTAGCTCACAACAAAGCAGGATAGCTTCAGAGAGCAATGTATTCAGGTAGAGGGAGTAGCAAAGAGACTCCTCAGGTCAGTTGAGAGAACCTCCATTGGAGAGGTTGTGGCAGAGGGACTGGAGACTTCTCGACAAGCAGAGTATTATCGGATGAGATACTTTGAGGTAGTGTCACCTGAGCAGAGGATAGCATACATGCAGTCAGGCACTCAGTCACGGACCCACTCACACAGTCACACCAGGAGTGCCACCAAGAGTGTGGGACAGCCTATTAGATGAGAGATCGGGGCTTCAGATAGTAGAGATCCATAGAGGTTGACCACCTCCGGAGGCAGTAGTAGCCATGTTCCACTTTCGGATACCCTCAGTGATGAGTGATGGATACATCTATTCATTGTATTTTATATATCTTGTTAAAACATTTGATATCCTTGTACACCTAGACATTTGTTTTGATGAGATTTATGATATGTAGTGGTGTTTCGATATGCATGTGTCATTGATGATTTATGATGAATGATTATGTATGCATGTTTATTTCTATATGTTATGATGTTTATGATTTTTATGATGATGATGCAATGTAAATGATTCAAAGATTCTTCATGATGTATGCATTATGTATGAATGCAAATGAATGTGCTTTTTATTTTTCTCAATACATGATGATGCAAATAATGTTTGATGTATATTGATAATCAAAATGAAATGATATGAAAAATTAATGATGATGAAATGAATGATAATAAGGAATGATAATTAATGGTAAATAATGATAAATAAATGATAATGATGATACGTAAATGATAATGATGATAAATAAGTGATAATGAATGGTGAATAAATGATATAAGGAAAATGTAATGCTAAAAGATAATGATATGATAATAAGTGATGTTGGAAAATGAATGAATGATAATGAAATGATACATAATGTAATAATACATAATGATATGATGCAATTGATGTAAAAATGATAACCTAAAATGATGATATGAAATGAATTAAATGGATGTATCTTTCTTTTATCGATGCAATAATTATGCAAAATTATGTGAAACGAATGATAATGCAAATGTTGTGAAATGATATAATATGAGATGAATGATCAATTAATGATATGTACTTTATGAATGTTTATGCACATGAGATGAAAATGATATGATATTTAAAGATGGATAATGATCATGATGAACTAATATGAGATCGAATAATGATAACAATGATAATAATGATAATGAAATGAAATAATGTGAAAATGAAAAATATGGTAATGCAATGATAATGATATTCTAAATGAATAGCCATGGTGAAATGATATGTAATGAATGATAATTTAATGAGATGCAATAAATGTCCAAGTGTACTCAATTGTTGTCTTAAAAGATATATGCAAATTTTTCCAACCTTCAAAAATCTACTTAGACAGCCCCCAAAATGAAAATCTAAATGAATCATGCAGTCCTAGAATGTAGTAATGAAACATTTCTCCTGTTTGTCATTCCATGAACCAATGTTGCACGTGATTTTTCATCATTGAGGCTTTTGATATGTTGAAAGTTAGTACAAGAATCAAAGGGGGTATTAGCACCAATGATGACTTGTGTACTGCTTTCATGATGTTTGATGTAGCAAGTTAATACAAGCATCGAGTTATAATTGAACCAAGATGACCTAAGTATTGTTTGCATAAATAGACAAAATTTAACCATTTTCCTATGCAAATCTTGAAATGTCATCAATGATACGTTGTAGAGCATGCCCCACGAAAAATTTGCACAATACTAATGATTAGCATATAGACAACCAACAAAGAAAAATCATACTCCTTCCTTGTGATTCTAGTTCAGTACATCATTGAACCACTCCAAAGATAGGATTTCATCAAATATCAAAACAACAATTCAACTTATGCTTTAAGTTTTTCATTCATTTTAGTCAAATTAAGATCATCTAATTTGTTTCAATTTTCTGTCAAACAATCATTTAGACTCAGTTTTGAATGGATAAGTTTATCGTTTCTGATATTCCAATGCTTGATACATGTTGCTATTTGCTTGTCAAAAATCTCCAAGAGGCGATTTGACCCCTAATGACCCTGCACTCTAACTCCTGCTAGACACAACTGCTGCTAAGGATAACCTTAATCATCAAGCCATGATGAAATCCTTGTCGTTTCAAGGAGATTTTTAGGAAGTATGATGCAGATGTAATGGCTAGGCATGTATGTGATGCCTATGAAAGGTGAATATACAGAATGTATCCTAATAGATGAGAGCCAAACAAAATCACAAACAATGCCTATTTTCTAGGTTTTCACCATTTGTTTTTATTGCACTTTTTCTTGATTTTATGATTTTTTATTTATTTTTATTTTAAATTTTTAAATTTTTTCAGGACTTTTTATAATGTTTTTGATATTTTTCAGGCATAAAACTTCTTCAGGTGAATGTTGTTGGTTGAATCTTCAAACAGGTCCCCTTCTGATGTTGACAACTGATATGCCCCTGATCCATATGTTGCAATGATAATGAATGGTCCCAACCAATTAGGTTCGAACTTTCCTTTCTTTTCCTGATCCTACTCATTACGAGGGTTTTCCTTGAGAACCAAGTCACCCACTTGAAAATTTTGTGGTTTGACTCTGTGATTGTAGTTGTGGGACATAAATTGTTGATATCCCTTTAAATGATTAACTGTAGTTTGACGCCATTCGTCAAGTAGTTCTAACTCTTGCAACCTTGATACTATGTATTATTCATCATTGATTAGCCCCTTTAGTGATACTCGAAGTGAGGGAATCTCAACTTCTAGTGGTAAAATAGCTTCTGCTCCATAGACCAAAGCATAGGGAGTAGCACCTATTGGTGTGTGAATACTTGTTTTGTATGCCCACAATGCTAGATTTAATTGGACATGCCAATCATGACTTGCCTCATTCATTATTTTCTTTAAAATATTCAAAATCATTTTGTTTGAAGCTTTAGTTTGACCATTCACTTGTGGATAGTAAGGTTTAGAGAACCTGTGTTGGATGCGAAATCTTTCACAAAGTTCATCAACATCCTAATTTTTAAAGGGTCTTCCATTGTTTGTGATAATAGAGTTGGGAATGCCATATCGATGGATGATATAGTTCAAAATGAATGAAGAAATTTGTTTGCCAGTAACAGTTATTAGGGGAACAAATTCAAACCACTTAGTAAAATACACAGTGGCTGTGATAATTAACTTGTGTCCATTTGAAGATAATGGTTGTATCTTGCCAACCAGATACAATCCCCACTGAGCGAAAGGCCATGTTGTGGTGAAGGGTTGTAATTCCTAAGTAGAAGCATGAATGAGATTCCCATGAATTTGACATTTTTCACATTTATTAACAAATATGAATGATTCTTTCTCCATGGTCAGCCAGTAGTAACCCAATCTAACAAGTTTCTTTGCTAAGGTTAGTCCACTTGAGTGTGTCCCACAAATGCCACCATGTATCTCTTGTAAGGCCTTTTTCAATTCGTCGCATTTGAGAAATCTAAGGAGGGTACCATCAAGACCATGTCGGTATAAGACATCATAAATTAAGGTTTAACGAGAGGATTGACGGATGAAATTGCTTTTCTGATTTCTAGTCAAGTCTAAAGGTAAGATAGTATTCTCTAGGTAAGTGTAGATTTGGCCATACAAGGGAGAATCAAAACTAGTTAAGTGGCAAATGATTTGAGTTTCTGAATTGTCATAGGTGGGAGAAAACAATTGTTCCACCAAGAAATCATACTATGCTTGATTTTTTGACAACTAGAGTAGTGATGCGATTTAGCCATGGCATCTGCTGCTTTACTATCAATACATGGAATTTGTATGAACTTGATATCAACAAATTATTTCTTGAAATCATCCACCATCCTTTTGTAAGGTATCAAATTTTCATCCTTAGTTTGATATTCGTCATTGATTTGATTTATAACAAGTTGTGAATCACCAAAAACTTGAAGTTTTGTGATTTTTCAGTCTACTGCAATTCTCATTCCAATTAACAGTGCCTCATACTCAGCTATGTTGTTTGTGCAAGGGAACATTAGCGAGTAAGATTTTGGAACTGTATGTCCTTGAGGTTTAATGAAAAGAATACCTGCCCTTGAGCCATGTTGAGTGTAAGAAACATCAAAATAGAGCATCCATAATTGCTTAATAACTATTGTGAATACATCGGCATCAAGAAAATCAATGTGTATTGGGTGTTCTACTAACATTGGTGCTTCTGCTAACTAATCTACGATTACCTATCCCTTTATAGCTTTCCAATCCACATAATGAATTTCAAACTCACTCAAGATCATGACTCATTTAGCCAACCTTCCAGTTAAAGTTGCCTTAGAAGATATTTGAGTGGATCAATCTTAGCCACAAGATTTGTTGTATGAGCTAGCATATAGTGTCATAAATTTTGAGAAGTGAACACTACTACTAAGTAAGCTTTTTCAATGAAGGTGTAATTTAGCTCATGACTTGTCAAAGTTTGACTGATGTAATAGATTACTCGCTCCTTTCCTGAGTTGTCTTCATGTGCCAATAATGCTCCTAGGGACACTTCCGTGGCAGAAATATACAATATGAGTGGTGCACCTTGCACTAGTGGAATCAACACTGGTGGATTCATTAGATAATTCTTTATTTGATCAAATGTTTCTTCACATTTTTCTTCCAATTTAAATGGAACATTCTTGTGTAAGAGATGAGTAAACGGTAGACTTTTATCCGCTAGTTGCACAATGAATCTTCTGATGGATTGTAAACATCCCTGCAAAGAGCGTAGTTGACTAATGTTCCTTGGTGGTGGCATATCAAGGATTGCTTGTACATTAGTTGGATCCACCTCAATTCCCTTTTCTGACACAATATATCCCAACAACTTTCCATATTTCACTCCAAAGACACATTTCTTTGGATTAAGTCTCACTTTGAATTGTTCCATTCGTTTAAATTTTTTAGATAAGATAGCTATGTGTCCTTCCCTGGTGTTACATTTGGCGAGGAGATCATCTACATAATCCTCCATGAATGTATGCATAATATCATGAAAAATCATTGTCATTTCCCGTTGGTATGTATCTCCTTCATTCTTCAGCCCAAATGGCATTACATTCCAGCAATAGGTACCCCAAGGACATGTGAACGTTGTTTTATCCTGATCTTCAGGTGCAATCTTTATCTGGTTGTATCCAAAAAATCCATCCATTAATGAGTACATCACATGGCCAATAGTCAAATCAACGATCATATCTATGTTTGGTAGAGGAAAATCATCCTTAGGACATGCCTTGTTCAAATCCCTAAAATTTGTACAAATTCTAATTCTTCCATCTGGCTTTGAAATAGGTACGATATTGGAGATCCATTCTACATAGTCGATAGACCGAATGAATGAATCCGACATCTAAAAGCTTCTTTAACTCCTCTTTAACCAATAATGCAACATGTGGATGCCTTTTTTTGAGTTTTTGCTTCACAGGTTTTTCCCTCGACATGATAGATAGATGATGCATGATGAGATCTAGATCTAATCCAATCATATCTGCATAGAACCATGCAAAACTGATTTGATTGTTTTTGAGAAATTATGTGAATCCCGGGATTTCCTCTTCTGTTAGAGATGCAACAAGTTGTAAGACTTTGGGCTGTTTTGTAGTACCTATATTGAGTGCCTTTGTTGGTTCTAATAGAATAGAAGACCTTTCCTGATAGTGCTCGGGAAGAGTGTCAAGTTTGTCATCTTCCAGTGCCTTTGACAGGTTTTCACCGATAGATACGCTTTTTATTTTTCTCTTTTCTTGATCTAATATTGCCTTTGTTAGGTTTTCACCATTAGATCTTTCTTTTATGTTATTTATTTCATGGCTGAGAAACATGGCACTTTCCTGTTGAAAAATTTGATCTTGTGATTCCTTGGTGGAACTTGTTTCCGGTTGGGATGAACAAAGGAATTTTATGATGGTTTCGTCATTTGGAAAAGTTGGGATATCAATTGGTGCAATTTGTTCCCAATCAATGATTTTAGGATGGATCAAAGGAAATGATCATTAGGATGAGTAAGGTCACTGGCCATTAGTGTCATGATGCTATCATTAATGTCATTATGGGAAAGATCTAGGATGGTATCCTCTTGTGGATGATCTGTCACACTTTGAATCGAATCGTCCTCACCTAAGTCATGATCGCTTTATAGAATGTAATCAGGCGGAGGCCTTGAGATTTCCCCTTGTACGAATGTGGGTGTGCACTTTTGTATGACATCCACCTGTTTATCTCTCTAGAACTTATCATCGAAGATGGTGTCCCATTCATATTCATTGGAGTCATTTTTAGAATTGTTTTCTTGAATTCTCAGAATTGTTTCAGCTAATTCTTGATTGGACATTCTTTGTACTACTTCTTCCTTTGTATCTTCACCATATCCTAACCCAATTTTATCTCTTGGGTGCATTGTTTTTAGTTGTATATGTTCAACAATACCCTCCTTTCTCTTTCTGATAAGGCCATTTCCTTCATAACCCATTTGTTGCATTATCGCATAACCTTTTCCATATTGTTGTGTGGGTAACTTGACATGTTGTACTGATTCTTCTTAATCTTTATAGATCCAATCAAGGATAGCTCTATCTTACATTTTATTATCTTTGATAAATAATCCATTAAACTTGGTGATGGGAACTGAAGCTGAGGTTAAAGTTGTCATAGCCTGTTGTATGGATGTTGATGGTTGTCCATAGGATCTCAGAGCTATGGGTAGATTAGAGAGACATAAGGAATATTCTCCCACCCCATTATCTTTCAATTTTAGCTTGGAGCAAAAATTACTTATCATTTCTCATGCTTGTTCATTGTATTGGGAGGTATAAATGACCAAAGCCTCTCTATTATGTGGGACAAATGTGTTCCGAGTTTCCCTTAGGTTAGAGAAAGTTTGGCTGCTAATGTGATCAGTTGGTATTGTTACTTCTTGTCCATCATATGGAAACTTTAAGCATTGATGATAAGTAGATGGAACATCTTGCATGTCATGGATCCATGAATGACCCAAGAGTATGTTATAGGATAGATCCCGATCTAGAACCTAACAAAAGGCATTCTTCACAATAGGTCCCAGTTTGATCGGTAACATGATGAGGCCTTTGGAATCTCTTTCCTCATCATCATATGCCTTGATTTTAATCTTCCTTCATGGATCTATATATTCTTCTGAATATCCCAAAGCAAGGATGAATTTCAAAGTACAAATGTTTAATCCAGCTCCCTCATCTATTATGGCACATATAATTTGGGCTTTGTGAACCATAACCTCTAGGTAGAGTGATGAGTTATGCAGATGGGTCATGGATGAGTCATCCTTCTCAGTAAAGGATAAACATGTGGATGAGGACAAGTGTCCCACCATGGCTTGAAATTTATTGATATCCAAATTAGGAGACATAGTTGTGTCAACAAGAGCTCTTTCCAGAATGTTGTTATGTGTAGGTGATAATTTTAAAAGCTCCAAGATGGAAATTTGGGCCGATGTTTTTTCGTAGTTTATCGACCAAATTGTATTGACTTGGAGGGGGGATTTCCACCTTAGATGAGCTTCCTTTTACAATGATTTTGGCTTGTCCCCTTGTCATAGCATTGACCTCTCGATATTCTTGTTTCCCTTTGATTCTAATAGCGTTGATTTGCTAATCATCCGTATAAATATGATTCATAGTGGTGTCATAGACATGATTAACATTCTTGCCTTTGTCATGTGAGGATTCCCCTTTTTGATAATTGGGGAGAGGATCCTTGAACGCTTGATGATCATCATTGGCATTGTGTCCCTCAACTGTGATGGTATAGTTATCAATCAAATCCTAAACAATATTCTTTAACCCTTGGCAATTATTTGTCTTATGACCTTTACACCTATGATATTCACAAAACTGTGAGTGATTCCATGATGGTGGTTTAAATCAAGGCTCATAATCTCTTTGTGGTGGAAATGTAATAGCATTTTGATTCAAAAGTTCTTTAAGAATGGACTCCAAAGACTAGCCCAAGGGAGTAAAACTCCGTCGATTTGAAAAATATGAAGATCTGGGCGCATTTGAATTTTGATTATTGCCAAAATTATTTACATGATTATTGGTCACATTCCCTTGATTGGAATTATTTCCTTAGGTACTATAATTCCCATAATTATTGCTACATTGGACACCTGATACATTAAGAACAGTAGGCTTCACATTCACGTTGTTAGCATCTACTACTCCATCATTCACAACATTTTTATTCTGAGTCCAAAATCGTGACTTTTCATTGTTGTTACTATTGTTGTTGTTGTTGTTGTTGTACAAATTTGGACCTTCTTTATCGAGTTTCAAAACTCCACGTTTGACCAAGGCACCTTCAATAGTAATCACGTTTTCAATCAATTTTTCAAATGATTGGGGATAGTGAAGGTTTAGCCTATAACTCATCTCTTGATTCAAACTATCGATAAATATCTCCATCTTTTTTGTTTCAGGAACAAGATGGGAGTATCTAGCAAACACCTTTCTCCACCTTTGTAAAAATGTGGTGAAGGATTCTCGTACCTTTTGTTTCACTTTCCACAGATCAAGCATGGTTATTTAGTGTTGGATATTGTAGGAGAATTGCGATATAAATTTATTTATTAACTCCTCAAATGTTCTCATGGGGGGAGTGATCTTTGAAAGCCACTCCATGGATTGTCCACCCAGACTTCATGGAAAAACTTGCATTAAGTAGGTATCTTCATGAGCAAATTCTAAGCTCATATTTTGGAAATCCCTCACATGTTCAATGGGGTCTGTTTTCCTATTGTACCTATCAAATTTAGGGATTTCACAATGTTTTGGAAAAGGAATCATTTGAAGACTCCTGTCAAATGGATATGGACATATATCATCCAAAACATACTTCTTTGTTGTACCCCCTTGGATTTCCTTTATTTTCCCTTGTAATTCCTTTATTTGTTGAGTAAGGGCACTAAAATCATTAGGAGGGGTTTCAAGATTCTCTTTAATCCCTTCCGTGTCAAAATCGGCAGGTAGCTTAGCTCCTTGATTAGCTAATGAAAGGAAATATATTTCCTTGTTTCATTCCAAAATTCTTTCCATAAGAGTATGGAATTGGGGATCCTGTTCTACTTCTTGGAGCTTCTCTTCTGTTATCTCTTCAATATTGAATTATGAAAGGGATTCTCTTCCCTATCGCTATTATCACCCATTTTGCTTAATGTACTTTCCCTTTTGTCTCTTTCTATGTGCTTTTGAGATCGTGTGACAATAGGCATACGCTTTTGCCAAATTTCTACTAACTTTGATCAAAAGAATGAAATAGTGCAATTTTGATGGATATGAAAGTCAGGATAGAATGAAGATTCTATGACGTATGAGATTTCTAATATTTAGCTCGTGATTCCCTGATTGAAAGGATGATAATCCTGTTTGCGAGAATTAAACCAAAGATCAAAAATAAATATGATTTTTCACTTTGCAAGGTTTGATCGTAGCTTTGTAAAAAGAAAAGGATTGTGATAAATGCCTAATGTTCTCGAGTTCTCTATTGGAGAAATTGATTAGGACAAGTAGAGTATACAATTGTAGGTTGGGGTATGTAAGAGGAACAAATAAGCTGATTGTGATTATAACTTTGAGAAAGGGCTCTTCTTTGAAAGAAAGCTCATGAGTATAATGGTTCTACAGAATAATCGTTAGTGAAACCTCCAACAAAGTCGTGATATCGATGAATAAAGGTTTTGTGCTCAAGTAAGACCTTTTGAATTTGGTATAAAAATTTCCTCTTTTTCAATAACTTCTTATAACTAAGAGATTTCTTTGACTTTCTAATCTTCCTCTCTAGGGATTTTTTGGCAAAATTTGTAGACTTCCAAACCCTGAGCATAGAAAAAGACTAGGCTGAGATGACTAATTTCTCAGAGTCAGAAAATTACCTAGGTCGGAACATAGATGCACTAAATTTTTCAGTAGATGCGCTAAAATATCCAACCTATGTGCTAGACTGTCGCAGGTATGCGCTAAAATAGAGAAAAAATGCACTAAAATAGAGCATGAATGCGTCGAAACAGAGCACAAATGCGTTGAAACAAAGCATGAATGCACTGAAACAGAGCATAGATGCGCTAAAACAGAGCATGAATGCACCAAAACAAAGCACAAATGCACCAAAACAGACCAAAGATGTGCTAAACTATCCAATTACTTTTCCAAGATAGACATGTTTTGACAATTTGATGTTTTCAGATGATCTTAATCTGATTTAAATGTAAAAAACATGACATTTAGTAGCAGACAGTTGTTTTGTAAATCCTAAAATCTAAACAAAGAGTGTATGTTCTTGAGATTTTCACGGGTATTAAACAAGATAAGAACTTCAAATAGACTCACTCTTAGTTGTCAAATAGGTCATCATAGGAATCACAACCCACAACTTAAAATCATGTCGACTCACACAGTCGTGTCACCCCCTAGAGAGCGCCCGTGTTTTTGTCTTTTCCAAGTGCGTACTCAAGGTTAGATTTCTCGATCCCTTGAGCAAACAATCTATGGTGATTATATGGTGAGTACCTTGGGGGCAAATTCTTCCCTCCCCTTGCACTGTGATTGAAATGATGTTTGGATACTGACACAACCGGATTTCTACACTATGGTTCATAGTAAAGGTTTCCGTTTGGCGTGGCAATAGATAAACTCCCTCAGGAGACCTCCCAATCTTTAGAACAAATATTTTGGGAATGGTTATCTTGCTCATTTCCGTTGAATATGGGTTTCCCCAAAATTCACTTTTGATTAGAGTGGGTTGGAAAACGTAGCTTTGGTTGTTCCCACTTAGGTCGTTCTCGTAGGGTGAGTACTTTTCCCCACTATGACATGCCTTCTAAAGGATGTAATAAAGCATTAATTGCATAAAATGAAAAAGGTAAGTTTGGTGTATAGATCACCCAGTAAAGGGGAGAGCATATACCTATTACCCAACAATCACAACAAACAAATGGTTTAGTTTTAAATCCAAATTATAGTTTTCTATGCTAAGTGAAGATTTTTCTTCACAACAAACATTGGATTCATTTTAACCAACATAAAATAACGTTCGGTGACTCTCCTAGGATTAATAAATTCCAGATTTTATGTGTTTATCCTAGGATTGCTTCATTTTACTTTAAAAAAACTGAATTGAAAAATCCTATCTGCGGATGGTGTCAGAATCAAGATTTTCTTTTACAACCTTTGTATGCACTAAAAGAACGGGTAAATGCACTAGAACAAGTCACCAATGCGCTAAAACAGTCATTAAATGCGCTAAATGAACTAGCAAATGCGCTAAAATAGGTTGTCTATGGGCTAAAACAGTCGTTGTATGCGCCAAAACAGAGCTCGTCTGCACTAATCTGCGGGTCTTATGCGCCAAACTGAAGCTCCAATCTGTCACCTGCCAGAAAAACTTGCGATAAAAAGATTAAAAATGGGGCAAGGCCCCATGGTGGGCACCAAAAATGTGTTGTTAGAATATGTGAATTAATTAGAAAGAAAACTAACACACCAATGAATCATTAGATTCAAAGAAACTAATTTAGAAAAGACAAATGCAAACTCTAAATAAAGAAGCTCCTTCAAATGCATCCCATTGTCCTTTATCTCCATGAATTCGATTCAAGATACTAGCTCTCAGTTGGTTTAAGCAACAACTTGTTAGAGTGGAAACTTAGGAGAACAAGATTGATGCAAAATCCATGTCCATTACTAATGATTTAAACTATGCTTATGAACTTAAAATGCTATGATATTTCTAAAATTTTGATTCAAATAAAATGCTTAGTAATTGCGCATAAAATATAGGATCAAATCTACTTACTAGAAGGTTGTATTTATAGATTTTGGAGGCAAGAATCTAGTTGGCAGAGATCAACTGTTGAAATTCAAACCTGTTAAAATGAATGGTGAAAGATTGAGAAGTTGAGATAAAGGTGGAAGGTTGAGAGGAAAGTGGAAGAATTTTTTCAACCCACAAAACCATCCTCATTCAAAAATGGAAACAAATTTCCATTTGTCACCCCATTTATGAAAATTGGTTGAAAGTTGAGGATAATTGCTAATTAAATAAATAAATTTATTTAATTACATGTGACAATGAATTTAGAAGCTTCCACAATTAAATAATTGATATTTAATTATGTGTGAGGGATGGAAAATGATAGTAATTAAATATTTAAAATATTTAATTGAATGTGAGGTGAAGAATTAGAAAAGTTCTTAATTAAATATTAGAAATATTTAATTAAATGTGAAGAAGAAATATTATTTAAATTTAAAATTTAAACTTATGATAATCAATATAAATAAATTGTGCAATTCATATAATTAATTAAGAGGAATATGGTAATAATTAAATAAAATCATTTATTTAATTAGATTAGAAGAATTTAGAAAGTAAAGAATATAAATAAATAATTTATATGTAGATGAATTTAGAAAATTATTAATTAAATAAATCATATTTAATTAATTAACAAGCTTGATTAACTATGACCATTTTTAGATGTGTATAGTTTTAACGAAGAGAGGAATTATCGATGGATCACCACCATGAAGCCACTTGTTGCACGACTTGAAGGAAAAATACAGATGGAGGATTATGACATTCAAGTAGTAGGTCTGGATTTGAATGAAATCCGTCTGTGCGACAAGGTAGATCTGGCAAAGACCACTCAAAAGGTGGTATACATAGATTATGAGCGGCTAGATCGTAAGTTAAGAAAGTGTGAGGGTGAGTTGGAAAATGTAAAAGAAATGATAAACCATTTGCAGTTCGAGCTTAGAGCCCAAAATGAAGAAATGACCTGCATATTGCAAGCATAGGACCAACAAAATGAAGCAGCAAGATCTCTTGCAGCACTCCAAGATGAGTGTATCCAACTTTACACTGAGATTTAAAGATTGATGGGTGAACTTGCAACTAAGCGTTAATCTGTTTCAGAACACTAGCGTGTTCGGGAAGGTATAAAGAAGGAGTTAGACAACATTCAATCTCAGGCTTCTGATGAAATGAAAAAGGCCCAATAGCAGATCGAAAAATTAAAAGGTGATAAATGGGAGGTTGAGCCTGCTTTACATGCTCGGATTCAGGAAACCCAAAATTTTGTTTCAGAGTTAGGAGAATCCTTCAACAAGAGAGATCAACTGGAGCAGAGATTAAAAGTGAAGGATGCTTAGGTACATGAGGAGTTAGCTGCTGCATAGAAATATGCAAACCTTCCTATTAATAAAAGGCTGGCATCCACCTATTGGTAGAGAATCATTGTTTCTCTCACTGTCTTGAAGCCGAACTTACAATTATTGAGAGATTCCCAAGAAATAAATGAATGGGTTGGCTCGTTGGCCGATCAAAATCTTCAAGAATATCCTCCTCGATTGGACAAGTCACAAAATTTGATTTCTAACCTCTGTGTGGCAACAAATGACACACTGAGAAGTGCATGTATTATGAATCGAAGGGCTACCTCTAGTAAAGCAAGTGAATTTTCCTATTGTCATAAGGTGGCATCCAAAACCAAGAATAATCAGGTGATTTTGAATAAGAGGGTCGATGAAATCAAGAAATATTTTGGGATCTTATATAGTTATGGGTTGCCTCCTTTCTTGTCAGCAGATGGAGAGGTATTGTTAGTTGAGAAAATTATAGGAGAAGTTAGAAACAAGGTTTGAACTTCTGCAGATCTTCCAGGCCCAAGTTCAACACCAATAGTGGATGACATTGAGAATGAGGTTCTCCAACTTTCATGTCTTTACTATCACTTAGGGGCCATTTCAGCGAGATGGGTATTTCTTTCTTTCAAAGAGGTCTTCGAGCTGGATCAAACATATAAGGTATTCAATAGCCTTGACCGACCGACCGATGCAGACTGGGAGATGCTGCATTCCACCTTTCTTAGACTTCAAGAATAACCAGAGGTCTAGATTCGTTCCTTCGCAAGTGAAGGCCCCCTGTGAGTCGCCAGAACTATGAAGCAATTTTTTCCTTTGTATATTTTTTTTTTGGCTTTATTTTTGTCCTCGGGGTGATCCGTGTCCAAGAGGCTTCCATTTCCAACAAACATGTAACTCACCACGTGGTGACTATGCGTGTCTCGATGATTGATCTCTCTACAGTTAGATATCGGGCCATGTGTCGATATAGGCATTTTCTTGCTTCCACTTTTTGCACATATGAGATTAGCCTCCCTTCTAACACATCATATTTTTGTGCCATGTAGCTATAGAAAGGGAATTCTCAACTAAGAGTCTGTCAGGATGCATTGTACCTTTTCTCAATAAAAGGATATGAGTCAATGCTGCCAAAGCCACTTGGGGTGACCAACAGGGTTTTGCTAGACTGTCTTCTAGGATGAGATTGATTACAAGGGTTAATCTTGTTAAAATATCTAAACAACATAAATGTCGTAGCTGAAAGTTGATGAGTAGGATTTCAACGACCTAATAAAAGATCTAAAATCAGATTTCCAAGCCATCAGATTTGGACATCTGGTAGTCATTAACTCTAGAGGAGGTCGATGTTTTATTTTCTAGGTGGCTATATATTGACAAGGGAAACATGGAGCAAGGGCTCCTGAAGTTTTCATGTTGGAATTTTTTTCTTAATTAATAGAAATATTTATTTTCAAAGCTCATAGAACACTGCTTCACTCTAACATGTTATGTCTATTTTATGATCAAACTATTATCGGATTGGAATCTAATCTTTGTTTTAAAGTTCATATGAATCTGAAATGTGATTTATTCTAAAGAAATATTTGAAACTATGCATGATATGGTGTTTATCAATATTTATTTTTTTATATCTTCATCTAGAATAGAACACTGTGTCTTTCTTGATCTGAATAGTTCTGGTTATTAGATTTCCATGTTGTTTGTGTATATGACTGAATCTTAATCTTTAGATACTGGACTATGTCATTGGACTTCTTCTTCTTCTTTTTCTTTGTAAGGTTATCATTTTCTCATAATATGCTATATTAAGAGGGAGGGTTTCTATCTCTTTTGAATTTTTTCTGTTAAATCTGGAACTTCTATGCTTGATTTGGATCTTAATACACATTTCCTGAGGGTTGATTGAATGACTACATCTTGCTTGTATTGAGCCTTTCTTGTTCATTCTCCTTCTGACAATGAGGGGAAGTGGTGCTCTGTGTAATACCCCTCTGTTTTGCTCCTTATTTGGTTTGCTTTATGTTATGTTTGGTTGCAATTACTTTGATACTGGATACATTTTGTTATGATGTTTTGTTCGCTACTATTGAGCGACAATTATTATTGTGTGATGTGTTGATCTAATTATTATTTCACATGCATTATGGATTAATGATGTTGTAGAGTTAGCATGAGATGTTATTATGAGACTATTGGAATTATGATGGAAATGTCAGTTTCGATGAGTGTATTGGTGAAGAAGATGGGTTCACATCACTCGCTTGCGAGCACCCTACGAATCCGTAGTTCTTTATTCACGGTGTGTATTATATGCTGGATATATTGTATGATGTTGTTTACTTGGTTGCAGGATTGCAGGTACATGACATCGACTCCACCTGGGTTCATAGGTTTGAGCGTGTCGATCCAACGGTTAAGTTGAACGGGAGATAGTAGCTAGGTAACATGTGTCAAGTTTACACCCTAGCCTTAGTGTGTCGTTAGTCGTGTGTGTCAAGTCATTGTCGGTCTTGCTTTAATGTTATTTAATTCCGAAGGATTCTTGATTTGGAAATAGATATTTAGAATAATTGCATTTAAATCATGTTGATGATTGTTTAATTTAGATAATGCAATGTGGATAAAAGTTTATATTTAAAATTAATTAATTATATTTAATTTATTTAATCAATTAAATTTAATCCAAGGGGGTTGAATTTAGTGATTAAATAATTAAATTAATTAATTAAACGTGATGCAAGAAAATGAAAGGAAATAAAAGAATTAAAATTAATTTTGGAATTTAATTTCAACGTGTGGGAATTAAATTAGAAATTGTAATTAAATGTTTATTTGGGAAATGAGTTTCAACTTTGAAAATTAATTTATTATTTGAAATTGCATTTTAAATTGAAAGTGGACTTTCAAAAATTGAAATTGAAATTGAAATTGAAATTAATATCTAATTTGCATGCAATGTGAATTAGGGTTGTAAAAATTGAAATTGGAATTGAAATTGAAATTAATATCTAATTTGCATGTAATGTGAATTAGGGTTGTATTAGGTATTTTTGATTTATAAAAAATACATGTTTTAATTTTAGGGCAGAAAAAGTTTTTAGAAAAAAATGCATTTTTATAGCAGAGAAGAAATTTTGGAAGGTTTGCACCAAGAAGGGTTTGAAGAGAGTTTTGATTGTAGAATTGATTGAAGGAAAGATTGTTTGCATTGGTTGGGTTTTGGATTGGATTCGTTGGAGGATTGAAAGAAATACAGGAAATCTTTGGAGGAGGCTTGCATCAGAAATTCATCTTTCCTGTAGCTTCTTGAGCCAGGTTTTCTTCTATGTTTTTATTGTTCTTGATTGTTTTTTAAAATAGTAGTGATTAAAGATTTGTTTGTTAAATCTGTTTTAGAAAATAAATTTGTTGTTAGAAGAAAAGAATCAAATAAATTTGCAGCTTTTGTTTTGTGAAAATTTTTGAGTGAAAATTGTGAAAACCTTAGTTGAATTTAATTTGTTTGAGGAAATCAATTATTTTGTTTTGGATTCAAACATAGAGATTGAGCAATGTTTTTAGAATGTTTTTAGAAAATGAAACCCTCTGTTTATTATTAAAAATCGGATTTTAAAATCCGCAGGGGAGTTATATTTTTCATGGTAAAATGGTTTGGTTGCATCATGTATAACTCCAGTTACACAAACTGGGTTGTTAGGAAATTTAAAGGGTTTCTGCATCTTGAAATTTTCTTACCCTTGTAAAAAAATCGTAAATACCCAGATTGTATTTTTTGAGTTATACTTGAAACACGAGACTATTGTTAAGTTATTTTCCCATGGCTGCTCTGATAATAAAATAATAATAAATTGATATTTATAAATATTAATATTTTATGTATTGTTATTATAATATTAAAATATTATTTAATAATATTTAATATTATAATAACAATATTAAAGTATTATATTTATTTATATTATTTTAAATAAAATTTGTATATTAGATTAGTGGAAATAAAATTAAAAACGTATGGGGAAATTATTGTTTATTCTAAAATGACATGTTAAAGTTTAATTGAAGGAGTTAAATATCTGATTTAAAAAATGCATAATTTAAGATTTAATTGTGAAATTTAAATTCATGTGTAAAAGGTCCAATTATTAATTTGATTTAATTGGAAAAATATATATATGATATTGGGTTATAGTCCAAATATTGATCTTATTTTAACACAATAAGTTATGGAAGAGACCAAATGTTAATTTGATTAATTTTATAATGATTTAATTTGCAAGGGCAATTGGTTATTTAATTTAAAGCGAAATGTTTTGAGTTATAGTTGAAAATACTTATTTTGTTAAGAGCAATTAGAGAATTAAATATTAGTGTAATTTCTCCCCTATCTGAAAAGATGAATTCTTAATTCAGTTTTATCGATATAATAAATTACGTAATGAATTGTAGAAATTAGAAGAGTCAGTTGTGTATCTAAAAGAAATATTTTTATTGGAACTGATTAGTATGCATAATTCAGTTTAATAGGAAAAAGGTATTTTATATTAAATAATTAAATCATTTGAGTTAGTTGGAAAACGAAAGGAATCCAGTTAATAGAAAACTGATGTTAGTTTTAGAAGTAAACATTAAAATTGATTTAAATTGTTTAAATTAGTATTTCTTGTATTTGTAGATTGAAGATACTTGGTTAATTATTTCAATTAAGTTGAAAGAACAAAAGTTTTATATTATTGGGAATAGGGATTTTAAAGGATAAAATTAGAATGCGTGGTATAGATTTTGGATAGAAAATTTGAATATAGTATTTGCAATAGTTTATGTTGTATTAGACGTAAATTTAAGAACTAATTATATTGGAAAAGACAAATATTTGTTTTGTTTCATTTATTTCCATAGAGCAATTTTAATCGTTGTGATTGAAATATTAAAGAATATATATAATTAAGTTATTAATATATATATTTGGTGTATACATAATATGGAACATAAATATACATATATTAAGTGTAAATTCATTATCGCATTTTATTTTAATAAGAAGCATGCAATATATTATTGAATAGAGATTTTAAAATAGTTTGATTAGTGTATATGGGAAAATGGATAGAGAAACAATATTTTATGATATTAAAGGGATTGAATGTTTTAAATAGAAAATTGAATGAGATGTAAGATTTGGTTAGGAAATAGAAAGAGTTTACTTGCTTGGATTTGTGTCGATTTAAAGGTAAATTAAGAAGTTGTTTATATTGATGAGGCAAATGGCTATTTTAATTTATTATATTTCAAGTAGAGCAATTAATTTATTGTGAATGAAATATGAAGGAGATATGGATTTAGTATATCCAAAAATACTAATACTCTTGTGATTGCCTTAAATGTTCTAGTTCTCTATATTTCGTAAGGGGATGTAAGTCCAAATTGTTTAAGATTTCTTATAATGGAAATAGAAATATGGGTATATGATTATTTGAGTTAACCCTGTAAGTGTGTCTTTGACCTTGTTAATGTTACCTATTGAATGAATATGGGTTTAGGAAATCCAAATATTAGATTTGATTTATGACTTGAATTCTTTTGTTGCTATGAAGTCAAGTTGCATTGTGGGTTTTGGGATCTAGTGTTAGTCCTAAATTATAAGTCTTCCATAAAAGCTTGGAGGATAAGGGTTGTTAAATCTTTATATCATCCAGTTGTTTTTCCCTTGGGTAGTGCATGGCATCCTTTCAGTTTTACCTAGTTTTCATGAACGGGAATGTTTTGTACCTCCTATGAAAGGATTGGACTATGTTTTTTTGCCTCCAAGATGTTTGGAGTGTGTTCTATTATTTGTATCCTCCTAGAGTTAGAGTGGTTATGTTTTCTAATTTGTGTGCACTTGAGATTCCCTTGGTGATTGGTATTTGTATATGTATATGGTTCTCTGAACATACTTGATCTATTTTATGTTTGGAAGCAATGTCAATGATGTGAGAGTTGTTCTTGTTTATTGCATTTGTTTTGGTTATTTTAGTATGAGTTAGTTTGAGTCTGCCTTTGGTTAGTGATTGTAGATCTTTGTCCATGTTATGTGATTACTATCTCCTAGCATGGGGGGTGGGCCTTCGGGTACCACATGGTTGGGTGGAACATGCTCCAAAATCGTTGGGTCCCCCTTGAGCTTCAGTTCTTGGTGGCGAGACATCCAGATGGATAGCTTACGGTTCTTATTGTATTTTCTTGCATTGTAATATTTCAGATTGTATAAGTTATTTTATCCCTCATATGTTTATGAGATGAGATTATGTAATTGTTATACTTTTGTACTATTGTCTCATTCTGGGAATGAGTGATGTAACTATTGGATTAAGTTAATGTTTATGAGATTGTATCTTGAATGTTCATCTTATTATGTTATGCGGTATTCTTATGATGTATGATGTTTATTTCATAAAGGTTATAATGCTATGGTTATATGTAATATGTATGTGTGGGTTTAAGTAATCCTAACCTTATAGCCTTAGAGGTTGTTAATTAGTAAGTGAATGTGTATGTTATTACACTTTATAAAAAAAAAGTGGTTCACTTAAATCATTAATTACAACTTCCTTTAGGGTTACTTGGCAGGGCATTACACTCTGTGTCTCTTATATCACTCATAGAGGAAAGCGTATGATTTTGAAATGTTATAAAAACATTGGCACATCACCATTTTTCATGTTTTACTATTTACATTTCATTTTCCCTCTTCCCAAACTCAGAGAAGAGTTGATTTTCTATAAACATCCTAGAGGTATTCAGTGAGAAGCATATTGTCCCCCACTCCCTGAATTTCCCATAAGGTTGTCGAAGAGGCGCAAGCCTTTATGATCAATAGGTTTATCATAGAAAATATAGATCTATGATTGGTGGATTGCTATATTTAACTTCTACTAGACTAGATATCATGCATTCAATTTTTTTTGTAGCTATATTTCAAGAAGAACCTAAGAAAACATAAGTTGTTATTGTTAAAAGGATATTTAGATATTTGAATGGAACTCCGAATTATGTCTTGTGGTATCCTAGAGATACTAATTTTCCACTAAGTGTGTATATAGATGTAGATTGGGCAGGTTGTGTAAATGATAGAAACTGTACAAGTGGTGGTGCATTATTTGTTGGCTGCAAATTAGTGGTGTGGTTAAGTAAAAATAAAGATTCAATTTCCTTATCCACTGCTAAAGTTGAGTATATTGTTACAACATCTTATTGTACACAAGTTTTATGGATGAGATAGATATTGAAAGATATCCAAGTAATGTATGATGATCCTATTTCTATCTTTTGTGACAATACAATTGCAATTAATATTTCAAAGAGTCCATTGGTGCACTCAAGAAAAAATAATATATCTATTAGGTATCACTTTTAGAGAGAAAATCTTGTGGAAAATGAAGTAAATCTTGAGTATGTACCTATGAAGGCTCAAGTTGGTGACATATTTACTAAGGCTCTTCCTAAAGTACTTAGGGATCATTTCCCCTCCTTTCTCTTGGATTGAAGGAAGTTAAAGTAGCAAAACAACTCTCTACACTAATCTTGAGAGGAGAAAAATGCAAAACTTTATAGATCTTTAATACTTACCAAAACTTAAATAGAAATAAACACAAATATCATGCATACCACAACACAATGATTTATGTGGGGAAAACCCTTTCAGGATAAAAACCCCACTCCAAAAGCTACCCAATATATTATTTAAAAATCAAAAGATTACAATATACTTACAAAGAAAGCTTCTCACAAGAGTATCACCACTAGAGATCAAGAGACAACCCAACCACTATCAGACTCTCAGAAATACACACTCATCTACATACATCCCACCCTCTTATAACAAGCTCTTTGGAACCTTCTAGAATTAGGGTTTACAATGTCATTTTTCATTTGACATGTTAATGGAAAATATTTGACAAGTTGATGGGAAAAAACCTTGATGTGTCAGCAAGAAGAAAACCTTGATGTGTCAGCAAGAAAAAAAATTCATGTGTCTTGATGGCAAGAAACCTTGATGTCTTGATACAAGTGTGCAATACTTAAATTATCAATCACCACATATCAATAATAAACTACATATATTCGCAAGGTTGAGACATATTTTCCCAACACTGGATTGATGTTTTGGTGGCTACCTCTCAGGGGGAGTAGGTAGTGTCATGTGTTGTCATTGAAATAGTATTTTGTTCTCAATTTCAAAGGGTTAATAAATGTAAGGTGATTTGGGACTCATACACCACCTTAGGCATATGAGTCCCATCTAGGTCTTAAGACTTGATTTCAAATTGCACATTGAACAAGACACTCCTAGAAATTTGTGACCTAGATTTTAGCTACTGGGACTCGTACACCCCAACTAGTGTATGATTCCCACTTTAACTTGGACCTATTTTAAATCATTTTTTTTGGTGATATTTTATTATCCTATATTTGATTTCATCTTGTAGTGTTGTAATTTTGATAATTTTGGCATAAACAAGTATAAATACAAGCTTATTTCACATAATTTCTCCTTACAAGACCTAGCAATTTTTAGCCAAGCATCCTAAGATTTCACAAGAGAATTATAGAGTATTCAACAAAATTCAAAGGGATATTTGTAGAAGGTTATTGTAGCAATCAATATCCATTATCATGTCAAAGGCTTGATGCATCATGTATGTGGTTTTGAGCTAATATTGTGATGTATTGTTCAAGATCAATTCAAGTATTCAAAGGCATTATTTTTCATCAAGAATCATGATCAATATCTACACCCATTGAGACTAGCTCATGCTTGTTTGTAGATCTCTAGGGTTTCAAAGAAGGTTCTATTGTTTCATCGTATGTTTCATGTTTCATTTCATTCATGCTTCATTTCTAATTAAGGTTTGATTACCAAAACAAGGTTTGACCAAGGAAAAACCTCGTTCCCTCACAAAACAACATTTATCTCCTCTTCATGTCTGATTGTAGATCTAGGTGTTTTGAGATTGAAGATCCTTTGAAGACAAAGTTGCAAGATTGAAGAAAGTTGTCAAAAAATTGTCATCTTCATGGAAACTCACCTACAAGCTAGAATTTAGACTTTCGAACTTGGAGATCGGGCAAGAAGAAAGCTAAAAAAGATCACTAGAGGCTAAAAAATATCAATGAAACCCTAATAATTGGAATAAATAACCACCTTGGTTGTATGAGTCCCGATCTAGATAGTTTTCCATATTTTAGTCAATTCTGACTTGTCACTATGAGATTCATGTTTCTACCCAAAAACCCTAGTTTGGGGCTAAATCTTCCAGTCTGGTGTATGAGTCCTAGTGAGCTTCAAAACAATAATTTTTTAGAGTTTCAGAACTTTCTTGGACTCTATCATTCCTATAGGTGCTTCTTTATTTATCCTTAGTCTCTCATTATAATTTTCAGTTTCATTTTCTAGGTCATATAGTTATATTTGCATATTATTTTCATTTATTTCTTTCTAAGCATTTTCTTAGTGATGAACCCCCATTTATAACACCTAAGGAAACCCTTCCCTCTCTCACAACACATACCTCAATTGAGTTTCTTGATTGAGGGATCTCTAGGGTTTCCTAATGAATTAAGAGTGAAATAGGTCCTAAACCCCTTAGTTCCATCTCTTAAAAGGTGGAACCCTATTTGCTTGTATTCAATGAGTATCCGAAAAAGATATAAATTTTGGATTTTACATCCAAAGTCTTCCAAATTTGAACTAGAATATGGATAAATGCTATACAACTGAATACTAGAAGATGAGCCATTGAAGGCTTATGACCACTCTAGGCATCCTTCAAAGTGATCTTTTGTACTAATTTAATGAGACTTCAATTCAAATTATATAGTCTCATTACAATTTCTTCTCCCCAGTAACTATTTGATTTTTTTTTTTGCAATATACTTCATGTCATTTTTATAATGAAATAGTTTTTTTCTTTCTATAAAATCATTTTTCTAAGGTGTGTATGCAACACTAAGTTTTATCTTTATTCCATCCGTGTTGCAAAAATTAGAAAACTCTTTGGAAATAAATTATCCCCTTTTGTTTATTCTAATTATTTTTATAGAATACACACTCTCATTTTTATCCATAGCCTTGAAATTCTTGAAGCATTCAAATGCCTCAAATTTTTTCTTAAGAAAATAAACCCATTTGTGATGAGAAAAATTATCAATAAAATTCAAAAAGTAAAGATTTGTATCCAATGGTTCCTCTTACATGTCAACACAAATGTCTTTATGCACAAGCTCTAAAGGAGATTTTTCCCTCCATGATTTATTCATTGAAAAGCTATCTCAGTGCTACCTAGAAAATGCAAATCCTAAACAAACTTCCTCGTTGTCTTGAATTGATGAAATTTCTCTCACCATATTTTTTTTATAAAGTAAACATAACACTTTAAAATTCAAAACGACCATAACATTCATGCCATAACCACGAATCATGTGTTTCTTCTTTGAGTGCATGCATCTTTGTAGACACTAATGAGAGAGTAAAAATGTATTATATATCATACAAGACTTTTCTATAAGATGATAATTATCTCATTTTTAAAATATTTTACAACATTTATCTTCAAACACAAATTTATAATTTTTTGCAATAGGTTTCCCTATACTCAGATGATTATTTTATAATTTTAGTACTAGTAAAATATCATGAATATGAGTAGTTTCTCCATTCTTAGTATTCACTACAAGGGTACATGTTCTCCTTATATCAACCTCTTTAACATCTCCAAATTTATCATGACTTCTCATTGAATCATTTTGTTTGACAATGAGATCAAATGTATCTATCATATGATTTGAGCATCCACTATTTAGGAACCACACATCCTTGTGATTTTATTTTTTCAAATTGCATGTAAATAATGTGGATTTTTTTCAATGTTTAGATAACTTGTCCATATAATTTTCTCTTAACTTATTTTTAAGTCATATTTATTTTTCCTCCATTCATATTCATGGTGTCCATACCACACACAATACTTACACTACATGTACTTCTACAATCAACATGACTTCTTCATCTTCCTTTGTTATTTCCTCTTCTTCTTCCTCTACCTCATCCTCCATTATTAGAAGAAGACTCACCTTGAGATTTATTTGTTTGAATGGAGTTGTATAATTCTCTTCACTTCTTATAGAATATGAGAAAGCTTGCACCAAGCTTTCTATAGAATGTTGCATATCCTACTCATGAGATTGCAATGAACCTATTGATTATGAAACTTTCAAGGTAGTTAGATTCTTACTTTCTTCAATGGCTATCACCAATAGGTCAAATTTTGGTGGAAGAGATCTAAGAAATTTCTCTACATTTTTTTGTTCTATTATAGTTTCCCCTTAAGTCCTAAGCTGGTTCACAATATCTCCAGTTCTAGTAATAATTTAAATGGAAACTTCTTTCATCCTTATATTTTCAAATTATCTTAGAAAGGTTTGAATTCTTACCAATTTGATCTGGTCAACTCCTTGGTATGCAATTTTTGGAGCCTCCCATGCATGCTTTGATTTTATCATGCCATCAATGGGTATGTGCAAGATCATCATGGAAAAAATAGGTCCTTAAGTGGTAATGAAAATTCAAAAAATCAAAGTTAGGCAACTTGACGTAAAAATTTGAATAAGTTATCTATATTATTTAAAAAATATATAAGAATAGAATCTGTAGCAAATTGAATATAGTTTCTAAACTGCTAGGTTTTTTTTTTTTATCAAAATCTATTTGGTGAAAATTTGAAATTTCAATGCAATAGTATTTAAATTTCAGGGAAAAAATAAGAAGTAGGTGTTTGTCTGACCACCTTAACCACAATAAAATTAAAATATTTTTTTATAAGATTTTAGATATAAGTAGACGACTCATGTCCCGATGTGATGCATATTTTTTTGTAATTTGTTTCCAAGTAAATAATTAATTATGAATTTTTTATTACAAATTTTAAAAAATATAAAAAACTCGTATGTCTGACCACCTTAACTTGGTCAAAACTTCATGAAATTCATTTTTTTTTTAAATCCTATAGTATGTGAAGCATAGAATGTGATGCATGTTTCAGATTCAAAACATGTAATATCGTTTGAAAGCTATAGATGTTTTTCAATCAACATATCAATCAGGACTTTAGTCCTAATTCAAATATAAAATGAATAATAATTATTTATTAAATTCAAAGTAAAGCATAATTTATATTGGTGGAAAGCTGAGGATATCCTTTAAAAACCCTTTTTGTTTCATCAATTTTGGGTAAACAAAAAGTTTTCAGCCACATGGACCATCATATCACTTACATATCACCACTTTTTGGCCCATCATGATCCTGCACATACCCCAATACAAGAGAAAATTATAGTATCCAATGCAAATTTGATGGTGAGTAGAGCTTGATTTTCCTTTTTATCTTCTCTCAATTGAGTTCTTTGATTTGTTGTCCAAGTATTCAAAACATTTTGATTTGGAGGTTTTATGTATCTCACTTCTACTAATTTCCAATGATCTTTGGATAATAGCATGGTGTTCATTTTTGTTATTCGAAGACCCTACTACTATCTCAAGATCTTTTGGAAGTAGTAGAAGTGGGATATATAGAGCTACATATTAGAATATTACAAATACATAACATGTTGTATAAGGTTACAAATATCTAAATGATTTATGAGAAGATAGTTTTTATTAAAAAATATCAAAAAAAATTGATATTTATAAAGAGATTTATAAAAACAAATCTTAAACAAAAGTGGCAAGACACTATATATTATTATATTATTTATAAATAAGTTTACAAAACTTGGTTCAATGAGCAAACCAGCAGGAAATAACCAGGAAGAAAACCTCCGGTTATAGCTAGAATAGATTACAAAAAACTCCATACTAGACCATTTATATTTTGGTCCTTTTACAATTTTTACATAGAAATTTAAACTTTAACAACTAAAATCATCCACCTAATGTTATGATAGGTGGATATTTGATTTTTTTTTACAAATATTTATCCATAATCCAAAAATTGACTACATCCATTCTGTTTAAACAACAAAACCTTGTTTTTACCATATTACCTTGTTTTGTGCAATATTATGCTTAACCAGTTGTTCAAAAATTGCAATCGTATACCTGGTCTTGTCAATAAACCAACACCACCAAAAAAAAAATCTCTTTTTAATTTATTCTTCCATTTGCATAATTTCCAATGAGTTCTCTCCTTCTTCTCCATTAACCTCATCCACATTCTGAGAGTTGAGATAAATATTCATATCTGGAACAACTCTAGTGGCAACCCTACTATAATAATTGGATCCTTGATTTTGAGCGAGTGACATGTTGTGAAGAAAATTTTGTGCGCTAGTGACATGTTGTGAAGCAAATTTTGTGCAACACCTTGTGAGCTTGGATGTGCACTACTTGGTTGGTGCTAAATAAAAGGAGTTGCATGATAACAATTATGATGAAGAAAGAAAGAAGTATAATGATATTTTTCTCTAAAACACTCAAAAATTTCCCTTCCCAAATGGTGATTATATCTTGATAAGGATCTATTTAGATGACTTGGATCATAGAGCTCTAGAGACTTCTTAAGAGCATCATATACATTAACAAAATATTTGTTGTGAGGTAAAAAGTGTGGAGGAAAAATACCACCCACGTAGCCCTCTCCCATAGAAAAGACATACTTTTGAGCACAAACAAGAAGGGCATCATTCTATAAGAAGATATCATTTACCAGCTTTTCTGCAATGATAATCACAAAGTCTAGACATTGAAATATGTCTATTAGATTAGATATGAAAATTGACAGAATATTTGATGGAAAAATCAACCTTTTGGACTTTGGCTAAAGAACTTTAATCCCAATGACACATTTGAGACACCTGTAATCACAAGGACACCGAAACTTAAAGACTGTTCGCAAATGTGGATCCTCTAACTTACCTAAAAATAGAGTCTCCCACCTTTGTACTAGAAACCACACTCTAAATTTTTTCAAACCATAATCCATCACTAATTCAGAGCTTAGACCAAAACAACATTAAGCTTCGAAGAAAAGAAAATAGATATTGTTGTAAACAAACGTTTGTTTTGTGCTGAATAAATAGGAAAAAAAATTTCCATACACCATAAACTCTAATGATAACTGGCTTAGCATATTCCTTTTGAAGATGACATTTAACACATGATTTATCAACCTTCTACATCTTTAAAATATATGATATTTTAATGAGAAAGATGTTATATGTACTAAAATCTATGTAAGCTTACTAAGTAATTATCAAAAAAATACACATATACACATACCATAAGCATTAGCTCATCCACAGAGGCCGAAATGTGTAAACCAAACATGCCATACCTCGGAGCAAGGAACTAAAGTTTATTTTTTTGTGTACTAAATATTACGAGAAAAATAAAAGTCACCAATGAATGCTTATACAAACTACAAGCAGATCCCTACTTACATCACCATGTAAAAGAAACATGATGTTATTTGATTCCTAAAATTTGTAATCAAATTTCCCAAATTTTGCATGCCCACAAACCTGTGTGAAGCACAATCTGAATTTCATATTTAATTCTTTGACAAGACAAGCTTTCCACATCATTTAAGCTTCTAGGTCATACACTTGCTGAGCTACTGAATTGGACACAAGTGTAATGAATACTATTTTATACTCTCCACATTTTCCATAAATCTGGAAAATGAAAAACACATATGTAATTGCCAAATACACATGTGCTGATAGATTAACAAATATATAGTCTTGATAGTAGAAACAATATTTATTTGCCCATGTGTTGAAATTAGCACACTTGTAGAGTTGTGTGCTTTACTAGATTACCAAGAATTTCTATTTTAAATCTCTTACCAGTATATATCACATATGTACTACATATGTGTTTCCAGATCATGTCATTTCCATATGAAATAAAACAAACCCTGTCTTACATCCATTGGTGTTGAATATACGACAAAATTTTGAAATTATTTTGAAAATTCCCACCAAGCTCTGAAATACCACCACTTTAAAACCATTTAGTAAATATCTATTCACTACATCCAAATATAACGGTTGTACAGATCTAAAAATGGTCACGGTTAACCAAACCTATTAATTAATTAAATATGAATTATTTAATTAATATTCCTAAATCATCTACATATAAATAAATTTAATTATTTATTTATATAGTTCATTTTTCCAATTCTTCTAGTTTAATTTATTTAATTAATGCTATCTTCTTCTTAATTAATTAAATAGATTTCACAATTTATTTATATTAATTATCACAAGTTTAAATTCTAAATTTAAATGATATTCTTCATGTCACATTTAATTAAATATTTTCAATATTTAATTAAAGGCTTTTCATTTCTCTCACATAATTAAATATTTTCAATATTTAATTAAAGCCTTTTCATATTTTTCTCACACATAATTAAATATTATCTATTTTAATTATGGACACACCTTTCATTTGTCTCTTCATTTTCCATCTGTCTCTTGAAATTCCGTTTTCTTTTCAAATTCTCGATCTCTCACCGTTCATTTTAACAGGTTTGAACTCAACCGTTGATCTTGGCCAATTGAATTCTTGCCTTCAAAAATCTATAAATACAGCCCTCTCATGAGTTGGAAAGGATCTCGAATCCTGGATTTTCATACATAGTTATTATAGTCGCATTTTAGTTTTATCAAGCATTTCTAGCATTTAATTAGCATTTCAATTTCATAGCTTAAAGCATATTAGCAATGCACATGCATTTACATTAATCTCATTCTCTCAAGCTGCCATTCTACAAGCTACTATTTAAAACAACTAAGAGCCAGCATCTTGAAACGAATCCTTGGAGATAGAGGACAATGGGACGAATTTGAAGAAGCTGCCTATATTTAGAGTTTGCGTTTATGCTTTCTAGATTAGTTTTCTTTAATATAATGTCTCCTTGGTGTGTTAATTTGCTATTTAATTAGTCCACATTCTCTAACACACAACTGTAAAATACATCAATGAATTTCTTCTTCTGCAATTAAGGCTTCTAAAGAATGATGAATCTTACCCATTTCAACCACATGTGTAACTTTAGTTTCTACTTGTTCACACCCTAAGTTTTCCAAGTAATCTACTACCATATTACCTTCTTTGTATGTATGCAAAATTTGATATTTACCTATTCTATCCAGCATGGCCCAGATTTGCTTGACAATATACTCCAACTTCCAATTCTGAATATTTCGTTCATGACATGCATTGATTAAGATCAGAGAATCACCTTCAACCTAATTTTTTGGGAGTTTAAAACTGAGAACTAATTCTAATCCTTGCAAAAGAGCTTGTGCTTCAACAAAATTGTTAGTACCAGATAACAATTTGAAAGATCTAGCAATAAAAATAACCCATTATGATCCCTTATAATCACCCCAGCTCTAGAAATACTTGGATTCCCCCTAGATGCCCCATCTATATTCAACTTGAAAAACCCTACATGAGGAGGAAACCAAACAATAGAGGCTCTGTTTACTTTTTGACTAAGTTGATGAAGATTACCTTTGAAAGGTAGTGATAATAATGACCACGATGCCATCATTTTAGAATCCCAATCGGAAAAAAATGAACCAACATGTTCAGAATTACTCACACATGCATTTACAGATTCAAAAAAAAATGTTTCCATTAATAGAAACATTTGATCAATGGGTATGTGTAGGATCATCATGGAAAAAATAGGCCCTTAAGTGGCAATGAAAATTCAAAAAATCAGAGTTAGGCAGCTTGATGTAAAAAATTGAATAAGTTATCTATATTATTTCAAAAATATATGTAATAATAGAATCTATAGAAAATTGAATGTAGTTTCTAAACTACTAGGTTTATTTTTAATTTTTTAAATCTATTTGGTGAAAATTTGAAATTTCAATGCAGTAGTACTTAAATTTCAAGGAAAATATAAGAAGTTGGTGTCTGTCTGACCACCCTAACCACAATTAAATGATAATATTTTTTTATAATATTTTAGATATAAGTAGAGGAATCATGTCCCGATGTGATGCATATTTTTTTGTAATTTTTTTTCAAGTAAATAATTAATTATGAATTTTTTATTACAACTTTTAAAAAATATAAAAACTTATCTATCTAACAACCTTAACTTAGTCAAAACTTCATAAAATTCAATTTATTTTTCTAATCCTATTGTATGTGAAGCATAGAATGTGACACATGTTTCAGATTCAAAAAATGTGATACCATTTGAAAGCTATAGATTTTTTTCAATCAGCCTATCAATCAGGACTTTAGTCATAATTCAAATATAAATTGAATAATAATTATTTATTAAATTAAAAGTAAATAATAATTTATATTGGTGGAAATATGAGAATCTCCTTTAAAAACCCTTTTCATTTCATCAATTTTGGGTAAAAAAAAAGTTGTCAGCCACATGGACCATCATATCACTTACATATTGCCACTTTTTGGCCCATCATGATCCTGCACATACCCCAATATTTAGTTTCTCTTTCCTAAAAAAGAATTTATTTATTTCCCACCAAATGGCCCACAAAAATGAGGAGGGTATAATGCACCAGATGCTAGCAAAAAAGGATGATTTGTATAGCTAAGGCCAACTAGTAAATAATTTATGAATAGTGTTTGGAAAAGCTGACTGCCAATTCATTTTTGTCATAAAAAACAACTAACAAACTTGAGCTATTGGAAACAAAAAAAAGATGGTTTATATCTTCAAACTCCTAATCACAAAGCACACACTTAAAAGGAACAACTATCCTTAGTTTTGCTAACTTGTCACTTGTAAGAATTTTATTTTGAATGGATAGCCATGAAAAGCATCCTACTTTAGGTAAAAATTTTGAGTTCCAACAAAATTGATATTCTCTTTGAACTGATAATTGGGAAACAACTTGAGATATCGATTTATATCCCTTTGATAGTATAACAACCAAATTTTTCTTTAGACCAAATTAGTCTATCAGGTTTGGATGAAAAATAAACTAGTCTTTCATGAAGAATAGATGTAATCTAAACTTTATGAAGCTCATCTATTGATTCATTTGTTAAATATTTCCACTTGACTTTACCAGTCATTGAATCCACTTGTTGAACATAATATTTCACATTTGGACCCCAACATTGAGTCAATAAAGTTGTAGTATTGTCAAAATTAAATTTTTTAGCTAAATTTTGATATCCATTCCATGAATATTTCCAAAATAAGGCTTCATTACCATCATTTACCTCCCAAGTTAAATGAGCTAAGATGATTTTTCTACAAGAAACTAGAAATTTCCACATTGTTGATCCCGAAGGAGGATTAATAACAGTAAAAATTCTTGTTGAACACTGATTATCCAAATACTAGTTCTTCATAAGATGACACCATTTAAGGGAAGGTTTTGCATACATTCGCCAAACCATTTTAGCACCTAATACCAAGTTCCTTTCTATCAAATTGTGGAAACCTGCTCCACCCTTTAACTTCTCTAAACACATTGTTTCTAGAGAAATCAAAGGAATTTTCTTTTTACTATCAACATTACCCGTCCATAGAAATTTTCTAATAATTTTTTGAATTTGAAATATGATGGACTTTGGAGCTTTTAAAATAGACATATAATAATTAGGAATTGTTGATAACACACTTTTTACCAACAAGATTTTCCCTACAAATGATAACCATCTCCCTTTCCATGATAACAATTTGGCTTAGATACTTTGAATAATTTTATGCCAGTAAGAAACCTTATTTTGACCTAAAAAAATGGAATCCGAAGATATTTACAAGGCAACTAATCTTGTTGAAACCAAATAACCTCACTATTTTCTTCTCTATTGTGATATTTGTATTGAACAAATATATTTTTGACTTTCCTTCATTTAATTTTTGACCTGAAGCTCTAGTATACTTATCCAATAAATATTTTATATGTAAAGATTCTTAGAATACAACTTTACTAAAGAGAAAATTATCATCAACAAAAAGAGAATGAGTCACTGATATATTAGTATTTAGAATCAAAACACCCTAAATATTACCTTTCTCATGAGCTTTAAGAAAATATGTACTCAAAGCTTTTGCTAAAATCATAAATAAAAATGGAGAGAGAGGATCCCCTTGATAGACCCCTTGGGAAGATCCAAAAAACCCCATAGTTGACCCATTTATTAACACTGAGAACTTGGCACTTGATAAACATGCCCTTACCCACTTATACCACTTGGGAGAAAAAACAAACTTCAATAATACCTGATTTAAAAAATTCCAATCAACCCTATCATATGCTTTCTGTATGTCAAGTTTAATTATCATTGAGGGCAATTTATTTACAGCTATGGAGTGCAAAGTTTCATTTGAAACAATTGCTCCTTCTGATGTTTCCCTACCAGGGACAAAACCCCCCTTGTTCCTCATAAATAATGGAAGAGATTAGAGGATGTAAGTGAAGATAAATGGCCTTTGTGAAAATTTTATATATTGTGTTGCAAAGAGAAATAGGCTGAAAATTAGAGAAAGTTTTTGGGGAGTGAATTTTGGGAATGATAGCAATATTGGTGACATTAAATATTTTCAGCATAACTCCTGATTTTCTTGATTCCTCTAGTGCATTTAAAATGTCAAACACAATGAACTCCCAACATTTTTTTTTTAAAATGGAAGTGAATCCATCAGGCCCTGAAGCTTTATCAGGAGACATGGAGAAAACAACCTCTTTTAATTCTTTGAGAGAAAAAGGTGCCAAAAACTGAGTATTATCTTCATGAGACACCATATTTGGAATGTGATGAAGAAGCTCTTCTCTTTCCCTTACTAAGGTATCATTGATATTAGTATTTGTTGTTAACAATGCAGAAAAATATTGTCTACTTCATTATGAATCTCTTCCTTTTTAGAGAGAAAAAATCCTGACACACTATATTGAATTGAGAAGATTGAGCTTTTCTTTTTAAATTTGAGTTGATATGTGAATTTTTTTTTATTCCTATCTCCATCTTTCAGCCACAATTCTCTTGAGTTCTACCTCCAGTAAACCTCCTCTCTCAATAAAAATTATTTCCATTCCTCTTTCAATTTACTTTGTTCTTCAAATGAAAAATTATCAAGTCCATTAGCAATGATGCTTTCATTAATATCTACTTGCCTTTAATACACCAAGTCTTTCTGCACAAAAACATTCTTGAAGACAAGTTGATTCCAATTTTTTAATTACTGCTTAATATGATCCAATTTCTTACTGAACTGAAATATCCTAGAACCATTAAATTTTGGGGCACTCAACCACCATTTCTTTATTAAACTAATAAGCTCAGGATGTCTAAACCACATAGCCTCAAACTTGAAAGAATATTGAAACTTTGATTTTGCTTTCTTTGCTATGAGATCAAGTGAAATAGCAAAGTGATTAGAAGGAACAAAAGTTAGAATTACATATGTCAAGTCAACATCACTAAGGACCCAATTTGGAGTTTTCAAAAACCTATCTAATCTTTCAATAATTTGGAGAAATTTTTTCCTCCTATTTGTCCAAGTGAAACTCCCATTTTGTGGAATTACATCCACCAAAGCATTATCTTGTATAAAAACAACAAAATCCTCTATGACTTTGTTTGGAGGACATATTTCACCTTTTTTCTCTAATAAACTTGTAATTGCATTAAAGTATCCTACAAGAACAACTTTTTCTTGCCCCAAATCATCTAATTTTAGTTTCAAAGTATCCCACGAAAACTTCTTACCTGAAGTACTTGTAGGCCCATAAACATTCAACAACCAAAAAGATAAATCATAATGATTAATCTTCATTAGCTACCAATTTTTATCAAAATAAATATTAGTAATGCTAAATTTTTTAGCATTCCAAAAAGTAATCAAACCCCCTGAAGCACCTTGAGAAGGTGAATGAATGGCTTCCCATTTGTGTCACTTCTTGCTAATTAGTTGAAAAGACTCCTCAGAAGTTTTAGTTCCTTGAAGAACAACGATATCTACCCCTGAAGAATCCAGTTGATGCTTGACTTGGGACCATTTTTTAGAGGCATTTATGCCTCTGACATTCCAAGATATTAAACTCGTTGTGACTTGGGAGAGCAACAAGCTCTCCTTGGTCTTTTTTGTTTAACGCCTAGACCCATATTGACATCTAGTGTCGACTGTAAGCCTGTTGATATTTCCTCTTGTAACTTGGTAGCTAAAGTATTTCTACCCCTTTTGGCAGGTAACATTTTACTTGAAGGAAAAGATAAGAAAGACTGAGAAAGTGAACCCAAATCATCTATAAGCTCCCCTACCCGAAAAACCTCAGAAGCAATATCATCTATCAATTGATCACCTACTGATACTAAAAATTGATCAACAAATTTCTCAAGCTCCTCCTTAGAGGGAAAATCAGAGGTATGAACATTAAAATCAACAAAATCTCGGTGAGACTGCAAATTAACCACTTCAACTTGAGCTTCAAATAAATTTAACATTTCATCACAGTGATTTGTTAAACCAAGTGCTAGCATTGAAGCACACTAATTCAATTGTTGAAAGCTATCAAATTTCAATTGAGGAAGTAAAAGTTTGAGCGAATGTAGAAAAATATTTATGGGAGACTACAATATCTTTTCCCAACCATGCACAAAAGAAACAGTAATGGGCTTGAAAATAGAACCAAAAAACTTACTTACTACCTTTACAATGCTATAACCAACTCATGAAGAATTATTTCCCAATAGAGGAGGCAAACTATCAAGAAAAAATATTGCCTCACCAACATAGACTGCTTGATCACTCACAACTTCCCCCATTATGGAATGACTATAACAAAGAACCTCATGAGGTTTGTAGTCAAATTTTTTTGGAAACCCAACACTATAAGAAGCTGGAAATTTAGAATGTGTTTTTAGACCAATGACAAATTGATAGCACTTAACACGGACATCAACAACCATGAAAAAAAGACAAATCAATCACACTAATCCCATTCATGGTAAGAGTAGAAAAATCCACGATCGATTTATCATTCAAAGAATTTTCAGAACTTTTGTGAGAATTCCTATTGACATCCTTATTCAAAACAATAGATTTTGCACACATTTTTAAAGGATGAAGAGGAAAATGGCATAGAAAACAAATTTTCTTTAGATCCTCAAAAACCACCTTTTGTTTCCACGTGCCATGGATTGAATTAATATTGACTACTATTGGTATAGACTATGAAACGTCAATAAGAACACATAGCCTAATTGGTAACGAAGGATTAGAGAAAAAATCTAGATCATGATAAGAGATTTATAAATTACTTGTTAGAATTGTAGATTGTATTGTTCAATTTTTGTAATGAATTATAGATTATTTGATAGTTGAAATAACATAATTGAAGTTGAGTGAATTATTGTATTTCAACTAGATAAGATTTAGATAATGTAGTGCAAAATTATTTTATAAATATTTGTAATGGTTTTTAAATTGTGAATAGGTATGGACATGTGGGTAGGAAAATAAAAAGATGCATTTAAATGATAATTGTTGTAAAAAATAATTCATTTTTTAACTAAATGAACATCACATAAATATTGATGTAATTTTAAATTTGTTACTCTAATATTATATATTAGAAGATTTTTCTTCCTTCCTAAGTATTAGCACCGCAAAAAATATATTTTTCATATTTAAACTAATCTGAATTTAAATTTATTTTCCAATCATCATAACCTATAAAGCAAGGTTTTGTAAGGTCCGTGATTTTAGAGATTTCAAATATTATTATGTTGACCCCACATTTTAAGTTCAAGCATTGTTTTGGTTTTTGGAGGACACAATCTTGGCACATATAATGTGTGCAAAGGGTTAGTTTTTATTTTGTGGCTAGTTTCTAATAAAAAACCTCTTTTGAATTTATTGAAAATTTATATATTCATGTGTTGAAGTCTTTTGATTTTCTTTCAATTAACATTTTGTTAGTCAAGAAATGCCATTTTCTATGATGGCATACTCCCACTAACTCCTACAAAATTCTATAATTTTAAAAAGGGTTTCTCACTCATGGGTGTGAGTTATAGTGTTTTCTTCTACAAATTATGTGATCTAGTTGCGGAATTAAAACTATTTTCAGGTTATTTTAGTTTTCTAGTGTCATTATGGGAGTACGGTGATGGTGTTTTTTCTTATCTTCATGGGGCATCTACTAACTCATAATTGGTCTTAACTTTTTATGTCTCATAATTTCAATCATAGAATACATACTTAACTCTCTCCAAATCATATCCCTCTATCAATTAGGGTATGTGATCTTTGTGATACAATAGTAGTTGAGTTTTGGCATATACTAATGATTCTTAGAGAAAACTATACCTCAAAATTTTGGGTTGTCAACTCTAGAAGGAGGGATGCATGATTCTCCTAGTATGCATGCGGATTTATTTGTGTGCATTCTTCTCTATGCTTCTCATGGTTCTTATGCATATGCAATGAATAAAAATCCTTCTAAAAATTTTATCTACCCTTCTATTTCAATTTCTACTAAGGTGGTGAAGGGAACTAATATAAGTAAGAAATTTTCACCTCAATTTTTTTGGTATGATTGGAAGAAAAATAATTACCTCTTCCCTATGCTACAACTACTGTTGTGGTAATTTTTGGGTAGGAAGTAATTGAGAACAAGGATTTTTTTTATGAGAAATGGTTTCATTTATATATATTATTTTCTTATGGTCTTCTCTCCTTGATCTACTTAGATAGATTACTAAGAATTGGACTCCTCTAGTTGAGCGTAAGATAGTGATTTACCCTTGTGCTATAAAATTTTTCTACAATATTTTGACTCTTCTAATGATAAAGAGGTTATATTAGCTATCATTGAATAGATCTGGAATGTGTATCATCTCTTCATTTTTCATTGGTATCCATGTTTTAACCCCTTGAAAGAATATTTTGACATAATACCTATTATGTTGATATTTCCTTATCTACCTTATATTTCTAGGGTAAATCAACCTATGAGGCTATTGATTGATATTTCCTTATATAACCTTATATTAATGAATCATGTAATTATAATTCTTTGTGTTTGTTTCCCAAGGAATATCTAACCCTATTCTTTAGCAATACCCAAGGAAGGTTATATCTCAAGCACTTTATAGTGAGCTTGCACTTTTTTTAGACACAAACAACTAAAAAATATAAAATTAAAGACATGTGGATCCAATGATTTTAGACCCACATGCTCTATTTTGCTCTACATACTACATGTATTCAACATAGAAAAATACTCTTCATAATTTTTGACAAAATTCCAATTATTATTTAATAAACCTATCACCTTTTTTCATTTTATTGACATAAAAGATTCAAATTGCATATTTTTAGATTGAATTTGATAGTATCAATTACTCATTTCATGTTTTAAATTTTTTGAATGGTTATTTCTATTTTTTATGTTTAAATAATTTTATAATGTACAATTATTATTTCATATTTTTGATTAATATATTACATTGATACAAAATTGAACTTCATACAAGGAAGTTGACAAAAATTTAAAGTATTGGATGTGTCTTAAGATAAAATGAACAAGAAAAAAACATGAAATTAAGAAGTTGAATCCTATAGTTTTAGATACATGATGTATTCCATCTCAATTTAAGATTGATCCAATTTATCAAATATGGATTGAATTTATTCAATAATAAAGGTGGGGCTAGCATAATTGATTATATTTTGGTATTTTATGTTGCCAATATATATACATTTTTGTAATTAGAATTCTACATATGTGTAAGGAATATTTTTTTATATTTATGGCTAAATTTAATATATTGATATAAAATTGGATGTCCTACCAATGAAGCTGACAAAAAAACTCAATTTTTTATGAAGCTAAAGCTGAAAATGAATGACATAATATCATGCAATCAATAAATTGAATTGTAAAATTTTGTGTACATAAAATTTTCCTTCTCAATTTAACATTTATCAAATTCCTTGAATAATTTCTAGATTTATTTAACCACAAACTTGCAGCTAGAGTTCTTTATATTTTTTTTAATTCCATGTAATACCCCTCCATTTTGCTTCTTGTTCGGTTTGCTTTATTCTATGTTTGGTTGCAACTACTTTGATACAGGATACATTTTGTTATGATGTTTTGATCACTACTATTGAGCGACAAATATTATTGTGGGATGTAGTTATCTGATTATTGTTTTACATGTATTATGGATTAATGATGTTGTAGAGTTAGCATGAGATGTTATTATGAGATTATTGGAATTATGATGGAAGTGTCAGTTTTGATGAGTGTATGGGTGAAGAGGACGGGTTCGCATCACTCGCTTGCGAGCGCCATGCGAATCCGTAATTTCTTCTTCACAGTGTGTATTATATGTTGGATATATTGTATGATGTTGTTTACTTGGTTTCAAGATTGCAGGTACATGACATCGACTCCACCTGGTTTCACAGGTTCGAGCGTGGCGATCCAACGGCTAAGTTGAACAGGAGGTAGTAGCTAGGTAACATGTGTCAAGTTTACACCCTAGCCTTAGTGTGTCGTCAGTCGTGTGTGTCGAGTCATTGTCTGTCTTGCTTTAATGTTATTTAATTCTGAAGGATTCTTGATTTGGAAATAGATATTTAGAATAATTGCATTTAAATCATGTTGATGGTTATTTAATTTAAATTATGCAATGTGGATAAAAGTTTATATTTAAATTAATTAATTATATTTAATTTATTTAATTAATTAAATTTAATCCAAGGGGGTTGAATTTAGTTATTAAATAATTAAATTAATTAATTAAATGTGATGCAAGAAAATGAAAGGAAATAAAATAATTAAAATTAATTTTGGAATTTAATTTCAACTTGTGGGAATTAAATTAGAAATTGTAATTAAATGTTTATTTGGGAAATGAGTTTCAACTTTGGAAATAAATTTATTATTTGAAATTGCATTTTAAATTGAAAGTGGGGTTTCAAAAATTGAAATTGAAATTAATATCTAATTTACATGCAATGTGAATTAGGGTTGTATTAGATATTTTTGATTTATAAATATAAAGAATGCATGTTGTAATTTTGGGGAGAAAAGTTTTTAGGAAAATTCATTTTTACAGCAGAGAAGAAATTTTGGAAAAATTTGCACAAAGAAGGGTTTGAAGAAAGTTTTGATTGTAGAATTGATTGGAGGAAAGATTGTTTGCATTTGTTGGGTTTTGGATTGGATTTGTTGGAGGATTGAAGAAAATTCAGAAAATCTTTGGAGGAGGCTTGCATCAGAAATTCATCTTTCCTATAGCTTCTTGAACCAGGTTTTCTTCTATGTTTTTATTGTTTTTGATTGTTTTTAAAATAGTAGGGATTAAAGATTTGTTTGTTAAATTTGTTTTAGAAAATAAATTTGCTATTAGAAGAAAAGAATCAAATAAATTTACAGCTTTTGTTTTTGTGAAAATTCTTGAGTGAAAATTGTGAAAACCTCAGTTGAATTTAAATTATTTGAGGAAATTGATTATTTTGTTACTGGAATCAAACATAGAGATTGAACAATGCATTTAGAATGTTTTTAGAAAATGAAACCCTTTGTACAAAATCAAATAATTTTTGAAAACCCTCTATAGAAATTAGGTGGAGAAACTTTGAGGTTTTTTTTGAAACTTTTGTTTTTAATTGATCCCTTTGATTTTTCTTCTAATTGTTCAGGAATTTGAGAAAATAGTTTAAAAGAATTAGTTCTTAAGATCTCTATGGAATTTGGTTTTCTGGAAAAAGAGTTTTACAATTTCTCTTACAGGTGAATATTTTTCACAAATTTACCCAATTATTTATTGTTGAAATTCATTTGTTATATATATATATATTATATATACATATATATCTTTATATATATATATATATATATATATATATACATACCATTTATATATATTAAATATTTCTAGTCTGTAAATTTTCCGCCATCCGTACGGCGCACCACAGAATGCTGCAAAGCGAATTTCCATTCGCTATTTTTCTTTGTGTGTCGGCTTTGTTATATGATTTGGGGTGGGGTGCATTGCACACCCCACTGCCCTCACCAACGGAGGTGAGGCTGCCTCCATGGTAGCGCAGCCCCAAAGGGAGGCGCGGGGGGAGAAGGAGTGGGGGGTTCGGCCATAGCCGACCCCTCCCCTTTTAAATTTATTTTTTTTAAAACCCCGAATGCGTCAGACTCACTTCTTAAAAAGTTAAAATACAATTTCCATTCCAATGGAAATTTAATAAATTTTATTTAAGTTTGTTTTTTTTATGTTAAGTGTAGGGGTAATATATATATAATATATATGCACAATCAGAATTTATATGCATATATATTGTGTTTATGTATATATATTTATATTGTATATATGTTATATATTGGTATTATATATTATTTTCAATATGATTATTTTGGTAAATAGTATATGTAAATGTTTAATTAATGTTGTTATTGATTACATGTACAAATAAGTTTATAGATAAAATTGTAATTTAATGTGTCTTATTAAATAACTATTTGCATGTAATGAAAAATTTAAGAAAGAATATTTGATTGAAGAATTGAACATAATGGTTTATGGGAATGGAATATTTATTGTAAATATAATTGAAGAAAATGTTGAGATGTGAATATTACATGAGTATTTCAACTAGGAGTATATTCAATATTTGTTTTTGTTTCGTTTTAGTGCATGTAATTTAACTTTGCATGGAGATATTAAAAGAAAAGTTTTAGAATGCATGGTCATTTAGATAAGGAAGAGATATTTTATAAATTTCATGTTTAGATAGAAAATTGAAAGAAATATATTATGTGGTTAGAAAATTGAAAGGATGTACTTGCATGGGGTTGTGTTATTTTAAAAGTAAATTTAGAAATTGATTATTATGAAGAGAAAATTAATTACCTTAATTTAATTATTATCTATTTGAGCAATTTATTTGTTGAGAATGTATATTTAATGGTTTGAATAAATGGATGTATGCAATAAGAGTTTGGAAAGGGAAACTATTAGATGAAATTAATATAGTGTGTTGTTGAACTAAGAGAAATATAAGGTTTGGGTTAGGAAATTGAAAAGAATTATTGTAGAAGATTTATGTTAGTTTTAAAAGAAAACAATGGATTCGACTTAAATTATTTGAACTAGTCTATCCTTTATTATAAATTAAAGGCACTTATTTAGTTATTTCAATTAATTTTGAAAGGGCAATAGTTATTATGTTTTATTTCCATAGAGCAAATTAATCGTTGTGATTGGAATATTAAAGAATCTATATAATTGAGTTTATTAATATATGTGTTTGGTGTATATATAATATGGAGCATATATAAATATGTTAAGTGTAAATTCATTATTGTATTTCATTTTAATAAGATGCATGCAATATATTATTGAATAGAGATATAAAAATGGATTGATTAGTGTATATGGGAAAATGGATAGAGAAGCAATATTTTATTATATTAAAGTGATTGAATGTTTTAAATAGAAAATTGAATGAGATGTAAGATTTGGTTAGGAAATGGAAAGAGTTTACTTGCATGGATTTGTGTCGATTTAAAAGTAAATGAAGAAGTTGTTTATATTGATGAGGCAAATAGTTATTTTAGTTTATTATATTTCAATTAGAGCAATTAATTTATTGTGAATGAAATATGAAAGACATATGGATTTAGTATATCCAAAAATAGTAACTTTCTCATGATTGCCTTAAATGTTCCAGTTTCTCTATATTTCGTAAAGGGATGTAAGTTTAAATTGTTTAAGACTTCCTATAATGGAAATAGAAATATGGGTATATGATTATTTGAGTTAACCATGTAAATATTCCTTTGATCTTGTTAATGTTACCTAATGATTGAAGATGGATATAGGAAATCCAAATATTAGATTTGATTAATGACTTGAATGCTTTTGTTGCTATGTCGTCATGTTGCATTGTGGGTTTTGGGATTTAGTGTTAGTCCTAAATTATAAGTCTTCCAGAAGAACTTAGAGGATAAGGGTTGTTGAATATTTATGCCATCCAGTTGTTTTCCCTTGGGTAGTGCATGGTGTCTTTTCAGTTTTGCCTCCTATGAAAGGAGTGGTCTATGTGTTATGTTGCCTCCAAGATGTTTGGAGTGAGTTCTTTTATTTGTTTCCTCCTCGAGTTGGAGTGGTTTGATTCCTAGGTTGCATGCACTTGTGATTCTCTTGGTGATTAGTTTGGTATGGTGTGTTGTCCATTAGAAGGGTGGATTTTGTTAGGGGTCGGAGCCCAAAGTGGTAAACCAGGTAACCTTCAAAAGTGAGTTAATCAAGTGATAATTAAATTAATGTACTTATATGATTAGGATGCATTCACACTAATCAAGATAATTTGATCCCCACTCATAGACACAAGGGCTCATTTAGACTTGGGATGAGTGAGAAGGCCTGAAATGGCATGGTCATCTATCTTTTCAATACGAGAGGTATTTGATGCCGCATGAGTGAGCATGGGGGCCAGGATTCGGTTGAGGCCACCAGGATTTTTGGAGCCTATGAAGGATGCCCAGAGGAGATCTCATGGCTACTATGCAATGACACTCTATCTAGGACAACTGTTGTTTGTTGTTATATGTGTATGGTTCTTTGAACATACTTGATCTATTTTATGTCTGGAAGCAATGTGACCTATGTCAGTGATGTGAATGTTGTATTTGAGATGTACTGGATTTGTACTTATTTATGGCATTTGTTTGGTTATATCAATATGAGTCAGTATGAGTTTGCCTTTGGTTAGTGGTTGTAGATCTTTGTCCATGTTACTTTGTTACTATCTCCTAGCATGGGGGGTGGGCCTTCGAGTACCACTTGGTTGGGTGGAACATGCACCAAAATTGTTGGGTCCCCATTGATCTTCAGTACTTGGTGACGAGACATCCAGATTGACGGCTCGAGTTCTTGTGTTATTCTTGCTTTATAATATTTCAATTTGTATAAGTTATTTCATCCCTCTTATGTTTATGAGGTGGAGTTCTGTAATTGTAACCTTATGTACTATTGCCTCATTCTGGGAATGAGTGATGTAACTATTGGATTAAGTTAATGATTATGAGATTGTATCTTATATGTTTATTTTATTATGTTATGTGGTATTCTTATGATGTATGATGTTTATTTCCTAAAGTTTATAATGCTATGGTCATTTCTAATATGTATGTGCCGGTTTAAGTAATCCTAACCTTGTAGCCTTAGAGGTTGTTGTTAATTAGTAAGTGAATGTGTATGTTAAATACACTTTATAAAAAAAAATTGGTTCACTTAAGACGTTAATTGCAACTTCCTTTAAGGTTACTTGGTGGGGCATTACATTCCATGATGCCAATTTATGCATATTTTTTTAAATACAATGATATATATGTGTAAGGGATAGGATTCCATATCCTACACCTTTACGTCTTTCTTTTCTGCTACTTCAGTGTATTTTGTAACTTATATGTGTATTCTTATCACTTAAATTGTCTAATTTGTCACAACAATCATCTCTAACCTAGAACGTATCACCTAGATCTACTATATCCATCACCTTAAAAAATGATTAGTCTATTTCATTATGTATTAGACTCCCTAGATTAGGCCTTATGTGTGGTCCTATCCATTAGAATGGATTGCATATGTACATATTATTCTCCTTGTCTAAAATTCTAAATCTCTTGGTTCATAGGTTAATTTATTGAAATATGGATTTTATTTCGATATCCCATCAACTTGAATGTGAAAGGTCTCAAGTTGCATGTATAAGAATTATATTTAACTATATCATCCTAGATTGTTTAGGATAATCAATTTATCATTATGTTTTTTTTATCTTGTGCATGTACATCTTAGCCATAGTCATATTAGTACTAGTATCAATTACATTAGTTGTATCAATATTCACATATCTCTTTTGTGAATTTTAAATATTTTATGTTGTCCATGGATCTCAATTTTGTTAAAAATTTCAATGGTATTTTATTTATCTATAATAGCCTCTAAATGCATTTTTCAACATCACTAGATTTTAGATGTGTCATGCCCATAATTTAACATGTGGATATAGGCACAAGAACATAATTTTTTTAAATCTCAAAATGTCCCTAACATCATACCTTGTGTGACACACTTCATAAGCTACACATTTAACTTCATTCCAAGAATTCTACATAGAAGGGGAGAGAATGAAAAGGAAATGTTTGGTGTGGTGAAAATCAATTTCACCCACCCTGTGATGAATACATTTTCCTACTAAAGTTAGATGTTTTGTTGAAAACACGTCAAGGGAAATACCTCTATTGTATGTTTCTCTTTAGAGTTCTTATATGAATTATGGAGGTCATGTATAGTAAATGAGACCTAAGCTTGAGAATAACTAAATCATTCACTTTAATTTATTTTAACAACTTGACACTTAATAATGAATTATTCACCTTATAATTAGGGTTCAATATAGTAATTGCATATTAAAATTTTAAAAAAATTAGGAGTTTTATAGCATTTGTTGAAAATTGCATGTGGTCCTTTTCCCTTATGTTTTTAGTCAATTTCTATCAGAATTTTATATGTAATGACAAGCTTTGTAGTGGCATATTATTGGGTGAATTTAGCTCATGACATTATCACCTCCAAGTCCAATTAGCATAGTTTATGTCTAGAAATTTGGGCATAATTTCCAAATTTAGTATTTTCTACCCCAAGTGAATACAATGAGTGCAAAAGAGATTGAAATCATCTTTGGAGTTGTGAACATGCCCCACCTTATTTTATAATTCAAAATGGGTCCAACTCGACTTATTCCACTAGTCATTTTGTATTGGTGTACAATAATCTTGTTGATTTGTGTGTCATGTTTTATTTAAGAACATTCACTCATTCATTTTAAAATCACCTAAAAAATAAGTAGCAAGACTTTTAGATCACCAAAAAAATAATCAAGAACATTAATGAAATAATACTTGAACTCTCAAAACATTTCCATTAGCATATGTTATTCGAAGTCCACTGCAATATTATATGTTGTCTTTAAACCTTGTTTACTACTATTAAGTGAACTGTTTTGTGGGTCTAACTAAGGAGAACATACTAATTAAATATTAACAAACTTCTAAAAGGTGTTTAGAAAGATTTTCAATTAACTCGCATAGATCTAGTTAAAAAAAAACCAAGGTGAACAACTTTTAGAAGTTTGCTTAGACCCAATACAGATATGCAAGCATTAGAATATATTCATGTGATAGAAAAAATTTCACTTGCAAAGACCACCCAATCAATAAAGCAATCAATTTTATGAGTTCTAGCTAATTATTATATTAAGTTCTATCAAGCCCTAAAGGTTTAACAAAGAGATAAATAAATTACATACATTTATAACACCATTTAGCTATAATTAATTACCATACTAACTATTACATTCAATTAATTTCATATCATATTTTATTTCAATTATTTTAATCATAGACCTTACGTCTTTTATTTAAATTAATTTAATTGATTCAATTAAGTAATCTAAATAAATGAAAGAGAAACCATTTACTCATTTATTTCTTTACTCGTGCGAAGTAAAACAGAAAAAATAACATCAACCTAGTAAAAAAGAACAAATTAATAAAAGACTTCTAGATTGAGTACTTGTATATGATTAAAGAGCCAAGTAAAATGCATGTCAACCAATGTCATATCCAAATTATTTAGTAGTACGGTAGAGTATGAAATGTGAAAGAAGAACACATGATAGATGAAATCTTCTCTTTAGTCTTGGTATTTATTTAAAAAAATAAAAATCAATAGTCAATAACAAATTTTTACTTCATGCATACTAAATAGTGGTAAATAGAGAAAGTATTTGATAGTTGTGTGATCTATATTTTCGCTTTTTAAAATCACATTTATTGATTTTGAATAATTCAATTTTTATTACAATTTAGATGGCAATATCACTACTTAAAACTTAGGTTTCAAGTTCAAGTTATCAAATATGATACCACATCAACATGATGTTGTTGATGGATCATAAAATACAAGGATAAAAATAGTTCAATAGTTGTGTATTTGGTTGTATTTTCTTGGTGTGCTCATGTGACACCACATGATTTGTTATTTTTTTGGCTATGAAATATTAGAAAGAGTTCATTTCATTTAATTACTTGTAATAACAGTCAAAATTAAGAACCTAAATGTCATAAATAATAACTTGCTATATCATTATAATTCATGGTCATTTAATGTTGGGACTCAATTTTGTCAAGTCCTTGCTTGAGTCCCTTCCTTTATGTGTATGTTAGTGGTGTTTGACCTATTGTTGATAACTAATTTGAGAATTTTAATGAGGGTCATCTTCTCAAATATGATCTTAGTTGTGTGTTCCTCTCCCTTCACCTTAGACAATTACCCAAATTCAAAAATTGGCTGAGTGTGAGGGAGGTATTGTTTTTGTAATCGATTTGAGGTTCCATGGGAATGAAGAACCAATGGTTCATAGTTCCCACACACCTAACAAAGAGTTCTAATGGTTAAGGTAATAAGTTGAAGGTTCCATATGAACCAATAATTAGTGTTACCCAATTCCCATGAAACCCCTAATGAAGGAATATGCCTAAGTAAGAAAGATATTGAAGGTTCTATAGGAACCAAGAACCTTACCAAGTTCACTATTCCCTTAGAACCCCCAATCAACCCCTAATGTTGCTACAAGCGAAAGGAAAGAACAATAATTTTGCAAGTGCTTTGGTGGTACTTGAACTAAGCTAGATGTTGGGTGAATGCTTGCACGACTTGATTTTGGAAAAATATCCATAAAAGAAAGGAGGGTGGATGATTAAGATAAAAGCTACACCAGATGAAGTTTTGTGAAAGGTTTGGTGCCTAATGTACATTGGGGAATTTTTAATGCTAATTCATTTAAAGTTCCAATAGTGTGTAAAGTAATGTTTCACAAGTTTTATTTGGATATTTTTCTCCACCTAGTTCACCAACTCACGTTGAAGGCATCATTTTCTCCATCGATATGAAGCACCCATTTTGGGTGGAACTTATCCTTGATCATGGATCTTCTTGATGCTATAGTGTTTTGATTAGGGTTAGTTGCCTTGCAAGTATTAAGGCACAAATTTTAATTATATTTTGTATAGTTTAGTTATTGCATGGTCCAAAAGCAAAGGAAGTTGCAAAGTAGCCATTAACATTAAGTATAATATTTTTTGGTGATGTAAAAATATGTGGAATTGAAGAAGACTAGAGTATAGTATGTGGATTTTTCTATAGAATATCTCCATGGTATTGAGTGATTTTTCAAGAAAATTATTGTTCAAAAATATGGATTTTCCTTTACCACATTTTTTGGCATGAGTGTAGTGTTGTGTTATTAAAGTGTAACAAAACTTTGGAAACTTGTAAACCTTGTAATGTTGTTTTCTCTTTATAAATATATATATAGGTTGCTCTATTATGGATAAATAAGTATGTTTTGATTAGATTAAAGATAGGAAGGGCCCATACCCATTACAAAATAGTCATAGAGGCCCAACGAGGGGGATAATGAGAAGTGAGACACAGAGAAAGAAAAAAAGAAATAGCAACTAATAGATCAACAATAAAAACAAACACAAAGCATAGGACAAAACCAGTAGAGGACTATACCAAATACTTGTCACCTAGAATATTGAGGCTACTAATGGCCTGCTACTCCTTAGATAGGAAGTGGAGTTTGTCATGAAATTTTAGGATCTTCTTGTGTGCAATTTGGATCTCCTCAGTGTTGGGAAAAGGTTGGGTTTCCCCACTTCTTGTATTTTTCCTTTGAGTTACCAACGTCATTTCCAACCTCGATAATCCTTTTATCATGACAATAGTGGAGTTCATGTTGAAAGACCTATATGGTAACCACAATATTCTTTATAGTCTCTTTACTATAATCCATAATTTCTTAGAGACACTTTAGTGTTTAGTCCTGATTATTGTGCCTGGGTGAAATTACCTTCTGCACCTTCACCTTATCATCCCCAATCCCTACCAAAACTCTAAGATCATTCACTTCACTCTCCCAATTCACTAATTTTACAAAAGACTTTGTAAGAGAGGATAAAAAATTCCAACTCCCACCATCCTCAACCTCCCTTGATTAAGTAACCTTCTACTTGAACTCCTCTTTCAGATCTAGGATTTGGTCCTTAGTCATAAGGAGTTGGGCCAGTAGCCACTTAAAGATGTCATTCTAAATGTCTACAATGGCTAAAATGTCATTAAAAATTTTCCTCAAGGGAATACAAGAAGCACAAAAAGGCTCTTCCAAATTGGGCTCTTGGTAAGCACCAATTAGGTTACAACAAATCTTGGGGAATCTTTGAGGGCTAGGAGAGTTAGTGGATAGGGGGGATTTGGAAACCTCAAACACCTCATCATTGATAGGGGAACCAACAAGGGAATTTTGAGGGGTAGGTTTCTAGGACTCATTATCTTCTTTGTCAGAGTTTTTAGAATCAAATGTAGAAATAGGGGTGGGGTCAAAGAAGGAAACATGCTTTTTAGGGTTGGGGGTGGGGTCCTCTACAATAGTTGATTTACCATGTTCCTTGGTTATTTTGCAAGAGGTGGATGACGTCTCCTCAGGAATACAAGTGAAAATGGGTCCCTCCAAGTTGATAGCAAAGGTTTATAATAACCAAGGTGTTCTTTTTCCCTAAGTTTAGGAAAGGAGTGAGTGTGTCCCAGTGGTAGCAAATACAAAAACTTAACGCTTGATGGATGGGAAGGGTTTTAATATTATCGTAAATGACTTTGATAAATTGTTCCAAGGAGGAGAAGATCCAAAAAGAAAAGTTCATTTTGACATTATATCAAAAATGGTTTAACATGGGAAAGAAGTGGGTGTGGAAATGAAAAAATAAACCCTCCAAATAAATATACCTCATTAGAATATTCGCAATCCTACTCCATCTAAGGCCCCGCCACGCAACCCTAGAGGATGAGGCAAACAACTACTTAAATGAAATAATTTTTTTTTTGTTTAAGTACAATTAATATACAAGTTCGCTTCCCAATGCAACCATCCCCTAAGGTTACGAGACATAACCTACTTAACAACCCACAACAACAACAACATAAATGAAACCATAACATTTATCTACTCAAGATAATAAGTATGCATACATTCCATACAAGATAAATTACATCCAAACATAATAGATAACTTTCAAACTCATTTATCCATAATTAAATATTACAATTACAACTCTCATTCCCCAAATGAGGCAAGTCCAATAAGTAAGGTTATAGTTACAACTTCCACCTCGATAACAGATGAGGGGTAAATAATACAAGATCATTCAAAGACATTAGATTTCCACAGCCCATGTCATTATTTGTAGTTTTTGGATTTAACTGTGTATTAATTTTTTTGGATCAACATTTCAGATCACACTTAGTGATCCATCATCAGGATGCAACAAGAGATGAAGGATCACTTGTTGCATCCTGATGATGGATCACTGAGTGTGATCCGAAACGTTGATCCAAAAAAATTAATACATAGTTAAATCCAGAAACTACAAATAATGCTTCATCTCTTGTTGCATCCTGATGATGGATCACTGAGTGTGATCCAAAATGTTGATCCAAAAAAATTAATACACAGTTAAATCCAGAAACTACAAATAATAAATACAAGATCAATTAAAATGATATACAACAAGAACTGATACTGAAACCCACGAGCTCTCCAACTGGAAGTCTCATCCATAAGAACATGAAGATAGCCCAATGGATTTAGGTGCACGCCACCCAACCAAGTGGAACCCAAAGGCCCACCCCCCATGCTAGGAGATAGTAACCAGGAATCCTAGTCAAGACCATCTACCTCTAGACACAAGCTAACATAAACTGAACCAAACTGAAACAACCAATCACATGCCACACAAGCACATCACAAGTACAACTCAAGAGCATCATGAGTAACACACAAGGACAACTCTACATGGTCACATTGCTTCCAGAAATAAAGCAGAACAGTTATGTTAAGAGAACCATACACACAAGATCGAATACCAACTATGGTCACATCAGGTATGTTAAGGAAACCATACCCACAATAAACAAGAACCAACTGAGGTCACATCAGGTATGTTAAGGAAACCATACCCACAATAAACAAGAACCAACTAAGGTCACATCAGGTATGTTAAGGAAACCATACCCACAATAAACAAGAACCAACTGAGGTCACATCAGGTATGTTAAGGAAACCATACCCACAATAAACAAGAACCAACTAAGGTCACATCAGGTATGTTAAGGAAACCATACCCACAATAAACAAGAACCAACTGAGGTCACATCAGGTATGTTAAGGAAACCATACCCACAATAAACAAGAACCAACTGAGGTCACATCAGGTATGTTACAGAAACCATACCCACAATATAACAAGAACCAACTGAGGTCACATCAGGTATGTTACAGAAACCATACCCACAATATAACAAAGGCCGATTGTTGTCCTAGATAGAGTGTCATCACATAGCTCATCATGGGTTATCCTTGGGAATCTTCATAGGCTCGGGCCCCCACAAGAAAAGGTTATCCTGGTGACCTTTACCAAATCCCGGCCCCCATACTCACTCATGCAAAGCCAAATACCTTTCGTATAGACAAGATAGATGACCTTGCCATTACAATCCTTCCCATCTCATCCCAAGCCTAACCAAGCACTTAGGTCCATGAGTGAGGCATTAAAATCTTGATTAGTGAGAAGTTAGTCCTAAACTTCTAAGTATTGTTTTAGTTATCACTTGATTAAATAACTTACAATGAGTTATCCTTGACACCACTTGGGGTGTCAGCCCCCGTTACAAGCCGCTCTTCTACTAGACAACACACACACACCATCCAAACATCTATGGAACCAAGGTGCAACAAACAAGATAACACATCCACTCCTTTCTCAAGAGTCAACAAAGATGAATCCATCTCCAAACACTGGAGGAAACATCAATAACAAGACCGCTCCTGACAAGGAGGCACACATTAGAAAATCCACTCCTTTCTCAGGAGCAACAAAGATAAAACCAACTCCAAACACTGGAGGTAACAACAATAACAAAATTGCTCCTGATCGCTCCTGACAAGGAGGCACACATTACAAAATTCACTCCTTTCTCAGGAGGTAACAAAACATTCCCTTTCATGGAAACCGGGTAGTAACAAATAACTTCCCATGCACTACCCAAGGGAATAAATAGAACAGTCGACATCACAAGATGACAATCCCCCAACCTCTAGGATCCTCTGGAAGACTTACAGATTTAAGACACTTGACCCATTTCCCAACACAAGAACACAAAGGAAATATTCACAATCAAGGCGAGCAAGGAGACGAGAATTTAAATTCTACTTTGGGTTCACTAAACCTATTTCCTCATTACATTCAGTACTCTATCGCATCGATAAAACTGAATTAAGAAATCATCTTTTCAGATAAGGGAGAAATTAACACTAATATTTAATTCCCTAATTTCTCTTAATAAAATAATCATTTAATAATTTATTGCATTAAATATTCTGAATCAAAGTATGTTTTTTCCAAACAAGGGAGAAATTACAAACTCAATCCTTACTTCCTTACTAGCATATAATTAATAATTAAATAACCATTGATTCCCATAATTCAAAATACGTTGATTTAAAATAAATGTTGTTTCCTCATTTCAATATAGCCATTTTAAAACTAATGTTCAACTCGACTTGAAAACGTATTATTTAGAATCAAATTTATTTTTCCTCCAAATATAATACTTGTTTTATTTAAGATATGGTTAAATAAATCCATTAATTTTGACTATAGCTCACTGGCTTAAAATTTCTCCATTATATCATTTTACAATAAAAAATCAAAACTTGACTATGAATACAATGTCTTTATTTCCACAATTAAACTAAAATCATGACATTAGGAATTCAATAATCTCCTATGCATATTCAATTTAAATTCACCACTCTAATTATACAATTATAATAAAATATGATATATAAATGTATATATAATATTTGAAATATTATAAGTTATAATATAAAATATTATTGAATAATCATTTTTATATTATAAAAATATTATTTGAAATATTAATATACATTATATATTATTTTATATTAAAAGAGAGGGCCCACGCATATTCTCGGGCCGCGCGCGGATTAGGGTTGGGCGACCATGGTTTCCGGCCGCGGTTTACTTTTCTTTATGGCCGCAGTTTATGATAGTGGACGACACGTTTTCTTTGACGGGCGGCGCTTTTGTTTTACGCGCAGGGCGCAGGTGGTATGGGAGGGGCAGTGGCTATGTGTAACATAGTCGATGCCTGCAAAGAGTGGCGACTGTGTCACCACAGTAGCCACACTTGGTGGGCGGCAACTGTGTTAGCACAACAATCCCCAGTCTAGTGGCGGTCGTGCAAGGAGAAGAGGAGGCAGACAGTGGAGGTGGGGAGTGCACCGGGCGCAGCTCCCTCCACCCGCCTACATGGGAGGTGCGGTGGGGGTTGAGCCCCCGCACCTCCCCATAATTTTTTATTTTTTTTTTTAAGTTTTTCTTTTTAAATTTTACTTGGGGATTTTTAGAAATTCGCGCCCACATCTGGGACATTCCAAAATTATTTTAAACAACACTTCCCTTTTTCAAAAAATTTTAACAACAAATATATGCATACATATTTAATTATATATGTATATTTACATATATATATATATATTTAAATTATCCAAAACCCCATTTAGATTGAGAAATAGATAGAACAAAACATTTTAGAATAAATTTTCATTTCTAAAAACAAGTGCCAAGTTTTGAGAGCAGATATAACACGAGTTTTCTTGCAACTAATTTAAAGGATTTAAATGTTTTCAAACAACAAATTTTATAAACACCAATTTCAAAACAAAGCATGAACCTTTTCAAATCCAACAAACAATTTAAAATAACATGAACCTGATTTTCACAAATTGAGAAGATCCAGATGATGCATGGATCCTAGCTTCGATTCCCTCTCCAGATCAGCCATTTTCACAACTTCAATCAAAAACCCACAAAATCCAACCATACCTCCTCCCTCCATTTTCCATTTTTTTTTCCCAAAACTTCATAATCCAAAAATTGAGATCCAAAACCCAAGCATAAGGATAAAACCCTAAAAAATTCAACAACCCCCTCATAAATTCTTCAAAATAGAAAATGTAAAAATATCTAATTTCTTTAATTTTCAATTCAAACTTTCAATTTTGACTTTAAATCATTTTCATAATTTTCAATTCCAAATTTCACAACTTGATTCTTAAATTCTTTTTTCTAATTTTGAATTTCAACCAATATGCATAAATTTTCAAAATGAATAATTTAACTTATTTCAACCTTATAAATTTAATTAATCAATAAAATAGATTTAATCAACGATTAAATTATTTATTGATTAAATTAAATTAATCATAAAATAAACTACATTTCAACATAATTTCCAGAACAAGTTGAACCACAACTTAAATACATTAAATCATTTAAATCACCCAATTAAACTTGCAATTAAATAATGAAGAGAGAACACAAAATCCAAAGCAACACAACGTGAAAAACAACTGACAACATACAAGGACTAGGGTGACGACCTGACATGGAAACCTAGCTACTATCTCCCAATCGAATACCGTTGGGTATTGAACACGCTCTCACCTGTGAAACTAGGTGGAATCGATGTTCTGTACCTGTCAACCTGCAAATACAGAATATATCCACATACATATATATATATGTTGATATTAAAATACACCGTGAAGAGGAAATCACAGAATCGTAGGATGCTCGCAAGCAAGTGATGTGATCCGTCCCCTTCACCAATACAGTATCACTGACTGATGAATCTAAAATCATTAATATAATCAAGAGCATAAACATCATTAATTCAATTATCGGCTATGTTAATCCAAAGCATGACATAATAATAACATCAGGATAAAATACCAAATACCAAGGTCAAAACACTAATAGATAATAAGGCCTAACCAAATAGAACACTATTTGGTCAAAAGAGCAAAACTGAGGGGTCTTACGCTCCACACCCCGAGAAGTTCACCTCTATTGAAACCATTTTTCAAGCAATTAAATTTTTCTCCTTCCTATAGGAATATATCCATATCTTTTTGGTAATGCCCCTTTGATTTCCTAGGAATACAAACCCACTCCAAGGGAATCCTTGTGACCTTTGCAATCAGCTCCATATTGACATGGAAGGAGCACTTGCTAATAGTGACATTTCCCTCATTCTAGAAACTAGAAAATCCAGTTGACAGATTAGGGTCATGCCCCATCATGCCCTCAATAAATGAGGCTAATTTACCCCATTACAAAATATTCCAAACATCTTTATCATTTTTCCACAACTCATAAGAGACGGGTTCATCCTAAACCAACTCATCACCCATTAAAAATTTTGAAATAAATAGAGAAAGAGGTGAAATGTTCAAGTCTAAGTTACTAGAAGAATGACAAGGGAAAGAATGAAAAATCTTATAAATGAACTAGCCAATTGAGGCAGGATTCCATAAATGCCACTTGTGCTAGTTGTTAAAAGGCTCTAGCTAGAAATCCAACTCAAACTCAAGGGTGTTGTATTGTTCCATCTTTAGAAATTAAGTCACACACATGTCCAGGGATAAGAGAGATATTATCCCACATAACAATCATGGAAGTGAAAGCCCATAAATTGGTGAGGGAATTTTTAATATGGTTAATATTCATATACATGTGATTAGATCTACAACTTTCAAAATTCATGAGATTTCATGAATATTGAATGGGGTCCCGAAGGGACCAAAAAGTCTTGGCCTTTGCATCATTATGGTGTTGTGTGTCTCACCTTTAATTTCTAGGTTGGAGATACCTCCCTGAATGACAAGATGAATTCCATGGTAGGCCACCGCCACCTATGCTAAATTGGAGGTATGAATTCCAAGATTAAATGGATAAGGAAATAATATTTTCTTGCTATGGTCTCTGATAACCCCACCCCCAAATGCCCAACCCAAGGATAAATAAGTATGTTATGTTTGTATCTTCATTAGGATTTTTTATGTAAGTACATAACTACACATTCTTTGTTTCTATTTTTTAATTATGTTATGAGTTGTGACTCTATTTCCCATGAATAAACAATGATTTGGAACCTTAATCAATCTCACATCCTCATTAAAAAAACATAAATCAATGATGTAGTTTTAAGATATTTTATGCATCCATGACCATCAATATAACCAAGGGATCGTTTTCAAGTGAATGTTTATTAGAAATATATCATGTGGCCTATCTGTGCATAATTATATCATTTATTTGGGGGTTTTGAGGAAACTGGTTATTCTTGGCTTAGTGTCAGTTCTTGGGGCAAGAAATCAAGTTGGGTTTGGTTGTCATTAATTCATTATTTTTTAATTGATTTGATTTAAATACCTATTAAGGTACACCTCTAGGAACCCTCCATGATCAATTGGTAAGTTGATCTCACTTGCATGACAACAACCTTGACCTTGTGAGTGAGATTTGGTTCTAGGAATTTAGTAGCATTTTTTGGACCCAAAATAATGATATTTTTGTTTGGGATAAATTAACTTTAGGCATTTTTATTGAAGTGTGATTGCATATTTGGAACACCTCTAAGACTTATTTTGTATTTTATAGAATTGGATTTTGTTGGGTAAGTTTGGTATCATGTCAAATTTCACTAACATAATGGTATTGTTGTTGGGGAGATAAAGAGTGAAGGAATGTTTTGAGAGCCTTGGTAGGTCACTAACTTATGCCAATAGAATGACAACATTTAACATCCTAAGGGTTTTTTTCCATTGTAAGATGTAAAAATTTAATATTTTATTTTATGTTGAACTTGGAATCTTGTCAACCTATGTCAATAGAATGACACTTTAAATATGAATATGGATATTGGATTGAGAAAAAAATTAAGACTCTATTGGTGGTTCAACCAACCCATTGGATATTTGTGTGTTTCAAAGATTCCCTCATATTTGTAAGTTGACAACTTTATTGCCAAAGAAATTTTTTTTGTTCATGTTTAATGAACACATATCAAACACCAATTTAACTATGCCAATCCATTATTCCAAATCATTCTATCATTAATTAATCTTTAAATTAAAAAAAAAATCATACCTTCCACGCCATCCTTTGACCCTCTTCTATATCAAGATCAAAGTATTCCTTCCACTCCATTTAATGACCCTATTCCATCTCAAGATCAAAACATCCCTTTCACTCTATCTTATTATCTCATTGAATCTCAAGATTAAATCATCTCTTCAACTCCATCTCAAGATCAAAGGATCCCTTCCACCCCATCTCATAATACTCTTTCACCTAAAAATCTAAGCATCCCTTCTGATCCCCACCATAATCTTAATCCTTATTGTGATGCTCTCACCTCCACCCAACACATTCATGAACCCCATAGCTAGTGAATTAGTTCCTTCATATTCATCCAATCTAATTTCCTCCAAGAACCTATAATTCCTTTGACTTTATATCTTCTTCAAAATAGAATCAAATTGTTCTAAAATAAAAAAGTATATGTAGAAACTTAAAATCGTCCTAATCTATATTGCACATTTGAATCTGATTACTAGCACCATTTCATCCTAAATCGCCTTCTTTTTTACTATTTAATTGAATAGTCTTAATTATTTAATTAAATTTATCAGTTTCTCCTATTAATCAAATAATCAATTTTATCAGGATAATTCACCCCCCTTCACGTGCTAATTTTTCATCCTATTTAATTGGATAATGCAAATTATTTAATTAACCTTTGTATGTCTTCTCATTTAATTAAATATTCCTAGTTATCCTAGTTATTTAATTAAATTTCCTAAATCCCCCTTTGTTAAATAAATAAATTATTGAATGAAATCGTCTTATTCCTCCATCTTGAACAATTAAGTAATTTCTTAAATTACTTAATTGGATAATTTTCCTCACCCTCCCACTTACAAGTAAACATTCGATGGGAATATTCCTCCTTTGCACATTCCTCTAAAATAGATATTATCTTCTAACAACTTCCTAATTTTTAGGAAGTGTGTTTGTTGAAAGAAATTAGGACCATTGATTAAATTTCTTGATCCTTATCAATATTCAACCTTGACCATGGATTAGAATCCTTAATCCATGCTTAATCCTCTCATTGATTTTCATCCATTGATTGATCAAATCAATTTCAACCATTGATTCAACAAATTTACCTATAAATAGACCTCAATTCTATGAAATAGGGATCCACTTCATAAAGTAAAGTTATGCTATAGAATTTCAAACTCACCATCACCCATTTTAACCATTTTAGCTTAAATCTTGCATCAACTTCATCAATGGCTATGAACACCTCCTTGAGGCTTGTTTCATCCAAGGAATTTGGAAAGGGATATTATTCCAAATCAATGCAACACAAATCCCCTAGTGGGATGAGGTTCGAAGTATTAAACTAGGTTTCATTCATGCATTACTTGTTTATTTCTTGTTTTGTCTCAATGGCTTCCTTGTCTCAATACTTTCAAGAATCTCATTGGGAGTATAGCTTAACTACTTAGATATTACCTAAAATCTATTGGATCTGGTGTATTTAGCTTAGGTTATGATTGTGATCACATTTTTGCGCTATAAGGAGGGAAGAACTACTTGAATTTGATGAATTTTTCTTTAGCTTTTTGTGTTTTATAGGTTACAGAAAATGACACCACTATTGAAGTTACTAGAGCACTGCTACTACTTATCACAAGATTGACACTTTTGTAAATAGTGTTGCTATTGAAATATGGTGTTGTTATTTCTTATAATTCATTTATTTTACCTTTTAGCTATAGCCTTGCTTTTAAAATCCTGATGCTATTAACTATTTTGGTTTTTTCTGAAATTGTAGGTCCAATAGAGTGACGCTATTACCGAGTGACACTTTTATCACCACAGAGTTTTCATTGATCTCCCTATTTACTGCAGAGTGCCACTGTTACCTTTTAGTAGAGTTTTGCTATTGAATATAGTGATATTACTCCCAAAACAATGATGTTATTGTCAAAAAATAGAGTGTCTCTATTATCCACATAAAGTTGCTATTGTCATATAATAACAAAAATAGAGAGTTAAATTTGCATGTTAACTTTTTGTTTTCAATCTAATTTACTAATCACTTACTAACTTTTGGTTTTTGTTTAAGGCTAATTATCTTGTAGATTGTAAGAGGAGCATGGAGAATTGAAGTTAAAAAGGAATTGATATTCATTGTAATAGTGTTTTGAAAACACTCATGTGGTATGATATAACCATCATATGTTGCTTTTCTTTCATGCTTTAGGACAAGTAGATTTCAATTGGGCTTTAAAATTTACCATGCTATGATTTTTTCAAAGTTGGTTTATAATTGAACCCCTACACCCTCATCATTGTGATTTTGGTTAAAATTGAACAAAACAAACAACAACTTGAGTTGGTGTTATTTAAAATGAAGTCATTATTGCAATATTGGTAAAAATGAATGATTTTTTGTTGTGTTTATTGTGCTTGTGTAAAATTCTAGTTCATAGCCTCTCCACTTTCATTTGGTGCAATCTTGGATAAGGAGAAACACTCTAAGTTTACATAAATTTTTGAGTGACCCCAAGATTATGCTATGTATCCTCTCCCCTTGCACTTTGTGTGATATTGGGTGAAGAGAAATAACATTTCATTGTATTTTTTAGAGAGGGACTACATTGAGATTCATCCTCCATTGGAGAACTCAAGGTGAATTTCAAGCCCATTTATCGGTGGGCTATACAAATATTGTGAATGCAAAATCTAGTAACTTTCATAAAAGGCTACCTTTGATGCCAACTCTCATGCAGAAACACCAAATGGGCCACTTAGGGGAAGCTTAAGACTTAAGAGTTGAATAGACACAATACATCTTATGATGTTCATGATTTCATTACAAACATTTTTAGAGGCCAACCTTTTTTTTTGAAATGATCTTTGAAGTAGTGCATCAGAATAACACCATTCCAAGAAGTTACTTACCATGTCTATTTTTGGGTTGATGCAATAAAGCAAATAGGGAAGGTACTCTTTTTCTTGGCATATCAAGATGGTACATTTCCTTGATATAGCCTAAATTCCACTCCATCTTCACAAATTAATCACTCCTTTGAGTTTGATGGTAAGCCTACTAAAAATATGTGTACTTATTCCTCTAGTTGTATTGACTAATTTTTTTGAACCAATTATGACATGTATATATTACCTTGATTTAGTTTGATACATTTATTGGATTCAAAACAATTTAAACAAGAATTGAACATTATTGATATTTCAAACCCTTTGGACCTAAGTGTGGATACGTTTTCAAATCCCTATATTATTGCATGACCCTAAAGATATCTTTATGTTTTCGAAATAATATATTTGGGGTGTCATAATATTTGGTCCATATCTCAATCCACCTTTATTCCAAAGTAAACCTAGGGAACTATAGCTTTGGCCTCTCGATTTCAACATGTTGATCTTTGTGGAATGAATTTTTTTTAGAGTTATAGACATTTAATTTGAAAACTTAATCAAGACATTTGATGTGGTAAAAGAAACCTCACTAATCAAAGTTAAATCAATCAAACCCCACACAAAGTAGGTTTTCTTTTGTCTTATTTTCAAAATGTATCATCTTCCAAAAAAATATTGATCTTATCTGTTTAAAATACTCCTAGGGTAAAGCATGTTCTTCAACACCTTGGTATTGTAAAATGAGTTATTTTTAGGTTCATATTAGGATCAATCTTTCAATCTACACCAAAAAAATTGTTATTTCATCTCACAAACAAATTTAAAACTTTGGATACACCAACTTTATAAAATTGGGTCATCATCAAAGAAAATCACCATGTTTAGCTATGTGTGTGGAAATTAATCCTTTTTCATACACTTAGATTACCAAAACATCCTTAAATCCTTAGATCGAAACATTGAATATCAAACCTAAAGTATAGTGTTGTCCAAAGTTTGAGAGTTCATCATCCATATAACTCACCCTTTCATCATCCACTCCGACCATTGGTCCTAGACATCTTAGAGGTTCTATTTCACCTAAGTTGGAATCAACCAAGGAGTTTAAATAGTACAAATCCAATTACAATACTCCCAAAGTTGAATGCAAATTTATGGTAAAGACAAAATCACAACACAAGAAGAACATGGAGAAAAATAAAAATTCATCTACCATGAGTAATTGAGATCAACCTGAATTTGATCTAAGCGGTTTCTCCAATCCTCTACCAAATTTACCTCAACCACACCAAGATCCACATAGGGGATTATATGAGATAGAGGATGTCACTAAAATCCCAATGAAATGACCACAAATGAATTACTTGAGTTACAACAAGATCCTAAAATGCACCAACTAATCAATACAATGATAAAGTTGAACCCTACCCAATACATTTTGGATTTAGAAAAAGGAGATAAACTCCCTTCTACTTTTGATTGGATCACCATTAGAGAAAAACCTTTTGAGGACATTGCATCCATTCTAAAAACATCCATCACACAACCCTTAGTTCAAAGTTTGGTTCAATATATTACCCAAGCATCATCATTACTCATGCCAATTCAACCCTTAACTTATATTTGGGGTTCAACCACTCTTTCAATTCAAGTAAATCCACTTGATAATACTCAAAACCAAGGAACTCACACAAACTTGGATACCACAAACACAACGATTCCCTTCAACACCATTCTCCAAATCCACCAACATCCACACACACCAATCACATTCCATACCACAACCATAGCACCAAATTTATGTGCCACTCCATCTTCCCAAATCATTACCAATACCCAAGATATTAAAATTAACGTTCCTACCATTCCACAAAGTCAAACAAGTCAAAAACCCCAGTTGGATTTATTTGGACAAGTGAACACCGTAAAACAATGTTCGTCCTCAATTGCACAAGGATAAACATCACAAAATCCTCCAATTGACCCTAAAAGTCAAATGGGTCCACAAGTCCCTCCCATGAATCCATCAAACACATTGGTTCCAAATCCAATAAATCCATCAAACATGTTGGTTCCAAATCCAAAAAATCCAATCAATCCTTCAACCACAATCCTAAATACAAATATCCCATTAACATCGCAACACCAAGTAGCATCTTATCAAATGTCTGAACCATTGGTCCCCTCAACAATACCAAATCAGATGGGACCCCAAACATACACCCTTTCATCTCAATCCCATATCTTGCAAGGATTGATATCACAAAGCCAAGGACAAAATACATCAAATCCAAATTAGCTATCCACCAATCCAAGTTAAATCACACAACAACCACCTCAACATCAAATTAATCCACCACCATAAATCACTCCCAACATCATCCACCAAAATCCACCACCCCAACATCAAAATATAAGAATCACAAATCAATATAGTATCGCATTGCAATCATAACAAGCCTACCAACAAGCTTTACAACAACAAGCACAACAAGTTGAAGCTGAAGCCTTGCAACAATAAAAATAACAACAATGAGCATTGCAAGTACAATAGGCACAATGAGCCTACCAACAAGCCTTACAACAACAACAAGCACAACAATAGGTGTTGATATCCCTGTTGCAAGGATGGAGGTGTTGTCATTGATGTTAACTTGTTAACTAGTTATCAACTAGTTGCTATTGTCATGGATGTCATGGATGAAGGCTATTGGCTATATATGTTGAGGATATTGAGAAAATTGTAATGAAGAAAGGTTACAAGTGTTCAGTGGTTGCTCCAAGTTTTTCTCTAATACTTTCTCCCATGTTTATGTGGTTTGGATATCTTGATCAAGGTTTCTAAAAGTTGCTATATCCAATTTATTGGCTTCTTTTTCATTGTACAGTGTGAGTTATGTTCACGAGTTGTGAACTGTGGTTTTTGTGTATCTGGCTGAGGTCCAAGAGAAATGATTTTTCTCTGGATTTATTTTTGGTTGAGTCTCATGACTTGCGGTTCTAGAGGTAAGTTATGATCATGTTGAAGACAATTCTAGTGTTTGGAAGGATTATATTGTGCTAAGGGTTGTGTGTGCTTATTTGTTCTATGTGTTTTACATTTATTTAATTGACCTTGTGTTTGAACACTACCTTTGAAGTTGATGAAGAATGTTGGTACCTATTTGGGTCCTCATCAAGCGTATTTTTGGGTCGCCCTCATTCTAAGTCCACCCTAGGATATTTTGTTGTTGAACTAATTTGAATTTAATGATATATGGATGAATTTGGATATGTTTCAAAGTTGAATATGGTATAAATATAAGATGAATTAGTGGTGAAATATGTACAAAGAGATAAGTGCAAATAGATGTGAAACGGTGTGTGTATGTGATGTGAGTGTGGCAGATTAGTGTGAATCCTAAATGTTGAGTTTCTTAATGTAGTGAGTTGAAGGTGTACTCTATCATTCATGCATGTCTTCTAGTGTTTGAATTGTGGTAGAAAACTCTATTGCATTGATATTTTCTTCTCTCTATAACATATCTCTTCTATCTTCTTTGTGTCTCTATGGTAGTGAACCCTCTAGGTGGTTAACTCTTATTCAAGACTAATTCTTGATCCGGATAGTTAGTCCTATTTTGGGAGTGATTCTTTTTCTCTTGTAGTGAGCCTTTGTAATCAATTTTGATATTCCTTATAGTGTGAGATAATACTCACTGTATTTTTCCCTTATTGCATTTCCCATGTAAATACTGTGTTACTATGTTTGTGTGATGCTTTTCAGTTTCTTCACTTGCACTTAATGTTTAATCATTTTAGCAATGTAAGCGATTTGTGACTAATCTAAGTTTCGATAAATGTTTTAAGTTTTAAATTTAGTACAACTAATTCAGTGCCCCCTCTTAGTTGTCCTATTCAATAATTTGTATTAGAGCTTGGTTCCTTAGCGAAGATCTTAACAACTTAAGGAAGGTCCAAGATGGCTAGAAAAGTTACTTTTGAGTATCTGAAGTTCGATGGAACTAATTATGTTATCTGGAAAATACTGATGGAAGAATATCTGGAGTATTATGGATATGATGTGGAGAAATCTTACAAGACAATTTACACTCCTCTTGCTAATGGTCTGAGTATGGTTGATGAGATCAAGACACATGAAGCAAAAAATAAAGTGAAGTTCATTTTGAAGAATAGTCCTGTACATTTCGAGTTGATTAAAGTTCAAAATCTGAAGATTGCTAAAGAAGTCTAGGATGATTTAGAGAAGGTGTATGAAGGAGATGAAAGGTTCAAAGAGGAAAATTTACCAAATTTGGAGACACATTTTGAGATTGTATATATGTCTGAAGATGAGAATTTTAAATCTTATGTACATAGATTGGATGACGTATTAGGTGGAATGTGAGGACTTGGTGCTGCAATAGACGAATATAGGATTGTAAAGAAGATTCATAGAACTCTCCCTAATGCTTATAGCAAAAAGGTATGTGCTATTGAGGAATACATAAATTACAATAATTACGCTAATGATCAGTTCTTGGGAACTCTGACATCTTATGAGATGAGAAAAATGAATTTGAGAAATGGATCCAAATTAGAAACTACTTTTAAGTCTACAAGAGATAAAGATCTAGATGCATAAAATCTTGATGACGTAGAAGCTAACTTTGTGAGAATGATGAAGAAAGGCTCTAGTAAGTATGAAGATAATTTACCCTTTAAATGTTTTAGTTATAGAGGAATAGGTCATCTTTCTTTGAGATGTACAGAAGAGCTAAGAGGAACAAACACAGATTTAACAATGAAAACAAAGGCAATAAGATCAACACAGTGTATTATGTGAATAAGGATGCTAGTATTTCTGATGAGGAATTTGATTATGGAGATCCTGATGACAATGAATGCTTGTTCTTGGCTATAAAAGATGAACCTACTTTTGCTAATTCTAAAAAAATAGGTGAAGGAATTCCCTTCAGAGAAGGAGAAAAATGAAGGTACTATAATCACTTCCCTACATGCTAAACAAGAAAATAACTATTGGGTTGTTGAAATTGGTTGTTCATACCACATGACTGGTGCTAAGAGTAATTTTCTTAAACTTGAAAAATATGATGGAGGCTTAGTTTTGTTTGGAGATGATACTGCTGCTAAGTTTTGCGGGATAGGTTCAACAAGTTTCATGACAAGCATAATATTGATGATTTCTATTATGTTAAGGGTTTAAGGCATAATATTTTGAGTTTTATACAGATGTTTAGTAAAGGATATAATATTTTATTTAAGGATGAAAGATGTTAAATTAGGAAAGACTCTAGAATAGTGAATGTTGCAGGAAATAAATTTGAAGGAAATATCTATCAACTTAAGGGTGTAAATGGATGATGCTTTATGACTCAGATTAATGATAGTTGGTTGTGGCATCAAAGAATTTTTCATATGAATTTTGATAATCCTGCAAGGATTCTTGTGTAGTTCAGGTCATGAGAGATAGATTAAGGATTACAAAGCATGTTAATGCTATTTCTAGAATTTTTTAGTTTGAGAAGCAAACAAGAAATCATTTTAGATAAAAGGAACAATCTACTACTAGACTACTAGATTTAATTCATGTAGATCTTTGTGGTCTTACTAGAGTGAGAAGTCTACAAGGTGAAGGGTACTCTAAGCTTTTGATTGTTGATTACTCTGGCTATACATGGGTAAATTTTGATGCATTAGATAGATTCAAGATATTCAAAGATATGCATGAGAATGATGTGAATTTAAGGAAAAAATTATTAAGTTCTTACAGAGGTGGTGAATTCACCTTCCATGAGTTTAATATGTTTTGTGAAGTTCATGGAATAAAAAGATAGTTATCTTCTCTGAGAACTCCTCAGCAGAATGGACTTGTTGAAAGAAAGAACATAACAATTGAAGAAGCTACTAGATTAATGATTACTGAGGTTGTTCTATGAGAATTTTAGTGGAGAGAAGCCATTCACACTGCTATTTATGTATTCAATTTAGTTCAAGCAAGAGAAAATAGTACAAAGACCCTGTATGAGCTATGGTGTGGAAGAATTCCCACTATCAAGTATTTCAAGGTATTTTGAAGCAGATGTTATATCAAAAGGAATGAAGAAAATTTAGGGAATTTTGATGCTAGAAGTGATAAAGGCATTTTTTCTTGGATATACTGAAGTCAAAGCTTATGTATGTTTCAATAAAAGAATGAGAAATATTGTAGAAAGCACAAATGTTAAGGTTGATGAAGCAATGAAGAATTCAATTGATGTTGATGGATATGTATCTAATGAACTTGATTTTGTAAGGATTGAAGAATTTGTGGAATAATAGAAGAAGGATGAGAAAGAGAAGCATAATGAAGAAGAATAAGAAGAAGCCCCGGTGGTGTCCCCTAAGACACCTAGATATGTGCAGAAAAAAAATTCAGAAAGTTAGATCATTGGAGACAAGAAAAAAGGAGTAATGACAAGAAACAAAGCTACTATTGGTGAGATAACTTTGTGTTTTATTTCTAACATTCAAGATATAAAAGAAGAACTTATGTATATTGAGAACAATCAAACTTGGGAATTGGTCCCAAGATGGTAGATAAAAACATGATTGGATAAAAGTGGGTATTCAAAAATAAGTTGAATGAGAATGGAGAAGTGCCCATAAATAAAGCAAGGCTTGTGTGTAAAGGCTACTCACAAGTAGAAGGCATAGATTTTTAGGAGTCTTTTTCTCTGGTGGTAATAATGGAAGCTATTGGAATATTCTTAGCATTTTCTCCTCATAAATATTTCAAGGTCTATCAAATGGATGTTAAGTCTACATTATTGAATGGTGAGTTGGAAGAAGAGGCCTACATGGAACAACCAAAATGATTCCAGTTGTTAGATCAATTAGATATGATCTGTATATTGAATAAATCTTTATATGGTTTGAAGAGAGTTCTTAGAGATTGGTATGCAAGGTGAGATAAGTACTTGATTCAACAAGGTTTTAACAAAGGTATGCCATATAGTAATTTGTATTTTAAAATTAAAAATGATAAAATATTGATTGTGGTTGTATATGTTGATGACATTTATTTTGGAGGCAATGAAACTAAATGTAAGATGTTTGTGGAAGAAATGAAAAAATAATTTTAGATGTCTATGTTTGGAGAGATGAATTTCTTTCTTGGGGTAAAAATTAATCAAACACAGAAAGAGATTTTCATTTCATAGTCAAAGTATGTGAAAGAGATGTTGAAGAAGTTTGGGATGGATGGTTCCAAATGGGTATGCACTCCTATGGTGACTTGTTCCAAATTAGGAAAATATGTTGATTCACCTAAGACTGATCCGACTAAATAGAGATCTATGATTGGTGGATTGTTGTATTTGACTACTACTAGACCGAATATTATGCATGTTTTGTCTTGTGGCTAGATTTCAAGAAGATCCTAAGGAAACACATGTTGTTGCTATTAAAATAATATTAAGATATTTTGAATAGCACTCTAAATTATGGCTTATGGTATCCTAGGGATACTGAATTCACACTAAGTGCTTATACAGATGCCGATTGGGTTGGATGTGTAGATGATATAAAAAGTGCAAGTGGTGGTGCATTCATTCTTGGTTGCAGATTGGTGGCATGGTTGAGTGAAAAAAAAGATTCAGTTTCCTTATCTACTATTGACGCTAAGTATATTTCTATTGCATCTTGTTGTACACAAGTTTTATGGATGAAACAAACATTGAAAGATATCAAAGTATCGTATGATGATCCTATTTCTATCTTTTATGATAATAAAAGTGTAATTAAAATTTCAAGGAATCTAGTGATGCACTCAAGGAAAAAGCATATAACTATCAAGTATCACTTCTTAAGAGAGAAGGTTGTGTCTAGAATGAAGTAAATCTTGAGTATGTACCAATGAAGGATCAGATTGTTGATATATTTATGAAGGATCTTCATAAAGATACTCAAAGAAGGCTCTTCATAAAGATACTTTTGAGTATCTCTAGGTGAAGCTAGGAATCATCACCCCTCCTTTCTTGAACCAGATGCATATAGAGAGGCATCAGTCCAGTGGGTCTATGGATATATCTTTCTTCTAGACTAATGTTTTTGTGGCTACCTCTCAGGGGTAGTAGGTAGTGTAATGTGTTGTCATTTTATGAGTATTTTGTTTTTAATGTCAAAGGGGAAATCAATGTAAAATTTATTTTTTCTTTACCATTCATGTCAAAAGGGGGAGATGAAGAAGATGTGAGATATGAAAATAAAAGAGGGGTAAATAAAAAGAAAAATCATGAAAAGTGTGTTTAGAGCTAGTATGTTGTCTTTGATGGTTTTTCACATCATGTGTTGCCATTAATGACAAAGGGGGATATTTTTGCAAGGATGGACATGTTGTCATTGATGTCAACTGGTTAACTAGTTATCAACCAGTTGCTATTGTCATGGATGTCATGGATGAAGGTTATTGGTTGTATATGTCGAGGATATTGAGAAAATCATAATGTAGAAAGGTTGCACATGTTCAGTGGTTGCTCCAAGTTTTTCTCTAGAATTTTATCCTATGTTTGTCTAGTTCAGATATGTTGATCAAGTTTTTTTGAAGCTACCATATCCATATTTTTGGCTTCTTATTCATTGTATAGTGCGAGTTATGTTCTCCATTTGTGAACTGTGTTTTTTTGTGTATCTCGCTGAGTTCTAGGAGAAATGTTGTTGCTTCCAATTTATTTTTGGTTGAGTCTTATGATTTTTGGTTCTAGAGTTATTTTTTTATGATAGTTTTGAAGATAATTCTGGTGTTTGGAAGGATTGGATCATGCTAAGGGTTGCATGTGGTTTATTGTTCTATGTGTTTTACACTGGTTTGGATGACCTTGTATTTTAAAACTACCTTCAAATTTGATGAATCATTTTGGGACCTATTTGTGTCCTCATCAAGTGTGTGTTGGGTCACCCTCATTCTAATTCCACCCTAGGATGTTTTGGCACAGACCTAATTTGAATTTAATGATATATGGTTGACTTTGGATATGTTTTAAAGTTAAATATGGTATAAATATAGGATGATTTAGTGGAAAAGTATGTACAAAAAGATAAGTGCAAATAAATAGAGTAGATAGATTCGAAATAGTGTGTGTATGTGATGTGAGTTTGGTAGATCAGTGTGAATCCCAAATGTTGATTTTTTGAATGCAGTGACCTGAAGGTACTCTATCATTCATGTATGTCTAGAAATGTTTGAGTGAATTATAGTGGAAATATATATTACATTAGGATTTTATTCTCTCTATAACATATCTCTTCTATCTTCTTTGTATCTCTATGGCAGTGAGCCCTCTAGGTGGTTAACCCTTGTTAAACAATGAGTCTTGATTCGAACAGTTAGTCCTATTTTGGAAGTGAGCCCATTTCTCTGACAACGAGCCTTTGTAATCAATTTTCATATTCCTTATATTGTGAGCTAATCCTCACCATGGTTTTTACCTTATTGGGTTTTCCACCTAAATCTAGTGTTACTATGTTTGTCTAATGTTTTTCAGTTTTTGTACTTGCACTTAATGTTTAATCATTTTAGAAAAGTAAAGGATTTGTGATTGATCTAAGTTCCACTGAATGTTTTAAGTGTTAAATTTGGTACAACTAATTCACCCCCTCTCAATTGTCTTATTCAATAATCCAAACAACAAAAACAATAATAATTTAAAAACAATCCCAACAAGTAACATTTCTTGCTCAATAACAATCCAAACAACAAGCAGTGCTAGTACAACAACTATAGGCCCAAAAAAAAGTGTTGTTATCCCAACAACAACAATAGGTCCAAAAATTAGTGTTTCCTTCACAACAACAAGGCTTCCAACAACCATTCACAAGTGTACAACAAAACCAAAATACACAAGTAGCATACAAAACCCCACCACCCTCATCAACTTTCACCCAACAATATCAAGCTAACCCATCATATAAACCATATAAAAAACTCAACCCAAGCACACCGTCGTACCAAAATCTCATGTAAAACTCATCCACTATCCCACAATATAACATGTATGCTCCACCTCCTAATCCTCAAGATGATCTTTCCTCGCAGATTAGGATACTCGCTTAATAGATACAAGACATTCAATTAGGAAAGACGAAGAAATCATATTCTCAATGTGACTTGTTTCCTTACCCCTTTGATAGGAACATTGCAATGATAACATTCTCACCTAGATTTTAAATCCCTAAATTTGACAAGTATAAAGTGTGCACCAATCTTGAGGGCCATATCAAGGAATTCTATGTAGCATGCATGGAAGTGGTGTATAATTATTCCTTTTTTATGTGGATTTTTCCATGCAATTTGGCGAGCCCTACAATCGAATAGTTTTCCTATTTACCTCTGAGAGTTGAAACTTTCCAACACATCATGATACCAATTTGTAAATCATTTCTCTTACAATATAGACATAGACGTAAATTTGGAAGAGCTTTACACCCTGAAATAGAACAAGGGTAAAATATTTCCTAATTTCTTACATCGATGGAGGAAAGAGTCAACAAATGAAAATAGGAATTATTATTGCCAACCTTGTTGATGATTTATCCTTTCAAATGAAAATGCAATCTATCACATCATACAATCAGCTTATTGATAGGGATCTTAACATCGAAAGAAGACTCACAACACAAGGAAATACACAAGCATATAGAGATAACCAACCATCATCTAGTTCTAACAAGAAGCCTTGATTTTAGGGTAAAATCAAGAATGCCACTAATGATGGTGTTCTCAATGAAAAATTTGTGATCGGTAGACCATTTCAAATAAACACTCAACCAATAAACACATGAAAAAATATGTAATAACTAAAGATTCCACCACAAAATAATCAACAAATAGTTAATGTTGCAAATACTCAATGGGGACAATAAATACCAAAAAATGCTCCTAAATGACAATTCACTCCCTTAGGATAACCTATGGATGTAGCCTTGAAGAAATTGATCCAATTAAACCTCATCACACTCCTAGATTTTAACACTTGCCAAGAACCACTAGTTAAACCTTCTAGCTATAAAGAGGACCATTTTTATGAATTTCACCAATATAAACATCAGAAAATGCAAACAATTATAATCTCAAAAACCTTATTCAAAAGCTTATTGAACAAGGAGATCCTGAGGTTGATAAAAAATCAAGGAATCAAGATTTACAAATCTATAAACCCCCTATGTCCGAAAAGGAAAAAAGATTCAAAAAAGGCATCAAATTCTAACAACATGAATAGTATCTATGATAACACAATAGCACAAATTTACATTTCTCATCCATCACAAGATGAGGAATCTTACATACATCAAGATACATTATTAAACCAAATTCAAGATCAATCAATAATGCCTGGCAATGTTTCATATCAAAATGGTATCAAGTATATGTCAGTTAGCCACATTACTCCATATGACTTCATGATTGGACACATTGAAGAGATTCCAAGATGACAAGAAGCTTTTATTACCCCTTCCATAACTGGTAAAGCTAGAAAAGAGGCTCCTATTGAGGATATATCATCTACCCAAGGGTCATGTCAAGACGATAGTCTAGATGATAACAAAATTTGCTCTAGGTCAACTCAAGATCAAGATACTATTTTCCCACAACATTGTCATGGTCTACATAACATTTTCCAATCCATATGTGATATTTTCTAAACCATAAGTCACACTAAAGAAATCACTTCACCAAAGAATTATCATGACTTGATGAGCATTCTCTAATCTATCAAGAATCTCAAGGAAACATCACATTCCAACAATGAGATGCTTTCTTTGGATGGATATATAGAGGATCTTCACTAAAAATAAGAGTCTCTTACTCTTGATATTGTTACACAAGAATATGAGGTTATTGATTCCTATAGTCACATTGAATCATTAACATCAATATGAAATATATCTCAAATTCAAGTTGAATATATTGAGCATCATCTAAGCAAAGGACCATGGGTAAATAAACAAGGTATCTTGGAATCAAAGAAGAAAGTTAACATTCATGAATAGTGGGACCCAATGGAAATATTATGTGTCAATGACAAGTCATATAAATGGCCATGGATCAAAGGATACACTACCAAAGTAGAAGTTTAGATCTTTTCCAAAATGACATCTTAAAACTAGCAACATCATAATCAAGGCATGTTACTAATACTCTTACAGTGGTTGGGGAAACTTTATCTAGTACAAATACCAACATTAAGAGCATGGAGAATATTTATGATAAAACCAGTGCCAATACTATGACCAACCACATCACGAATTATCATCCACCCATCATCCCATTCACAAATTGGGACCAACACAAAAAGAAGAATGTCATCGAAGAAAAAGAAATAGCGAAGCACAAGGGACACATCAAATACAAACAAATTCCAAAGAAAAGAAAAGAAAATGATCCCTATAAAACTTCAGTAGCAAAAGAAACTATGGGGAAAGATCAAAGTGGGAAAGGTATCTATAAAAAATGTTTGCAAAATCAAAAGCAGGCTTCGTAAGGAATAAAAAAATCATATCAAGTAGTTGGTCCCGACATCACGTGAACATCCATACCCACCCATCAACACTCATCCTCCCAAGTTTGGAGAATCAAGGATTCCAAAATTTCAACCACCCCATCCATCTCTCATTTTCCTTCATCAAAGATATTTAACTCTTGTATCAATCGTGTATTGGAAACAACCCTTTATCATAAGAATTATTAAGGTACTCTATCATGGTATGTACACTTAGATAAGGTTGACTCTAGTATCGACAAGGAAAATCAGGGATCTACAAAGTTACATTCTAGCTCCATGTTTTGAGCTACACAACTCATGCAATCAGGCTTTCATTGGCATATTATGATAGTTGTATCAACATCAACACTACCACATGGCTCAACATGAGTGTAAATCTTCAAAAAACTCAAAAAAACCAAAAAAATAAAAAACTCAAGGAAATATTAAAAACAAAAAATTATCCTCCAATTAAAATTGCTTTGGTGATGCTTTGGGAAAGTACTATGATGAAAAATTGGAAAATAGGTGTCATGAGTAGAATCGGGTGTTTATAGGTACCTTTACAAGTGGAAGCATCTCATTCCCTTCATACAAATCAAGTATTCCTTCCATCTATCCAATCCATCTTTATATATCTTCTAGCATATCTTGATATTGACAAAGGTTCATTATATACTTTGAATTTACTCATCACTAAAAGAATTTTGACATGGTATTTACCGTGCATCCCATGTTTTCCTAATTATCCTATTCCATGGTAATATTTTTCAAAACTCTTTACATTATTTTTCAACCAATATCTTGCTTTGTCCATTGAATTATGAAACATTGATACACACTACTATAGGTTATTGTATTCCCTTTTTCAAATAATTCTTGATCCATGTATTATACCTCACAAACATGATGTGAACATTGTAATCTAGGTCCTTCATAAAATCAAAAAAATCAAAAAACATTTGTAAAATCAAAAAATCCAAAAAACTTGCAAAATTCTCAAAAAAACCAAAAACCTTCAAAATATTGTATAGCAAAAATAAAAAGCCACTGGAAAATTTGTAAAGTCAAAAAACCAAAAACATTGAAAACATCTTCAAAATTCAAAAACATCCAAATCATAAAAAAATCCCTAAACAAGTCAAAAAGTTAGAAAAAGTAAAAAGCATGGTTGTCGAACTATGTCGTCTCTGAGCTTGAACATAGGAAAGGCCATCATTGATGTGCCCCTGAGACACATTAAGTAATTCATTTAGGATTCCATCATAATAAACTAGAAATCCATGAATGTTCATGTATCATCAATAAATGAGTCAGTGTCAGTCAAACTACATGGTCTCTACATGTATAACGTAGGCAAGGCTAATCTTTGATCAGCCCCAAAGACCTTAGTTTAGTCCCTCTTAGGTCTTTGTCGAAATATCAGAAAACCCAAAAACATTTGGAAATTTCAAAATCAAAACATTTTTAAAACATCTAGAAAACCCTAAAAAACCTCAAATATCTAGAAAACTTAAACATTCAGATAAACTTAAAAAAAAAATAGCCTCAAAACATTGCAAAAATACCAAAAACATTGAAATATTCCAAAATTTTGAAAAACACCCGTCCCATTTTGCTTCACTCACAATAAATTTCCATCCATAATAAATTTATCATTATCTTTCACCTTTGGTAAAATAAGTGTAGCATTTCGTAAAGTGTAAACATAGGCGCAAAGTTCTTGACTCTAAATCATTTGGTAAACAAGTTAGTGAATATTTGTATTGAAATGACCTATCATGCAATTATTTTTAAATCATCTGATAAACATGTCCTAGGATGCATCCTTCCAACAATGTACATCAACAATAGGCATCACCATAGTTTTAGTCTTGGCAAGCAATATGAATAACATTAACTTGTTTGTTCACTTGGTCTTTTTTTGTGATTTATCTTATTGGTCCATTCTAATGACCTCTTGATGATGTCTATAAAAATGATTTAGAGATAAAGGAATGCGATATTGATCATTATCTTTCTTTTTTTGTGCTTGTTGTATGTTCTTATAATATAATCTTGGTGAATACTTTCTTTGTTATGTGTGTAGGGAAGGTGTTTTGGGCAACTTGTTGACTATTACATTGTTAGGTTATGCCTCTCTATGTTTTGGTCCAAGATGTTCTAAATTTCTCAAATACATTCTAGCAAGGTTTTCATATGTCAAGTATGAACAAGGATACTCCTATCTATTTTAAAACTCAAATTCCATTGTACTAGATACAATGCCTTCTAGTTATCAATACCTTGATACATCATGTATATACATGTTATATAAAAAAAAAGGAATAATATGACATTAGTATCCCAATCCCTGAAATAAGAAAATAATCATCTCTTGTAACCATATCTAATAAAGTCCCAAATAATCATAGACTTGTTAGACTTCTGAATCAATCTCAAAATCAATGGTTAATCCATCTTATTGTTATATCTTCTTCCCATGCTAACACAATATCATGATATTCAAAAATAATAATAATGCATCCATCCTACATCCACAAACCATCAGCATACATACATCTTGCATAATCATATATCACATAAAAAATACACAAAAATAAATACATCATCTCATAACATGAACATCCTGCATCATCATAGCATATCATATAGAAAAAGATAATAAAAATAAAGTCATCCATCATATTTGCATCCATCTCATAAAACATACATTTGAATACATCCATATAGCATCACATCATGAATCATATACATCACATCATATGCATAAATAAATGTACACATCCATAACATATCATCTACATCCATACATAAAGCATGAAATAAAGAGACACCATATCATAAATATTGTATTGGAGTCATCTCATATATATATCAAAAATCAAATGTCATGATAAAAAATCTGGTTCAATGTGTAATGTCATCAAAAATGGATATATAAGAGGCTATCAGAAATCAGCCAATAAATGTATAACACATAATTCATCAGGCCTGTACATAAAAAATGTGTATATGGTGGCACAAGATATCCTCGTCTCTACCTATCATCATGGTGGGACTGGTCCTAATGACCACCTGACAGTTTTCAGTAACCACTACCCCTAAAATTTCTAACTGATGATGCCGCTCTTGAGGTACTAGGTTAAAGCGCACTCCTCTATGAAAAATCAAGTTGTCAACACTCCCTAGGGAAATTTGTATGATATAAGGTCATATTGTAAGTGGCCTCTTGCATGGCCTAACCAGACAGTTGTCTAGAGATAACTTGTCCCATCATTCATTGCATCGCAACTTCTAGCTGCATCACGCACCTTGTCTCTTGGGCTAACTAAAGTGTCAGTTGTTGCACCTAGTTATGCTCTCCTATCACCACACACACCTACTATCATGCCTGATCTCGCTCCTATCAGAGCCTGTCTCTCTCAGTAATGAGAGCCTAAACCTGTGTGTCTTGTGGATCATGACCCTATGCCTATTGTTGCTACTGTTGTTGATCGTGAGGTGGTGATGGTGGTGGCAGAGGGTGTTTTCATACCTAATTATCCTATCCATATTCGGTCTATTGTTGTCCTCTTCTTTGTCCTCTACCTTGTCTCTATCACTGCCCTTTGGATGGGTCTTGTCCTCCAATTGGATCTATCATTCATACTGGGACATGCTACTACCGATACACATCATAAGAGAGAGTGGTCCCCGTGTCAAGAATCCCACAAAAGTATTCCCATGCTTGTGGTTGTAGAGCTCTAAAATTTTCAATAGATACCTAAGGAGGGATATGTTATACCCAGGTTGTCTCCCTAGATGTGTGTGAAAATATAGCTCTATATCCTTGTTGAGGTGCATCTTGCACCTCCCCAAATTTTTGAGCAACCCAACCAAGAAGGTATTGTTCTATCATGTAATGCTCTCTCCCCTACATGTACCTAGTCTACCGAGCATAAAAGATCCATTGATTTTCATCATACCAGGGATGGGCCTATGTCCATGGAATCCACTAGAAAACTATCATGTCATCTATCATCCACCTCTAGTATGGGATCTCTATGGTACCAGTATGTTATAGAGTAGTCATCACTCCATATCTATAAATTGCAAGCTCTTTGAGATCAATGTCAGCAAGTGTAATGATCGATGAGAGCACTAAAGATGTGCTCATAGGTTCATATGTGTAGAATTGTGATGTATTCTCCTATTATCTTCCCTTGCATGGGTATGTGCAGGATCATGATGGGCCAAAAAGTGGCGATATGTAAGTGATATGATGGCCCATGTGGCTGACGACTTTTTTTTTACCCAAAATTGATGAAACAAAAAGGGTTTTTAAATGAGATTATTATCTTTCCACCAATATAAATTATGCTTTACTTTGAATTTCATAAATAATTATTATTCATTTTCTATTTGAATTACGACTAAAGTCCTGATTGATAGGCTGATTGAAAAACATATATAGTTTTTAAATGGTATCACATTTTTGAATCTGAAACATGCGTCACATTCTATGCTTCACATACTATAGGATTAAAAAAAAAAATGAATTTCATGAAGTTTATATTTTTTAAAAGTTGTAATTAAAAATTCATAATTAATTATTTACTTGAAAAAAAATTACAAAAAAATATGCATCACATCGGGACATGAATTCTCTACTTATATCTAAAATATTATAAAAAATAATTATCATTTTATTGTGGTTAGGGTGGTCAGACAGACACCTACTTCTTATTTTTCCCTAAAATTTAAGTACTACTCCATTGAAATATCAAATTTTCACCAAATAGATTTTTTATTTTTTAAAATAAACTTAGTATTTTAGAAACTACATTCAATTTTATAAAGATTCTATTGTTACATATTTTTGAAATAATATAGATAACTTATTCAATTTTTTATGTGAAGTTTCCTAATTTTGATTTTTCTGAATTTTATCGCCACTTAAGGGCCTATTTTTCCATGATGATCCTGCACATACCCTCATGTAGACAACCTAATGCATATCATGGTATAGTGAGGTTAGAATTACTAGGCCCCAAGCATAAAGTGTCAACCTCTTGATCATCTTGACCCAAATGACTCCCCAGCCAAGGATGAAACCTTTGGCTGACATGTCAGGTACAATTACCCTTGAAATTACTAGTTTGATGAATAAGGTCAAATGTAGAGCCTATCCCTCGAAAGCATGCACATCAATTTGGTTGTTTGTCAACCCGATAACTGTCTACACCGAGAATCTCATAAATAGCATATCCCCCTACCTTAGTTTAGTAAATAACTCTCACCATGGATGGGAACTTGCAAGATTCACCACACATCCTTGAGTGTCACTATCACCTCTCTAGTGGGAAGGTGGAAAGAAGAAGTGTCGCTCTACCACTGCTCTACCAACATTCTCATCATCATTAGGTGAGTTTGAATCTCTCTCATGAGTGTGACAAATCCCAAACTAATCGCTCCCAAAGAGGCTTTTGCCTAGTCTATCAATTATCATGCATGGTGGAGGATACTACTTTGACGCTCCTAGGATAAGAGCGGAGACATAACTTCCTACATGCATGAAGCGAACAATGTCGAAATTGCTGAAAAATGATGAAAAATGCTAACTTTGAACCCTGAACATGCAAAAGCATCACTATTTTTGGTTTTCTAAAATAAACATTGCTTTAGTTTTCTAAAAAAAGCATCGCTATAAGCAATAGCGATGCAATACCTTCAAATTGAATCAACATTCTTGAGTGATGCTGGATTAAAATCCCTAGCCACAATACCACAGTGACGTCGAGCTGAAATAACCTTATGTGATGTTGTTTTGAAAACATGACGCTATCTATATAAAGTAGGCCTAGACTTAAATTGGCCTTACAATGTTATCCCAAAAAGGTTACACTCCAGTAGAAATAGTGATGTCGACCGAAGCAAAAGTGATGTGATATAATGTGACTAATGTTGGACCATTTTGAACCCTCATAAATGCATCAAAAAATGCAAAAATAAGAAAAGTTTTGATTTGCATACCGAGGGTCTTACATTGGCTAACCATCGATTCTCTTGGACTCGGTTTGTGAGGTGTTGGGGGAGCACACGGTGATACACAACATTAGTATATCAAATTAAAACAACATCAATTCTAGAAGGTCAAGAGTGGAAATAAATTTAAAATGATGGTTGCACCTCTTTTTAAGCATGAAAATTAGGGTTTTTTTCCCTAAATAAGGTGGGAAAATGGGATTTTGAATCCTGTTAATCAAATTTCAATCTGTGTAGCCTATTTTGAGTCATTTTTTAGTGTCTTGATTGTTTTTTCACATCTTGTAGCTTATTTTCTATGGTAAAACCTTTGTTAAATCTTTGTCACAAGCTCGACCTAAAAAATTAAACTTTTTGCTTGATCTCTTGAGGGGTAAGTGTACCATCATAATTCCTTCCATTGGGGAAACAATGGAGCATCCAAAAAATTAATCTTTTTTGAATTTTTGATCTAAGCAACATTGTTGATCTTGAAAAGTGCCAGTCTTTGAACTAAGGTAATTGGTACTTCTATTGAAAGAGGGGTAAAATATAAACACTTAAAACTGTCTGATCAATATTGCATGTTTGAATCTAATAACTAACACCATTTCATCCTCAATCACCTTCTTTTTGGCTATTTAATTGAATAATCTTAATTATTTAATTAAATTTATCAGTTTCTCCTATTAATCAAATAACCAATTTTATCAGGCTAATTCACCCCCCTCCACACTAATTTTTCATCTTGTTTAATTGGATAATGAAAATTATTTAATTAACCTTCTTATGTCTTCTCATTTAATTAAATATTCCTAGTTATCCTAGTTATTTAATTAAATCTCTTAAATACCCCTTTGTTCAATAAATTAATTATTTAATGAAATCCTCTTATTCCTCCATCTTGCACAATTAAGTAATTTCTTAAATTACTTAATTGGCTAATTTTCCTCGTCCTCCCACTTGAGGGGGAATATGCCCATGGAATATTCCTCCTTTGCACATTCCTCTAAAATAGAAAATATGTTCTAACAACTTCCTAATTTTTAGAAAGTATGTTTGTTGAAAGCAATTAGGACCATTGATTAAATTTTTTAATCCTTGTCAACTTTCAACCTTGACCATGGATTAGAATTCTTAATCCATAGCTAATCCTTTCATTGATTTTAATACATTGATTGATCAAATCAATCTCAACCATTGATTCAATATTTTTTCCTATAAATAGACCTCAATTCTATGAAATAGGGATCCACTTCATAAAGAAAAGTTATGTTGTAGAATTTCACACTCACCAACACCCATTTTTGCCATTTTATCTTAAATCTTGCACCAACTTCACTAATGGCTATCAACACCATCTTAAGGCTTGCTTCATCCAAGATATTGGGAAAGGGTTGATATTCCACATCAATGCAACACCAATCCCAAAATGGGATGAGGTTTGAAGTATTAAACTAGGTTTCATTCATGCATTTCTTGCTTATTTCTTGTTTTGAGTTAATGGATTCCTTGTCTCAATACTTTCAATAATTCCATTGGTGTATAGATTAACTAGTTAGATATTTCCTAAAATCTATTAGATCTAGTGTATTTAGCTTAGGTTATGATTTTCCTCACATTATCCTATTTATAGAAGGATTTGTAAAAATATGTGTTATCAAGGAAAATGGTTAGGCCTCAACAAAAAAAAATATTGGAAACCATTCATGCCAAAGAAAATATAAATTCAGATGGCCTCAGCTGCAAACCTCATGCTTAGGAGATTGATAATTCTCCCAAAACCCACATCTCTCCATTTAAATCTAAACATCCTCATCCATCAACTTTCAAATCCATTATGTCCTCTTCTAAATCCATTTTAGACCTTTATGTTGAAAAAATAAGTCTTTATCCCTTCCATCCATATTGGGTCCTTACATTCCACCACCCATCACTCCTGTCTCAAAATACCTTCATCATATTTATCTATCACCTCGATTCCCAAATCAAGATGAAAAAAGGAATATATTTTTAAATTCCATCCAACATCATCCGTACATCAACTAATTATTATATCTCAAAATAATTCCTCTTCATGCACCCATACCATTGCTATTGGAAGAAAATTGGATGAAAAATCTCAAATATACATAAATTAAAAAAACCACATAAATTAAAAATGAAGATAAAAAAAGAACAAGGGTAAATAAAGAATTCAAATGCATGCAAATGGAACCTTTTACCTTGTTATTCTCTTTCTCCTTCAATTGAGATGAAGTAGAATTGTACCTAATACTTTCTTGACTTTTTTTTTATGTATGGAATTTGGTTTCTTAAAAATACATCAACATGATGGTAGGATTGATATAATGAGAATGAAGGCGGATTAGATAGAAAATGGAGTAACATAAGGCTATGATATGAATGGATAGAAAATGAAACAAAATAAGGCTATAGAGGAATTAAATTCCCAAATGGGATGAGAGACCTCTCATTTATAGAATTTCCTTAAGGAAAATAAAGGCCCAAGATGCATTCATTGATGGATGATTGATGTTGATTGAGGATTAGGGTTTGGATTTAGGCTTAGCTTTGTTGCATGGGTCACAAGAGGGATAAAAGTGTAAAAGGTAAGTTTCAATTTTGGATTCTTTCACATATGTGAGGTAGTTATGCATGAGAGAGGTGGGGCACTTGTCACATTATGGTAATTTTAGAATAGGGTTCATGATAAATGATGTATTGTTAGGATTAAATGGACAAGAATTGAGGATTGTGTGGATTTAAATATGATAGAAAATGGTAATGTGTATTAATTGACCTAAACCAATTAATTATGTGGTAGGTTTCACTTTTGGATGCTTTCACATATGTGAGGTAGTTAGGCATAAGGGAGGTGGGGACACTTGTCACATGATGGCAAGTTTAGATTGTGATTCATGTGAAATGATATATTGTTTAGGATTAAATAGACAAGAATTGAGGATTTTGTGGATTTAAATATTATGGGAAATTATAATAGGAATTAATTGGCCTAAAACAATTAATTAAGTGGTAGGTTTCACTTTTTTATGCTTTCACATATGTGAGATAGTTAGGCATGAGAGATGTGGGGACACTTGTAACATGATGGAAAGTTTCGATTGTGATTCATGTGAAATGATGTATTGGTTAGGATTAAATGGACAAAAATTGAGGATTCTGTGGATTAAAATATTATGGGAAATGATAATGGGGATTAATTAGCCTCAATCAATCAATTAAGTGGTAGGTTTCAATTTTGGATGCTTTCGCATATGTGAGGTAGTTAGGCACATGAGAGGCTTGCAAACACTTGTCACATGACGACAAGTTTATATTGTGATTCATGTGAAATGATGTGTTGGTTAGGACTAAATGGACAAGAATTGAGGATTGTGTGGATTTAAATATTACAAGAAATGTTAATGGGAATTAATTGGTCTAAATCAATTAATTAAGTAGGTATTAATTAATTGATATAGTTAGAGGATTTTGAGGAAAAGGTTTGGACTTAATTAGAGAGATGTAAATTTAATTAATTAAAAGTGAAGGGTTAAACATTTAGTTATAGGTGAGGGATAAGGGTAAATGATGGATTGATTAAATAAATAATGATTATTCAATTAATGGCAAGAACAAGATAAATTGAAGTGTTGTTGGTTATGGGAAAATTTACATATTTACAACCATATTCATGGTAACCTCTACATCAAAAAGGAAGAATTTAATATTCCAAAGTCTAAGATCATTCAATATCTCCAACATGCAAAGTGATACTTCTTAGAAGAGGAGAAGATGCAATTCCATACAAATTCTAGCATAGATAGACTAACCTTGTCTCTAGAAGGCTCACAAGATATCAATAGTTATCCCCAAAGAAATAGTAATTGTCTTAAAGATATGAGGAGACCAAAAAAACTATGAAAGAGTGTACATTCATATCTAAGCTAGTCTTGGTATAGGAATCTCATTGAAATGGTAGAGATATCTTTCTTGAACTTATCCAATTTTAGATTAACAATTGGGGATCCCTGACATGGTGGTATGGTTGTAATGGATCATCTATTGATCATATTCATTTTTCTTAGTAGATGTCTCTATTGTGACATCATTTTTTATTTTAGAAAGAAGAGATCCATATCTATAATTTATAATAGAATTTATAAACAAATTGGAGAGGATAGAACTCCCTTCTCTACTACAAACCATTAAAGATGACAAAAGAGAATAAAACATCTAAGAATAGAGAGCAGTGAAAAAATTGTTACTACATTTTAGAAAATAAGAATTTGACTTTTAAAATAAGAAGTTATTGTTTCAATACATTAACAAATTCTAATATCATATTCTATTAAGAAAAAAAAAAAGCGAATCTTTTAGTTCCATCATTTGGATGAAAAAAAGAACCATGGGATGTGAAATAAATATAAATGCTTTCCTATATGATAGTAGAAATATCTATGGAATTCCATAGATGTAAGAAATGAGACAATATAATATGTTAAATGAAAACAACTTTTACTTTATTATTAGTATTTGCCCTTAAGGCAATACTATTGCAATGAGTTTTGTTAAAACTTGTTTAATTAGTTATTAATAAATTGCTTGTCAACCAATTATAAATTAGTATTTTAAGTTTTATGAAGAATATAATTTTTTTTTAAAGTCAACATGTACATTTTTTAATTTTGTAAATTTTTAAAAATATTTTTCATCAATATTATTGGCTAAAAAATTTTGAGTGTTATTGACGGTTTTTTCGGCATGTTAAGCATAACATATTTTATCGGAGTTTTTTTGGCATGTTTTTCCCAGTCATGTGAGTGGCTAGAACGATTATTTAGGGCATTACCACAATTGAATTTGGTGGAGAACATGCAAGACCTGTAACGAAAATGGCGAGGAAGAAAACATGGCAGGGAGGTTGAGAAACTAACTGACGATTTTTATTCTTCGCTGTGGCGTGTTCAAGTTTTGTCAAAATTTCACAAACCACTCGTAGTATTGTTCTTATCCATAGTAGTTACAGTTTGACGTAGGATGGCTCTCCCTAAAACAGTTACTCACAACAAAAACAACTTGGTTTTTGTTCGATTCCAACTTACACAATACAAATATTGAATTCTGCAATACAACTTTTGTAAACAAAATATAAATAGGCACTTCCCCTCTCTCTTCAAACTGTTATCAACCTTCAAATCAGTCCTACACTCTCATTTCTGCCTTTCATCTTGTGCACTACCTTGTCACTATTGTGTAACAAATTTAGTACTCTGCCTCATCGTTATCTTCATTTGGCTCACAATCCAATCCCTATGCCTTTCACATCCTCTGCTCTGCACACTCACTGTTCAGTTTGATGCCTCTGTGGTCATCACTTGACTTACTAGCCAAGCCTATCATCTTCTTTTCCTTAATGTTGCACACCCCTCTCTTTCACTTGTTGTGCATTCACTTTCCTCTACTGCACCTTTACTCTCCACAACTGCACCTCTCACATACTCTGTTGTGCCTTTACTCTCCATAGTTGTGCCTTCCCATCTTCATACTCGAACACGCCATTATTTACCTTACTTGGCCGCTTCTTCCTTTACTCTTGACTATAAGTGGCATTGGTTTTTCAACTATTTGTGGGTCATTTCAGATGGATCCCTCCAGGTGAAGCGTGTTTTGGGAATTTTCTTTGCCTTACTCACCAAATTTTGTTTTAATTCATATATTACCACTTAGTTGTGGCTCGATTCATGCCACATTGTTGGGCATTCATTTTCTTCCCATTATGTCGTTCCACGTTGTTGTTCTACTAGTGACTATTTTAAACCTTTTTTGGTGAAGTTGTTTAGAGGTTCATGGCATTGGACATCTGCCCATTAGCAAACCCTACAGTAGCCATTGATTCAGGTGGTTCAGGTGACTCAATACAGATTGCAAAAGCACTAATTACAGTATTCAACAAGCAGAAATAGATTGAACCTCACTTTCTTCTTACTTTTGTATTTTTTTGGTTAACCATTTCATGGTTGTCACTGGATGTAGATCATCTATGCCTCCAGTTCGATATGTAAAAGCTGTCAAGACAGCTTTTAAATTTTTTGGAAAAACTACATGCCACCAATTTCATAGTACCAATTATTTTTCTACACTAATATAGTGAAACCTGGGAGAAGTTGGTTACAAAAGTATTGTGCTTGCATAGGAAATTTATTTGTGTGTATGGATTCCATACCAAATGAGGCTCATTCTATTTAAATTTTTAGCTTTTCAGTTTGTATTTAAAATTTTAAACTAGTACATATATTTGACAACCTTTTGAATTCTTTTATTTTAGATAGGGTGGAATTGACAGCTAGTCGTTTCATAAAGAAAAAACCAAACTAAAAAATGCTTCAAGCATGATCTAATTTCAATTTTCTATCATGTTTTTTACAACAAATTGCTACTATATATCCAGGCTTCTCAATTAATTAATAATGTCGTGATAATTTGCTACTTTGTGATTGTATTCTTAATAGTGTTCTTGAAGGTATGGTGGTAAGCAGGCATATTTGTCTCTGCTATTTATTTGCTAAATTGGAAACAAATATAGAATGACGAAAAGCAGATGGACGAAAAGCAGATGGAGTTTTGGGTATTCATAATTTTGTTTAAAATGATGGAAAGGTTTCATCCCTTTTGAATATTTGAGAGTATTGGTTGTTTCTTGATTTTAGATATACTTAGATCTAACTTGTGCACTATAAACATTGTTCATTTGCCTAGTACATTTGAGTCGTGCAAAAATTTATGACCATAGCTTTCTTTGTTTCTCATAAAAGGTGTCATAATAAATGTTTATAGAGATGGCTCCAGATTATGTGATTTTTATTTTACCTGTGAACCTATATTGTTTTTTCACTATCAGTTAGACTGTACTGGTATCACAAAGCTTGACATATTAGATTTTAAACCAAGGCACAGCTTTGGAAAAGCTTCTTCTCTTTGTTTAATGTGAGTGGTGTAAGCGTAGCAGAAGCATTGAAAGACTTGTAGGGGCTGAAAGGCAATTTGATGCAGGTGAAATAGTGTTTCCGTAGAGCTGCTCTAATAATTTGGTATAAGTATTTCCATATCAACACCAATGTAGACCGCTTCAAAGTAGCAGAGGGTAACTATTTCCCAAGTTTCTCAACTGTGAAATATTGACTAATACTGTAAATTTCCAACAGAACAAGATATACAAAAATAGGACAGAAAATTAAGCACCAATAGGGCCCAAATTAGGTACTCAGCACTCATTATTGCCGGACACAATGGCTTATCAATTGTTACTTTTTCATTGAGTAATTTAGGTTTTACTTACAATGAAATGGTCTATGGTTATCATATTTCAGATCTACTACAAGTTCTTAGGAGCAAAGCAACACTTACCAATAGAATTGCATCATCTTTGTTCTAGGATCATCTTTCTCTTCCTCTTTTTTAATTCTATCATCATATATTTCAGTTAATTTATTATTTTTTAATTGGGCGAACTAATATTCTTCCTCAATTATTTATATATTTAACATATTTAGACTCTTCTTAAATTTATCCTCTCAAACCATTAATAAACTTCCCCACTTTCTCTACTCATCATTGTGGGCTCTAATTGAATTGTCAAGCTATAGTATTCTTCTATGTACATTTTCATATTCTTATCCATTTTACTCAACTTTTAAAAATCATTTAACCATTCTAAAAATTACTTTACGGGAATGAATTTTTATTTTAAATTATTAACCATCTTATCCCATTTTCCATTTCTATATTTACCTTTTCTATCTAATTATAATTAAATTTCCTTCCAAAAAAATCACAACTCATCTTATTAATTTTTATTCCATCTAAATCATTCATATCTTAATACTCAAAATATTCTTGTAAACCACTTATCCAATCTATTAATTCTTTATTATATAAACTACCAAAATAATAATGAATATCTACATTACCTTTTTTACTAATACTTGATATAAATTTCAACATTACAATGCTCAACCCCTTTTACACACATCATGTTACCACTTACATGTTGGGTTGTACTAACTTTATTATCTCAACAAAAAACATTCCCTAAATATTAGAGAAAAAACTAAAGTACAATTATTTATATAAACATATTGCTGATGTTTGTATCAAAACAAAATTGCCAATGTGCAGATGCTAAGGGAGCTTAAATTTCCTTAGCATTAGCATTAAATTTTTTAAGGGAAAGCTCCCTTATACTCTTTGAACCAATATGCAAATTATGAGCAAATTAGGAGTTGAAATTTACGACCTAAGAAACCTAAAGCAACAACCAACGTTCACTGAGCTAACTATAGATAAGAAAAAAACACATTAATTTTTGTGTTTTGAGTTTTACATCCCCCTTATAAACCAATGGTACTCCATTCTTTGTTATACGTACCAACTAAAAATGCTACAAATAATTGTTGCTGAGAGAATTTTACTATTAAAATATTTGTATAACTTATGTCTTCTAAAAATATATTAATTTCATGGAAATATAAAAATAATTTTGGTTAAGATTTCATTTTTCATAAGATTTGACTAACATGTATTGAGGTCTTATGTAAATCAAAATAAAATTTGATGATAGTAATCTACAAATTAATTCTTTTATTCTCTTTTTGGTGGTATTTGTACTACCCTCTATTAGTCATTAAAAAAGAGAGGAGATATTGTTTTGCATCCATCCAACATATTAACTATACGAAGTTTGTAGTTTGAGTAGTTTTTTTGGGTTATTGATAGGTGTTGAATAGTTATTAGAATGTTTGATCACGTAGTGGCTAGAACTTGTCTTTATACTAATTTAATTATAGTATTTTAGATATAATAAAAAAGGTACATTTTCTTAATGTGAATAAAACTAATCATTTAAAAATGTCACATTCATGATAATTACTTTGTAACAATTAAAAAATATAATACAACTCTATAAACCTCTAATTACAATACTACAAAGGCAAGTACTCATCACTACGTGACACTTGTTATGACATGAAACGGCATTTCAGATCTGAAATGAACCCAATAAAGAAGAATTATGCCCCACGAAAACGAATATTTAGAGTTAAAAATATTTTATGGCCTCATATGCCTAAATCGTTAAAATATCACCACAAATATGGGAGATATTCGCACTTACTGTTAAACACTGCAAATTACAGACGCAAGTGGTGTCTTAGAAATTTCCATTGGGCAGACTTCTTTAGTCTTAAAAACTGCTTATATAAAATCACTGCCTCTTTCTCTCGGAGACACGGCATTAGTGAAAAAAAAAAAATGGAGTGTTCTAAGCTGTTGAGCGTTCTGATTTTCATATGTTTTAGTATTCCCATGATGGCATCTTGTTTGACATTGAGGGTGAATTTGACGCGCAGATCAGAAGGAGAGATCAGTTTTACTGAGCGATTGCGTGGGGCGGTGGATCGAAGTAAGAATCGAATGAATATGATGGAAGCATTTGTAAAGCAGCAGGTAGCTGGGCAATTAGACGCTGAAACGCCCATTCACGTGGGAAACGGAGAATTTCTAATGAGCGTTGCAGTGGGAACGCCCTCGGTGAGTTTTGAGGCGATTGTGGACACGGGGAGTGATCTGATTTGGACTCAGTGCATGCCTTGTCAGAACTGCCATACTCAATCTACGCCAATCTTCGACCCCTCCAAATCGTCTACGTATTCCACAGTTCCCTGCACTAACTCTCTTTGCGATGCTTTGAACAGATTTAAAACTGGATGCAATCCAGATTGTACCTATCGTTATATGTATGGCGACGGTTCAAGGACCATTGGTGGCCTGGCTTACGAGTCATTCTCCATTGGCACCGGCAGCGACTGCATGTTTCCAGGCATTGCTTTTGGATGTGGCCATGACAATATAGGACAAGGATTCTCTCAGGCCGGCGGTTTGGTGGGACTAGGAAGAGGTCCTCTCTCCCTCATCTCACAGTTGAACTCCAAGGTAGACAACAAATTCTCTTACTGTCTCTTGTCCATCACCGACTCTTCTTCACAAACCAGCCCTCTCATTTTCGGTGAGGGTGCTTCCTTCAGCAGAGCCAAAACGATGACACTCGTTAAGAACAGTGTCATGCCCACTTTCTGGTATATTCCTCTTACAGGAATCACCCTCAATGGCAAGGCCATAGATATTCCTGCTGGAACTTTTGATCTGAAATCTAACGGCGACGGAGGCATGATCATCGATTCTGCAACTACCTTTACGTACCTAAACAAGGCTGCCTACTCTCCTCTCGTGGACGCAATTAAGTCTGCCATTGATCTTAATCCTGCAAACGGCTCTTCCATAGGGCTGGATCTGTGTTATCAGACATCAGATCAGCTCACCTTGCCTTCCCTCATTTTCAACTTCAAAGGCGGCGTGGATTACGAGCTTCCGGCAGAGAACTTTTTCACTCGGGCATCTGAAAGTCTCTTGTGCCTCGCTATGTTGAACACATCACAAAATCTTTCCATCTTAGGAAACATACAACAGCAGAACTTCCACATCCTTTACGACAATGCTCAGAACACACTCTCCTTTATGCCCGCTAAATGTGATTCTCTCTCGTCACCCTCTTCTGCCTCTGCCATTTCCTCTTCCCGTACTGTCATTGCCATTTTCATTCAACTTCGAATACAATAGTTAATTCCGTCTCCTATGTATGTTTCCTGCACTGCCTCATATAATATGTGATCTCATCTCTGTACTGCCTAATATATTATGTGATCTTCTCTCCTATGTATGTTTTCTGTACCGTCTAATATTATGTGATCTCGTCCCTTGTCGTCTATGTATGTTTTCTCCACTGGTTAATATAATATGTGATCTAATCTCCTACGTATGTTTCTTACACTGTCTAAGATATTCTGATCTCCTATTTATGTTTCCTGCACTACCTATAATAGTCTTTGTTCTTTTATCATTTGAATCATCTGATATCGTTCATACACTCCATTTTACATCGAGCACTCCAATACAATGAATAGTTTTATTTATTTACAGGTAATACATGTTAAATCCAATCTAATACATACGTTTGAATTAAATGTTCAGTATTATCATTCGTTTGAATTGAATACTAAGGTTGAGTACAAACATACCTTTGGATTGAATGCTAAGGTTCAGTACTAACATACGTTTGCCTCTGGTAACATAAGTTCAGACTAAACGATGTTTTGGATAATTCTAGCGACTTAAAAGAAATTATCTTTGGAGGGCAAATTTATTGGAGATTAGTAAAAAAATATTTTCCTCGATTAGGCTTACTCAGAAATCCTTCAATGATTTTAAACAGGTAATTTACAGTTCAGGTATTTAAAATAGTTAAACGTATGTAATTTTCAAAGTCTATGATAACGTATATACTTAAAAATCTCACAAGCCAGAAATTTCAGTATATATATTTAATATAGTTTTATTTTGGCAATAATTTGAGGTTACAAAAGGAATTTTCCTAAATGTAAAGGAAATTTTAGTTACGAGCATATTTTATTCAAGAAATAATTTTGGCTGAGATTTGTAAATCTGAATTTTTATATGACAAAATTACGTCAAAATTTATAATTATCTATGCTTTGGTGGGCATTTCAGCTGAGATGTATAGATATTGTTTTTCTATCTATACAATATTTACAATTATAAATTTGTTGTTCTTCAATAGTTTTTGTTGAGACTTGTAAAAGAAATTGCTTAAGGGAGAAATTTATGTCATGCTTGTCAATAGTTACTTATTAATGTTACTATTGTCTCAAAGTTATAAATTGTTTTTCAATAGAGATAAATCTAACATAGATCATACTCTTTTTTTGACGAAAATATAAGTGTGAATCATTAATATTTTTCTATTGCAATAAGTATTATATACTTTCTATTAGTTTTGTTGATTCTCAAGGTAGTTTTACTTAAATATTTTTGATAAAGATTAAGTTCAAATGTAGTAAAGACTCTTTTATTTCTTGAAATAATTTTAACTCAAAATTATTTCTTCTATGTTGAAGTTAGTTTAGTAATTGTTAAATATTTTATCACTTAGATCTAATATTGATGTAGGTGCATAAATACATTTAATAATTCTTAATATTTTTATTGTAATGAATAGTTACAATTATTTTAATAATTTTAAATTAGTTATATTTTTTTTCCTAAAGGTAATATTAATAGATAAATTGATATAGGCACCTCTTGTGCTTTTGCTTTGTGTCAAGTTTACGCACCTTTATGCTAGTCTCTTGTATTGCAACTTAGCCCTACTTCATGATTGGCTAGCTCCCCATTTGGGAAGCCCCAGTGTTGTTTGGGTTGTGCTTCAATGTCACATGGCATCCATGCAAACCTCCTACTTTTAGCCTTGTTCCATCTATTTTCTCTAGCTGCCCTCTTTCACGGTTTGCCACATGAAAAAAATTTGTTGGTTGTGATTGCTAGCACTTCTTGAAATCATATCACTACTTGTTTGGTTGTGCTTCTTGGTGGGTATTTTGTCTCCTGTTAGCTTTGGTTTTGGTTTTGAGCTTCCCAAATTTTCAACTCATAAGCAGACTTCGGGTTCTCATGTGTATGGTCCGACAAGATTCACATTTAATTAAGCATAAAAATTTGAGGAAATAAATCAGATGTCAATATGTGATACAATTGGTCATTTGGTGGTAGTCCAACTTATATCCCCTCTGATTGCTAGATGCTCAAGGGATTTTCAATTTATGACAAGTGGCATTGTAGTACGCTTTTGGAAATTTAGCTTGGGCGAAAGTTGGATTAAGTCATTTTGTTGTCTTTTCAACATCCTTGCAATAGGGAATAAAATCTATGGAAAAAAATTTCTAGGTGGATGTGTTATACTTCTATGTCAAGATATAATCTCCAACACATGGTTGCCTTGTACTTCTAAGTCAAGTTGGCATGTACTTAAATGGTAATAATTTTTTAAAATGAATCATTATTCCCTCTCATGGGAATTTAATGAAGAAATAAATTCCCCCATATGGAACTACCTCTATTTAAAGTGGTAGGGAGATAGTATTGTCATTTCACTTGTATCATAGTAGATTTGTAATAGGTTGTGATATGAGATTGGATAATATGATTTTCTTGACAAGTCCAAGACGTCAGATAGCTTTTTTCGATGCTATCATAGACTAGAACCTAAAGTTGATCATGAAACATCCCACAAAAATGGATTTAAAAGCTATCAAAATGATCCCTAGTGTGGATTTCCTCAAAGAATCAAAGAATTATAGGGTGAACTAGGATATCACATCAGTATTTGTGTTTCCCTCATAGATTGAGGAGAACAAAAGGAAATGGTGAGAAAATTGTTCAAAAAACATAATCCAGGTGGGCTTGAGGCCACTTGAGAAGCACCATACTTGGTTTTCAACATTCCAAGGCCAAGGGAAATTTTTCACATGCGAGAGGAGGGTGTTGTAGAATGGCTCATCCCACAAAAATGGATTTAAAAGCTATCAAAATGATCCCCAGTGTGGATTTCCTCAAAGAATCAAAGAATTATACGGTGAACTAGGATATCACATCAGTATTTGTGTTTCCCTCGTAGATTGAGGAGAACAAAAGGAAATGGTGAGAAAATTGTTCAAAAAACATAATCCGGGTGGGCTTGAGGCTACTCGAGAAGCAGCATACTTGGTTTTCAACATTCCAAGGCCAATGGAAATTTTTCACATGTGAGAGGAGGGTGTTGTAGAATGGCTTCCATTCCTTGAAATATTTTGCATAGTGTCTTTAGCTCACCATCGAGCACTCGTAAGCATGGGAAATTGCTTCCTAAAAAATGTAAAGAATCTCGAGCCATGGAAAACCTCTGATGGATTTTGGATTTCGATGCCACCCGTCCAATGTTATGAGAATTTGCATCTTACCTCGGTTTAAGAGAATCCATTTTCCTCAATATCTTTGGCTAGAGAATTATGTCTTATTTTGGCCTCCTTTTATCTTTGCTTTTGTCACTAACTTGGGAAATGTATCATATATTGGTATGATTGGATATATATTTTTTGAACTTTAAAATGGTGTTGCTATATATTTGTAAGTTTGCATCTTTTATATTAATAATATTTAGGATCTGCCTTTTATCTAAAAAAATATATTAATTGAGAAATTAATGTCTTGGTTTCGTAGATACTTCTTACACAAATTTTCATGTACTTTTTTTGTTGTAGGTCAAACTTGTAAATACCTTTTATTCAAGATAATATTCATTGAGTTTGAAATAAATTTTTTAGGGGACAAATTTGGGTCATTCAAAAATATTTTTGTTTTTTCATTCATCATATATTATAGTTCTAAATATTATTGTGCTAGGACAATTCTTGGGCAATCATAGAGGATATTTTTATAAAATATTAAATTATATCCTTCCTCTTGGTTGGTGATTGGTTTTTAGTTCAACTTCTTGTTGGGTTGGTGTCCCTATTTGAGTGGTGCTACTTTTCTTCGAGTTTCCTTTGAACTTCTCCTTTCGAGGTCGACAGGGTTAGTGTGGTTGGTGGTGGGAGTTGTTGCTAAGGGTATTTTCGAATTTGTTTTGGTTTGGTTGTCTTGGTACCTCATTGTGTACCCCTATTTTACCCATTTGGTGGGTTGGTTGTTTGTTGGGTTCTGGCCTTGTTTGGAGTAGATTGGAGTTCCAATATATGCTTGCTACTACTACAAGTGGTGTTTTTTCCACTTTTGTGCTGGAGATGGAATCCCTTTGGGGTTTTGGATTGGGTTTTTCTTCTTTTTCCTATTTTCTTTTTTAGGAAGTTGGAATCCTTACCTAGGAGTATTGCCCCAAGCTCTCTTCTGGGTGGATTTTTATCTTACTATTGGGTTCTTTGTCTTTCCTTTTGCTAGTGACTGGTTGTCTTTTAAGCTATTGGTTTCTGCTGGATTTTATATTTCGTGTATGTTCTAGGTTATTGCATTCATTCTATTATGGTTCCATGCTCTAATGAAAAGCATGGGTTGTTAGTGATCATCTCTAGACTAAATTATAGAGATTCTTGCTCTTTTTTTTATCTCACCTTTTGTGAACCTCATCCCTTCTGCCTCAATGGTTGCTTTGTAATGGGTACAATCCCTTCACATTTTAATCTAATCAAAATTGATGTAATGAAAGTTCTATTATTAATGCTTCATATAATTCCACATTAGTTTTATGAAATTTTGATATTACTATTGGCATATTTCATGCTACAATTAATTTTTTTGATTATTTTCGTGGAGTACTTTGAATTAATAAATGAAAATTAACCACCCTTGTATTTTGTGGTACACTAAGGAAACTAAAATAAACCTTCTTCTTAATATTGATAATGATGCCAATAAAACTAATGTTGGTGTGGGTTTTGTGATACCTATATGGAATGAAATCAATAATTTTGTTGCTTAAGGGAATTATGAAAGATCTATTATATATTTAGAGTGTAAATTCATTCAAATTATTGATGTGATTTTAATTGCCACTCTACTATATATTAGAATATTAACTTTTTATTCTTGAGTACCAACACCTAAACAACAAAATATTTTAGATATATAAATTGCTAAGAAATAAAAAATGGTACCAATCATATTAACCTTTAAAAAATGATCTACTAAGGTCCTTGTATCACATCCCACTTTTTTGTCACTTATTATAATTTATTTAGTGAATAATAGATTAATTCATGTGTGCATAGTAAATGTTTTAAATAATACACACACAAAATATGGAATTAAATTTTACATGATATTACATGGAAATTTGATAATTCAATACCATTGTGAAATTTTCTTGATTTAGATTGGTAGATAGATTATACATGATATTTGTACTTTTTTGTTGCGAAGAATATAAGATGTTTCTTATTTTGTATACAATTGATATCTCAATTATTTCATGATTATAAATTTTTGATAATGACAAAAACTTACTACCATCTATTAACATGAGCTTAAAAAAAGTTTTATCCCTCTCAATTATTGAGGGAGATTCTAAAATGATGGAACATGATGATAATAAATCAATTGAAACCTGATAATTTGAGAACTTTCACACTTGCATAAGTTTGAATATATGTTGAATGTATTCCAAGTATATAGATGGTTTACCTAAATATTATTGAAATTTGGTTTCTTCCTTTGAATGCATATGAAATAATTTTGTACAACTTTATATTTTCACATGTTTGTCTCCACTCATGATTGTTGTCTTCTAGTTTTCAAATAAATACTTACAAATTTTAAATATTAGAAATATTTTTAAATTTTAAATTAAAATAATAATATTTTAGTAATAATACAAAGTATATAACTTCTCCCAAGCCATGTGAAAGGGGTCGAGGTCATGAGTTTTAAGTGGGGTCAATTTTAAGATATTTTATTTTTATTCTTTTAACTTTATTTGAAGTATGGAGGAGTGCATTTTTTAAAACATGTGTATTAATAATCCATTGTATTGAAGGATAAAAATAGAAAATAGGCATTCCATTTTTATAGGAAATATAGAGAGGAGGCATGGAAATTTTCATGTCCATATATTTTTCTTCAATTTCTCCTCTCAAACCATGAATTTTATTGTAATAAGGGCATAAGGTTTTGTGTATATGTTAAAGTGTGACTGGAAAAAAGGAATAGCGAGTAGACCTTGACATCTACCATTCCACATGTATTCTTCATGCTACCATTCTATGTGTATGATTCATGCTACCATTCACATTAATGCTTCATGCTTCATGCTTCATGCTTCATGTTTCATCTATATAATTCATGTGTTCATGTGTATATGGGGTTATCCCATAATAGTGGTTTATATTTTTTGGGACATCCTAATTTTTGCTGAATTTGCATATTTTTAGAAAATATAATGATTTAAGCCTTTAATATTTCCATTTAAAGGATTCCAATTAAAGAGGGTTTGATCAAACCACCTTAGATCAAATCCCCTTGGATAGAACCCTTATATTTTTAAACCATACCTATAACAGAGTCTCCTTTACACCCATCAAAATGCTAATACAAAGCCACTTTTGATTTACCTTTTGGAGGATCAAATGAATTCATTTAAAATTTATTTTTGTAAGTATGTAGTCCTTATTATAAGCTTCCCAAAAAGTATAATTTTAAATATATTTAATTTGATTATTATATTTATTTTTTATTTTTTGTGAATGCAGGTTTTTCATCGAAAATCAAGCTCTATGTTTTGCACATGTGGAAAAATATTAGACTATCAAAAAAATAATAATAAATATCTATGCACTTGATATTGGTGTCCTTGATCCAACAATAAAAAATTGAATTTTTATACATACAAAAAAATTTATGTGTTAGCAAGTAAACCTATGTATAAATTGTAACTAGTTTGACTTCAAAACTTAATTAACAAAAAAACATTCAATAAAATAATATGAAACCAATTACATGCACTAGATATCATAGTTACAAATATAAATTCAAAATAAATAGAATTTTCTCCTTCATAGAAAAAAATTATGTCTTAGCAAGTACACTTCACTCTTTAAAATGGTGTTTACTATTAAAAACTAGTTTTTGAAGGAGATGGAAAAAGAAATGCAACTTGATTCGATTTTTAAAAAATATATATATTTAGAATCTACAAACAAAATGTCACAAATCCCTAGTTTGCATCATCTTCAAATTCTTCGGGGTTTGTATTGGAGGTTTTGAACCATGTACCCATGGCTATATAGGCTCGGGTTGCATGTGTCTAGTAATTTGTGCATGCTTTGTTATTGGCTCGAATTGGATTTATCAGTCTGCATGCTACAAGGGGGTGGGGTTGTTTTTGCATATTCGAGGGGAGGAGGTCTTTTTTGTCTGAAGTTGGGGTGATTGTCTCTGTTGGCTATCTGTTCCTAAGCCTGCATTGGTTTTGTTGTGGTCTTTGTTGGGTGGATTTAATCTTCCATGTGGGGAGTAGGAAATTGGCATCGACCTTGGTGGAGGATGCTCTTCTTTCTTAGTGCTCACATTTGGCTTGGGTCGAGTGGTGTGGGTTGAGGGGTCCCATTAGGGGAAGCCTGAATTGGATTGGGTGGTCTTTCATTGTGCTCTTTTTAGGTTGTATGCACCGTTATGGCTAGTGGTGAATCATCTAGGAACCCTTCTTCTTTGGAATTTTGATTGGCTATTGGTGTGAAGTTACCATCCCAAGGTGCAAAGGTGTTTGATAATAATTTATTTTTACCATATCTGAGGTTTGTTGGAACGGGCTCGTTTGGTGGTCCCCAGATCACAAAAATCAACGGATATGTTGAACGTTGTAAGGAGAGGCCAAAGTTGGTTATTCCAATGGAGATGATTGCAGATGACACTAAATATTTTTTCAAGCATTCATTATATTGCAAGTTTATGGGGATGTGGGTTTTGCTTCAATTTCTAAAATCTTGGGCCCAACGGACTTGAATATCGGAGGGTGAGATGGATATTATGCTTCTGGTGAATAATTACTTCATGGTAAATTTTAATTGTATGGCATATTTTTATAGGGCCTTTGAAGGGGGGCCCTATTTCCATAACCGAATTGGGTTGTTTATTAAACCTTGGAATGAAAGCTTCAATCCCGCTGAGGAGATTTCAAACCGTGTTCCAATATGGGTTTGGCTTCCTTGGTTTTCTGCGGAATACTAGAGGGATGATGTTTTGCACTTGGTGGCTTTGATGCTCAGAAAATTGTTTGGTTCTTTGCAACAGACTCAGGGTAAAAAGGTGATGACTTTTTCTTGTATATGTTGAAATTGATTTTAAGTAAGTCATTGCCAGATTTTGTAGATATGTGTGTCGACCCTTATTCTTGTGTGCAATAGTTCGATTATGAGACTCTTCCATTTAGATGTCGTCTTTGTCAAGAATATGGATATTTGCAGCAAAGGTGCCTAAGGGCTAGGCCGGTGGATTCTCAATCTTCTCAACCTCCCTACAACCCCCTAGGGTTCACAAGGGGAAAGACCCTATTCCTAGTGATGTGGTTGGTGCAGATGGTTTCAACCCAGTCAAGGCTCAAAACAAGAACCAAGGTCAAAAGAGGAGCTTGAGGGAGAGGCAAGATGAAGACACCTTTAATAGATTTGAGGTTTTAGATGATCTCAGCCAAGAGGAAGTGAATCTAGGCTTGATGAATCTTGATTAGGGTGCTCTAAGGATAGATTAGGAGGGTCTTTTTTCTAAGGCTACTCAGGAAATGAAGGATGCTTGTGCTTTGCAAATGGATACTGATCTTCAAATGGAGGTTCAGGTGGAGTCAGTTCCTAATGCTATAGTGAAGAAGGGTGGTGGGGATGAATCTCCTGTTGGTTTGAATGTAGGGTCTGAAATGGTAAAGAGTAATAAGCCTTCTTCTAATATGGGTCTTCTTCAAAAGGATCCAAATAAAGGGGTGGGGGAGATGTCTTCCAAGATTGGTAGGAAGAATGATTTGGAAAAGATCAAATTAATAAGGGGAATCATTGGTAGAGTCAGGGGCAATAAAGATTCTAGATTCTCATTTTCGATCCCCTTGAAATGATTGTGCTATCATGGAATGTAAGGGGCTTGAATAGTGGAACTCGACAAAAAAAAATTCATGAGTTGGTTAGAATTCAATCTCATGATGTTCTTTTCCTGTAGGAGACTAAGTTATCAGTTGAGAGTATGGTTGGTTTGATGCCTAAGTTGTGGAGGAGTGGGGAGTTTTAGTGCATTGGTGCTCATGGGTCTGTTGGGGGAGTGGCTTGTTTATGGAACCCTCAGAAGGTCTTCCCTCTTTGGTGGATGTCCTTTAAGTCTTCTATTTCTATGATTGCATCATATCTTGAGTTAGGGGAGTCTATACTCTTCTTTAATATCTATACACTTATTGAGATTCAGGGTAACAAAATTTTGTGGTCTCATATTAAGTTTATTTGAAGCCTGATCCCTTACCATCCATGGATTATGGCTGGAGATTTCAATGCTAGTTTTGAGTTGGTTGAGAAGCATGGTGGTATTGTGAGGTTGGAGCCCTCTGCATTGCTACTTCATGAGAACATCTCGGCTTTAAATCTTGTTGACATCAAGCTCAATAATGTTCAATTTACTTGGAACAATCGGAGGGCTAGGGAAAATTGCATTGTGGAGAGACTTGATCATTTTCTAGTTTCATGTTACTAGGTTGGTGGTTTATGGTCATCTAGCTTTGAAATTTTTGATTGGAGGGGTGCTGACCACTGTCCTATCAAGCTTTCTATTAATTCTACTCATTTGCCTCGGTCTCCTTCCTTTAAGTCCTAGCTTATGTGGTTGTGTGACCCTTCTCTGCATGACAATGTGGCAGAATGGTGGAGGAATGGTAGACCCACTTATGGTACTTCAATGTATACTTTTGCTAAGTTGCTTGAATTTATCAAGTATCATCTTAAAATATGGAATCACTAGTGTTTTGGGAACATTTTCCATGCTAAATTTTTTGCCGAGTCAGAGTTGGATGGTATTACGAGGTTGATTAGGGAGGTTGGGATGACTAAGGAATTGCTTGAGGAAGAGGCTAGGGCTTTGAAAGTAGTAGAGGAATGTGAGCTGCGTGAGGAATTTTATTGGAAACAAAAGGCCCAAATTGAATGGCTTCAAGAAAGAGATAAAAATACTGCTTTCTTCTTCAATTCGGTGAATGCCAGGAGACATGGAAATACTATTTCTATGTCAAGTTGAATGACAGGGGTGAGCATCTCTCCTCCCTCCATGAAATCTCGAATGAGGTTGTGCAGTACTTTGGATCTTTATTTAGGGAAGATTCATAGGGAGGCTCTGCTAAGGAAGCTCAGGTACTTTCCTATATCCATTCTTTAGTTTATAGGGAGATGAATGAGTATCTTATGAGTGATATTTCAATGGGACTATGTTTCAGATGAAGAAGGGAAAGGCCCCTGACCCTGATGGCTTCCCGATTGATTTCTTCCAAGAATTTTGGGATATTGTCAAGGGGGATTTATTGGCGGTGGTTCAGGAGTCTCAAAGGAATAAGAAATTTTTACATTCATTGAATGCTACATTCCTTTCTCTCATCCCCAAGTGATGGTGCTGATAGGCTAAGTCAATTTCGTCCAATTTCTCTTTGCAATGTGATTTATAAAATTATCTCTAAGTTGATTACGGATAGGTTGAAAAAGTGGCTTAAGATGTTGATTTCTGAAGAGAAGAGTGGTTTTGTGGTAAATAGGAAAATTCTAGATGGGGTTGTTATTGCAGCTGAAACCATTCATAATATGGCTATCTCTAAAGAAAAGGAAATTTTTATCAAGTTGGATATGGATAAGGCTTATGATATAGTTTGGTGGTCCTTTCTTCGAAAGGTTCTTGGTGCTTTTGGTTTTGGGGAGGAATGTATTCAATGGGTTATGAGTTGTGTTACCTCAGATTCTTTCTTAGTGCTAATAAATGTTGAGAATTTAGAGATTTTTGGTGCTTCTCGGGGTCTACGCCAGGGTGATCCCCTCTCTCCTTATCTTTTTATTCTTTTTGCTAAAGGTCTGGGATAGTTGGTGAGAAGGAATGTGGAGCTGGGTATCATTCAAGGGTGGAGGTAAGGAGGTGGTCTACCTTCGCAGTCTCATTTGCAATTTGTGGATGACACTACTTTGATGGGCATAGCTACAATTAGGGAAGCTTCTAATTTGTGTAAGGTGTTGGATGTTTACCATAGTGCTTTGGGTTAATTGATTAATGAAGATAAGTCCTCCATTTTCTTCTTCAATACTCTGGGACCCATCTAGAGGAGGATTGCTCATATCTTGAGATTTTAGTTTGGGGATCTCCCTTTGACTTATCTTGGTATTCCTATCTCTTTTGGTAGGCTACCTAGGGATTCTTGGTAGAATATTTTAGATAAATTTCATGTGGAAGTTAATCATTGGACCCATAGATGGTTGTCTTTTTTTGGTCATGTTCAATTACTCAAGTCGGTGGTACAGGCTCTCCCCATTTATAGATGTATGCTTCAGGTGGCCCGATGGGTTTTGTTAAGTAATTAGATTCTTTAGCAAGACAATTTTTATGCGTTGATTTCTTATCATCCTCTAAATGGAGCCTAGTAAGATGGGATGTTTTTTGTAGCTCGACGTAGTTTGGTGGTCTTGGTTTATGACAACCCTTTTTTTTGAGGTTACTCTAGCTACTAAATTGTATTGGAGGTAGTGTGTGGAGTAGGATCAGATCTGGGCCAAGATCTTATCTCATAAGTATTTCCCAGGGATCCCACAGATGGATATTTATCAATATCTCCTTATGGGAAGAGGCTCGGTGATTTGGGGTACGCTTAAGAAAGGGGTCACACTCATTAAGGATGGTCTATTCTGGATTTGCAAAAGGGGAACAAAGGCTCATTTTTGGTCTGATTATTGGGATGGCTTTCCTCCCATTGTCTCTCAGTTTCCTAATTTTTTGACTGTATGCCAGACATTCCTAGCAGCTGGGTGGACAAGGGTGAGTGATTTTATGTCATCTTCTTGTGGTCTATTGGATGTGGTGAGATGGAAGACTCCTAATGATTGGCCCGAGGTTGGTATGCAAGAGGAGTGTGTTGAGCTTCACAAAATCCTCTCTAGTAGACATTGTAGGGAGGAGGATGTACTTTCTTGTTCTCCTAATTAGAAGAGTGTTTATACTATTGCTACTGGATATCAAGAGTTTCTATCTCATAGGCTAGATGAGGTTGAGGTTCAGTGGTGGAAGAAAGTGTGGAACAAGTTTTCTTGGCCAAAGTGTAACTTCTCTGTTTGGACTTTGGATTGGAATAGGTGTTTGACTTGGGATAATATTCAAAAGAAGGGTTTCCAAGGCCCTTCTATCTATGTTTTGTGTGGGGATAGAGAGGAGGAATCTTCTCACTTTTTTTCCATTGTTCCTTCGCTTTGCAACTTTGGAATTTTTGGTGGGGTGTTTAGAAAAGCCCTTGTGTTCATGCTTCCTCCCTAGTTGAATTTTGGAGTGGCTTGGCTAGGCCTCCTTCTATGGCCACTTTCTTGCAAGATGTGTGGTATGTTGGGCCTACCTTCATACTTTGGTAGATCTGGTTGGAACATAATTGTAGAATATTTTAGGGAGAAAAGATGTTGGTTCAACAAGTTTGGCAAAGAATTATGGGTATGATTCAGGAGAAGGTGGAAGCTAAATGTGAAATGGTGTTTCCTTTGGAGAAAAAGGATACTAAAATGGTGGATAGACTGGGGATTTAGGGGCTTTCTTTGGCTTCTACTTTTTTCAGGTGAGGAAGGCATGTAAAGAAGAGAGTTCAAAGGGTGGGTGGATGGTTGCCCCCTCCAACTGGCATTTTGAAGATTAATACAGATGGCTCCTCATGAGAAAATATTGGGCCTATTGGGATTGATGGGGTTGGTAGGGATTTTTTGGGTTCGGTGGTCTTCTTCATTTTGGTCCATGAAGGGATTTTTTGTAGCTTGTCAGTTCTCCCCTCAAGATTCATGACATGGACTAACTGTCTCCCATGGTTTCGCTAACTTTGATGGTTGTGTCATGCATTAATAGGTCGATCTTTTGGTGCAATGACAACTATGTTTCCAATAGTTGGTATCAGAGCCAAAGGTGTCGGGTTTGAATCCCCTAGGGTAACGATGAGGGGGAGATTGTTGGCAGCTTGTCAGCGCTCCCCTCGAGACTCATGACATGGACTAACCACCTCCTGTGGATCTGTTAACTCTAACGGTTGTATCAGGCATTAACAGATCAATCTTTTGGTGCAACGACAACTGTCTTTCCAACATGGATGCATACTATCAACCTTACGGAATGTTTGGTGATCCTTTACACTTTTGAGTGGGCTTATGATTTGGGGTGGCACATGGTTATCTATGAATTCGACACACAAGTTTTGATTAATTTTCTAATTAAGAGGAAGGTGTTTGATGTTAGTTGGTAGTTGGCCATGGTGGTGAAGTAGATTATGTAGATTAGTACTATGATGGAGATGGTTTCTTTTGTCCACATTCTGAGGGAGTGGAACAGGGAAACAAATTGTTTGGCTAAGTGGGCTTCTGAGCATATAGGTGGCTGGAGGATTGATGGGTGGGAGCAGGTACCCCATGAGCTCCGTCAAGACTTGGAGAGGATTATTTCCAAGGATGGGGATGGAGATAGAGAAGGATAAAATTATTTCTTTGTATAGAGGTTTCTTGTTGGTTCCTAGGGCCTTGGCCCTTTGATTTCTTTTTAATTCTTTTTTTGAAGTTCAATAAAGTTTTTACCCCTTTTAAAACAAAATCATCTTTAAATTATTCATGGTTTAGCAGCTATAGGTGCCCGAAAGTGAAGATTTAGTTAAAAAAAATGTAGTTCAATGTCAAGTTTGGCCAAGAAATGTAAACCAATATTGTGGGATCACCTGATGATTCATGCTTCATTCTTCCTATGTATAATTTACGTATTACATGTATATTCACATGTATGACTCATACTTCATGTATTACATATATCTATTTTTTTGCTTCATGGCTAGATGTATCTTTAGCAAGATTACTCCATGTGTATGAAAAACATTATTTGTTAAAATT